>CM053792.1:870655579-871045579 GCA_028749045.1 Cupressus sempervirens | reverse complement strand
ATTAAGTGATCCAAATACTATCAATTGGTTGATTGACAAGGAGGTGGAAATCAATAAGATGTAAGTAGAGTACCTAAAGAAAGGTTGAAGTTATGATGTTGTAATGAAATATAAGGATCAGCTAAGCTATTGATGAAATATTGTATTGATGACATACTCTAAGACACAAAGGATGGACACATTGAGACACATCAAATATGTAAGGATTAACTAAGTTCATTAGAGACAACTGAGCTAGCTAATAAGTGCCAAAAAAATTCTCAGTTGAAGCCAAGCAAGTTCAACTTAGTGTGTGCTGAGTGAAGATTAGGTGCCAAATGATCTTTAGGTACTGAGTAGCTTTTTGGTGCCGAGTAAAGGTCAGGTGCCAAGTTACATAGAATTTTTTCAGGTGCTAAGCACCAGTAAATAACAATAGAATTCAAGTAACATAGAAGGAGCTAAGCATCAGTAAACCAATGATGCCGAGTTGCTACATTATTTGTTAAAGTCAAAAATTCACCAGATCAGCATTGATAAGGTCATTACATCAAATTTTGTGAATTAGTTGGATGATAGGGATGATGAGTAGATGTCACAAAATTCTATGTAATCCATGCAAACCATTTTCAAGGTGAATGCTAATGGATTTATCATGAAATTTCTAGAAGAAATAATTTGGAGGGAAAAAAATACCATCTTCTCAAGATAAAATTAAGATTTGAGGAGAAAATGAAGAACATAGTTTCTTTATAAGGAATTACAGGTTAAAGATCAAACGTGCATGCATGAGAGGGAATTGTTCATAAGTGTGATTATGTGAAGAAGCCAAGAGGAGTAAGAACAGAGCATCATGACTCTGAGATTGATCAAGTAACCATAGAGTGCTTTGGCATAACAAGTGGAAGAACTCAAGGAGACAGATCTTGAAGGGTGAACAAGTTGTCAGCACTGTAAGGAAGGAAAGCCAAACAAAGAAAAGGATTAAAGAGCGATATGAAATCTGCAAGGTTGAAGTTGCAATTTGTATCAAGTCAAAACCCTTCTAATAATTTCTTACCATTGTATTAGGTATTAAAACCCTACATTTCTAGGTTAGCTTAACAGCTAGGTGGATAAACCTTAGGAAAAGGATAAAGAGATCCCTAAGAGAAGGACAAAGAGATCCTGAGGAGAAGGATAAAGAGATCCTTAGGAGAAGGATAAAAGATCCTTAGAGAGGAGGATAGGAGATCCTTAAAAAGGGATAAAAGATTCTTTTGAGAAGGTGACTGAAAATCCCATGGACTTGGGTGAGCCTAATAGATCTATGTAAATCCTTTAATAGGGTGACATTCTAAGTTGAATGTTCTTAAATTCTTTAACAGGGTCACATCTTACAATGTGTAAAGCCTTTAACAAGGCAGGCCTTTAACAGGGCAGACCATCAAAAGTGGTTGAAATCAATTGCACAGTTATTTTGTGGGTATCATCCCCACCCTAGTTTTACCTTCTTATTCCTGGAGGGTTTTTGGGTCATCAAAATCCTTAATGTTATGGTGTGATGCATGTTTACTATTCATGATTGTTTAATGTTCAATTGCATGCATGATAATTTCAGTTATGTGTCATTAAGGATTAGAAGAAAAAGTTGTATTGGACATCATTGGACCTTGGATAACTAATTCAACCCCCCTCTCAATTATTCTAAATAATTCTAACAATTGGTAAAAAGAGCATACTGCTGATTTGTTTCAAGGTACTAGCAGTAGGAAGATCAAGATGTCCAAGAGAGAAGTTCCCAAGTTAAAAAAAGACAACTTTGTTGCATGGAAAAGTCTGATGAAGCTACAACTCGGATCAATAGGTGACTATGCATAGACCTCAATCATAGTTGATCATGTAGACCCTGTAGGACCCCTCACTATAGATGACATGAACAAGAGGAAGGAGCAAAATCAAGCAATGTTAGATATTGCTTCAGCACTAAGCTATGCCGAGTATGATGACATCAAAGGATGTGATACTGCACATTAGATGTGGAAAACATTGTCAAGAATCTATGAAGGAGATGACAATGTCAAGAGAGCCAAAAGAGAGATCCTAAGAGGGAAGTTTGATTATATGAAAATGGAAGAAGGAGAGAATGCTACTAAATATGGTGCAAGGATGAAGGAAGTAGTAAGTGCCATAAGAAGTCTAGGAGGAAATTTACTAGAAGAAACAATATGTAGCAAATACTTGAGAACTTTTCTTCCCATCTATACTATAAGAGTATCAGCCATCCAAGAACTAAGTTGTATACTAGGAAACATAGTGACATTTGAAGGAATAATTGGAGGACTCACTGCCTTTGAGCTATCTAACTTTGACAACTACAAGCTAGAAAACTTTGAATCTGCATTCAAAGCCAAGATGATGATAAAAGAAAATGATGAGGTGCAAACAAAGAAAAAGAATGGAAAAGGAAAGTATGTATCTAGTGACAACATCACTGATGAAGATGATGTAGACCAATTGGAGGCATTACTAGCAAGAAGATTTCATAGAGGAGAAGGCAAATTCAAAGGTAAGCTACCAATCATTTATTTTAATTGTAATGAAGTTTGTCACATTGCAGCCAGATGCACACAAAAGAAAAATTACAATGATGGAGGCAACATCAAGAACAAGAAAGAGGACAACAAGGACTACAGAGGTAAAGGCAAAAGATGCTACATTGTTGAAGAATACTCTGACAAGAATGATGATGAAGTAGTCTATGAAAGATGAATCAGATGGAGATGAAGCAACTGCCCTGGTAACCTGCATGAACAAGAATGATAGATGGATCATAGATAGTGGATGCTCTCATCAAAAGATTGGAGACAAAAGTAAATTCATTACCTTTACTCAATATGAAGGAAATAGTGTTAGATTTGGTAACAATGCACCATGTCAGATCAAAGGGAAAGATAGTATCAAGCTTACTAAAAAGATATCATGTGATAATACGTACTATGTTGAAGGCCTCAATTATAACTTGTTAAGTGTCTCACAGTTAAGCAACATAGGATACAAGGTTGAATTTGGAAATGGAATTGTCAAAATCTATGATTCTCAAGGAAGTCTAATAGGAAAAGGTGATCAGAGTAGGAGTAAATTGTTTTATCTGGACATGGAAGATGCTTCTTGACTCATTGTTCAAACTGATGATGTATGGTTATGGCACAAGAGGCTATGTCATGTAAATTTTGACAATCTGATAAGCATTAACAAAATGAAGAAAGTCAGAGGTCTACCAAAGTTGAAGAAACCTGATAAGACCATGTGCAAACAATGCCAACTAGGGAAAATGACCAAGTCAACTTTCAAAAGCAAGGCTTATACTTCTAATGAAGTATTAGAGCTAGTTCATACTGACTTGTGTGGTCCTATTGAAGTACAAAGCTACAAAGGTGATAGATACATAATGCTATTTGTAGATGACTATTCAAGGATGATGACAGTCATGTTCCTAAAACTAAAATTAGATGCATTTCAAATGTCCAAATGGTACTTGACCAGAGTAGAGAAAGAGACTAGAAAGAGCCTAAAATGTCTCAGATTTGATAAAGGAGGAGAATTCACATCAAGAGAATTTGAAGAGTTCTGCAATGAAAGAGGAATCAAAAAGCAAACATCAACACATAGGACTCCACCTCAGAATGGTATAGCAGAGAGAAGGAATAGATCAGTTATTGACCGCGCCAGGACTTTAATGATGGAGAAAAATGTTGCACTCAGGTATTGGAGAGAAGCTGTAAGTATTGCAATCTACACACTCAACAAAGTTCAAGTTAAGAAAGGTACAAATGCAACACCTTTTGAATTATGCTATGGGCATTCTTCTAATGTAAAATATTTCAAAATATTTGGATGCAAATGCTATATATATAAAGAATCTAGAAATGGAGAGTTGGCTCATGCAATAACACTTGCCCACTTGCATACTAGATTTCCTATGTGTCTGTGTTTCCTCTGGGATTAGTTGATACTTGTGTCTTTGTACCCTTTGAGATAGTTTTCTTTTAGGTGATTCGTTGAATCTAGATGTTGGTTTTGACTTTTGAGTTTGTTATATTGTTAGGCACTTGAGACTATCTCCTCAGCATGGTGGGAGTGGGTCATTTATGTTCCATGAGGTTGGGTGGTAGTGCCTTTTCATATGCCATTGAGATTCAACCATTGGATTTGTTGTTGGATGTGTTTCTGCAGATATTCCTTTCTATTTGATCTTCTATTTCTATGATAGATGTTTATATAAGACATCAAGAAAGAAGAAGAATACACGACCTTTGTCTACTTTTATGAAGGTATACCTAATAATGGTGAAATTGCAACACAAAATGACAATAAAAAAAAAAATCTAGCATCTACCGAGTCACAAACAATGAATGCTGAACAACAAACACATTTAGAAGTCAAGTTGTAGAATGCAAAAAATGTTCATTTAGATTTTGAGAATAGCCAACAAGAAGAAAATGAACAAATACCTGATGAAAATAGGCATGAGAGATTAGATTTTGAAAAAGACAACATGCAAACAAGGAAAGAACCAATACTGGCAAAGTATGTGAAAAGACATCATCCTGCAGATCAAATTATTGGAAACAAAGAGGCAGAACCAATGACAAGGAATAGACTTAGAAGTGAAACATGTTTGCTCAGCAAAATGGAAACAAAAATAGTAAGTGAAGCCATAAAAGATGATGAATGGTACAATGCCATGAAAGAAGAAATATAAAAAATTGAGAAAAACAAGACATGGACCTTAATCTCAAGACCAGCTGACAAGAATATAATTAGAACCAAGTGAGTGTTTAGAAACAAGTTAGATAAGAATGGTGAAATCACAAGGAACATGGAAAGACTAGTCTATAAAGGGTATGCACAAGAAGAAGGACTAGACTATGGAGAAACTTTTGTTCCAATTGCTAGAATGGAAGGAGTAAGGACCTTACTGGCATATGCAACCTTCAAAAGATTTAAAGTCTATCAAATGGATGTTAAGTCTGCATTTCTGAATGGTATAATTGAAGAGGAAGTCTAAATAGAGCAACCCTAAGGTTTTGTTGATGAAAAGAACAAAAATAAGGTATGTAAATTACACAAGGCTCTATATGGATTAAAGCAAGCCCCTAGAGCATGGTATGAGAGACTTCACAGGTATCTAGTGCAAATAGAATTTGAAAGAACTAATGACAACAACAACATGTACATCAAATCAAAAAAAGGTAAGGATATTCTTGTATCTGAAATATTTCTGGATGACATAGTATTTGGAGGAAAGGAAGTACTTTGCAAAATTTTTGCTTATAAAATGAAACATGAGTTTGAAATGTCTATGTTTGGAGAAATCAAGTTCTTTGTAGGATTGCAAGTACATCAACTAAAACATGCATATTCATGACACAATCAAAATACATCAAGGAGATACTCAAGAAATTTGGATTGGAAGACTCCAAACCTATAAGCACACCAATGGCAATAGGACATAAGCTATCTAAAAATGATGAATCAGCTGAAGTCAATCAAATAATGTACAGATCCATGATTGGAAAAATGCAATATGTTGTACATAGCAGACCAGACATAGCACTAGTAGTTGGAATAGTGGCTAGATTCTATACTAATCCTAGAGAAAATCATCTCATGTAGTAAAGAGGATAATGAGGTATCTCAAAGGAACTGATGATTTTGGCCTATATTACAAAAAGAATGAGAAGTTTGAGCTCAATGCATACACAAATGTAGATTGGGGAGGCAAAATTAATGACAGGAAAAGCACAAGTGGAGGAGCATTATTCTTAGGTAAAAAACTAGTTACTTGGACTAGCAAGAAACAAACATGCACCTCTGAGTCCACTGCAGAAGCAGAATATGTGGCAGTAGCAGTCAATTGCACAAACATTGTGTGGCTTAAACATTTATTAAAAGGAATGAAAGAAGAGGTAACCAAACCTATGATATTGTATTGTGATAATACAAGTGCTATAAACATATCCAAGAATCCAGTAATGCATGCAAAACCCAAGCATATCATAATCAAGTATCACTATGTTAGAGAATTGGTGGAAGACAAACAAGTGAAGATGGAGTACATTCACACAAAGGAACACATTGCAGATATCTTCACCAAACCATTTCCCAAGGATGCTTATGAATATCTTAGAGGCAAGTTGGGGGTAATGCCCCTAACTCAAGCCATCTAAAGCAACAGAGAAACTTCCCTACATCAATAGAAGTAGCTCATTGAAATATAAGAAGAATGATGTAGAGGATAACAATAGGTACATAACTTCCAGATCAGTCATAAGCATGGTGACAGAGGGAAAAAACATAAGAGTGAAAGCTTATATTTAGCATGTTGAAGATGCTACATCTTTGGCATTTATGTCAAAGAGGGAGATATATGAGAAATTGATCAATACAAAGTAAGAGGGATATATATATATATATATATATATATATATATATATATATATATAAAAGAGTAAGGATGCACCAGTCTAGAGGGAGAAGTAGAACAAAGGATTTAGTTTGTATCAGCAAAAGAAAATGTATGTAATTTTGGTAGTAAGTAAGTTGATCAGGTTAATCACTTGATTAGTTTGGTTTGCCATCAATGCCAAAGAGGGAGATTGTTGGAAATTATTAAAAAGATCATGAATGAAGAATAATGGAACTGGTAAAGAATGTTTCAATCATTATTTTGTCATTGATGTCAAACTTGCTACTTGTAGGAATGACAATTGTTTAAGTGATCCAAATACTATCAATTGGTTGATTGACAAGGAGGTGGCAATGAATAAGATGTAAGTAGAGTACTTAGAGAAAGGTTGAAGTTATGATGTTGTGGTGAAATATAAGGATCAACTAAGCTATTGATGAAATATTGTATTGATGACATACTCTAAGATAGAAAGGATGGACACACTAAGACACATCAAAGATGTAAGGATTGACTAAGTTCATTGGAGAGAACTGAGCTAGCTAATAAGTGCTGAACAGATTCTCAGTTGAAGCTGAGCAAGTTCAACTTAGTGTGTGTCAAGTGAAGATTAGGTGCCGAGTGAAGATTAGGTGTTGAATGATCTTCAGGTACCGAGTAGCTTTCTAGTGCCGAGTAAAAATTAGGTGCTGAGTTACATAGAATTTTTTTAGGTGCTGAGCACTAGTAAATAACAATAGAAGCCAAGTAACATAGAAGGAGTTGAGCATCAGTAAACCAATGATGCTGAGTTGCTGCATTATTTGTTAAAGTCAAAGATTCACCAGATCAGCAGTGATAAGGTCATTACATCAAATTTTGTGAATTAGTTGGATGATAGGGATGATGAGTAGATGTCACAAAATTCTATGTAATCCATGCAAACCATTTTCAAGGCAAATGCTAATGGATTTATCATGAAGTTTCTAGAATAAATAATTTGGAGGGAAAAAATACCATTTTCTCAAGAGAAAATTAAGATTTGAGCAGGAAATGAAGAACATGATTTCTTTATAAGGAATTACAAGTCAAAGATCAAATGTGCATGCATGAGCGAGAGTCTGTCATAAGTGTGATCATGCGAAGAAGCTAAGAGGAGTAAGAACAGAGCATCATGACTCTAAGTTTGATCAAGTGACCATAGAGTGCTTTGGCATAATAGGTGGAAGAACTCAAGGAGACAGATCTTGAAGGTTGAACAAGCTGTGAGCACTGCAAGGGAGGAAAGCCAAGCAAAGAAAAGGACTGAAGAGCGATCTAAAATTTGCAAGGTTGAAGTTGCAATTTGTATCAGGTCAAAACCCTTCTAATAATTTCTTACCATTGTATTAGGTATTAAAACCCTACATTGCTAGGTTAGCTTAATAACTAGTTGGATAAGCCTTAGGAAAAGGATAAAGAGATCCCCAGGAGAAGGACAAAGAGATCCTTAGGAGAAGGATAAAGAGATCCTTAGGAGAAGGATAAGAGATCCTTAGAGAGGAGGATAGGAGATCCTTAAAAAGGGATAAAATATTCTTTTGAGAAGGTGACCAAAAATCCCATGGACTTGGGTGAGCCTAATAGCTCTATGTAAATCCTTTAACAGGGTGACATTCTAAGTTGAATGTTCTTAAATCATTTAACAAGGTCACATCTTAAAATTTGTAAAGCCTTTAATAGGGCAGACCATCAGAAGTGGTTGAAATCAATTGCGCAGTTATTTTGTGGGTATCATCCCCACCCTAGTTTTACCTTCTTATTCCTAGAGGGTTTCTTGGTCATCAAAATCCTTAGTGTTATGGTGTGATGCATGTTTACTTTTTATGATTGTTTAATGTTCAATTGCATGCATGATAATTTCAGTTATGTGTCATTAAGGATTAGAAGAAAAAGTTGTATTGGAGATCATTGGACCTTGGATAACTGATTGACCCCCCCTCCCCTCTCAGTTATTCTAAATAATTATAACAATTTCTCCAAGAGGCATGCAATACTTTCCAGAATCATACGACACAGTTTCTATGGGCATGCGATACATTTTTATGTCGCACCATGTTGATAAAATGTCACCCATAGAAACAAAAAAACACTTAAGGAAAACACAAAAGGGGAAAAATAGAGAAAACTTGAGTTCAAAACATCCACATTGGAGATTACCAGATCCACATAGATCAAGGAGCAAACACTCGAGTGCATAATCAACAAGATGCCAAGATCAAGAAGGAGATACATCTATCCATCTAAAACTACAGTAGGAAAGAACATATTGAAAGCAACATCACAGTGAACATAAGAAACATCGCAATGTACAGAGATAATATTACAATTACAAAACAACCAAATTAAGTATGTCGTTTCTCCCAACCATCAATAGCATCATAAGACCATCATGAATCCTAGCCATCCCCTATACGTAACATCCCAAGCCACTGATTAGATCGTTGGTACTATCATAATAGGGATGTCACTAATACACATGTTACCAACATAAGCATAAGGAAATCTAATATGCTACTAGTAAAGCATCAGATAATCCTACAAGTAGATAACATCACCTATTACATGCTAAATATCGTAATAAGGAAATCTAACATGCTAAACCAATAAGCAATAGATAAACTAATACAACAATTCACATCATCTAGGCATATGCTAGACATCATAATATGGGAATGTGTCAAATAAACTAACATCATCTAAACATGATATCCAAGCATTCCAATGAAAACATAAATCACAAGACAACATACTTTGAAACCCAAAGTACCAAGTGAAAACATCTAGCAATGGTTGCACTAGGAAAAAAGATCATCTCTATACACCGGTCTCTAGCAGTGGTGAAGGTAGCTACGCCTCCCAACCATATGGAACCCATAGGTCCACACCTACCATGTTGATGGAGATAATGATCCAACCACAACCACACATAAAGCACAACATCCAAGGCTAACACTCATGCTAGATAATATGATGGATGCAACCAAAAACCTAAGACAATGCAAGGAGTCTGTACAGGTCTTGGTCAGACACTCAATAGGCTACTAAGTAGGGGCTGACATCATGGAGAGTTGTTTGGAATCCAAAAGCCCAAGCTAGTATAGGCAGCTACTCTTCTCAACAGAAGGTGCACAACCTAGGGCAGCAATTCTTCATGACAGAAGGTGCACAACCCACACATTTTATTATCTTGTATTTATTACCACCCAATGTTTTAATTTAATTATCACTTATATAAAACTTCCTTTGCCAACTGGGGAATAGTCACCAAGTTGCAGGATAGAAGCCCCTCCATATGCTACCCTACCCTACCCATGCTCATCCTACGACAAGTGCCCGTGGGCATGCATATTCACATCCCAACCCCAATGATCATAACTCTTGGAAAATCCATGAAAGATCGGGTCTTGCAAGTCACCCAAAAAATGTACGTGCATGTACTTGGGTGTGGCGCACCACCATCATGAAGATCAAAACTCAAGGATAGGATGAGAACAGAATGCAAAAGATAACACCCAACTGAAAGCAACATAGGAAGGATGGATTCTACATGAATCCCAAAGCCAATAAAACTATAATCATAAAATACTCAACTGGCCTCAATCCGAGAGTATGGATTCTACATGAATCTTAGTGCTCATGAAACAAAAGCAAAGGTCTAAAAGAAACAATAACACTAGGTATAAATTCACTCAATCGAACATAATGTCGGGAGTACAGATGTAACACGCATCCCAATGCAACATAAAAGTGCAATAGTGGTCTGACTGATATCCAAACAGATCATCCAAGTCCATGACCCACATTGTGCCAAGAAAACTCGAGAAAACAAGGTTGCACACAAAATGAGGCAAAAATCCCAAATTTTGGAAAAACTACAAAATTAAAGCCCATTTGGCCTTTGGGCACAAAAACCCAAAAAATCCAAAAATAAACAAGTTTGGACACTGTATGCAAAAATGGCCAGCATAATAGCATAAAACTCGAAACCCTCATCCCGAAAAGTTGGGAAATGTTCATACCTACCCAACCAGGTAGAACTAGCATACAGAAATGAAGGGGAACACTACTTCTCAGCCTATAAACAAATAGCTACCAAAAATAGAAGTAGAAATGGAGCAGAAATAATAAAATGGGAAAGTCATACCTCACAACCAAAAGGGAAAAATAAGAATCTGAACCAAAAAATAAAATGCTCGCAGAAGTGGCCGAAAATCGCGGCAATCCAAGGTTTCCTCGAACTTGATCAAATGAGCTCAACCTTGCAATGATCCCATGCCCATAGCTCCCACAATGAACAAAACAATAAATCCTCATGAAGAGGCTTTTGGGTTTTACTCTCAAACTTTCTAATTCAAAAGTGAGAAGTGAGGAATTAAATTCCTCTTTGGATACTTATCCACTCTTCGAGTGAATAATCGATTAGAGAAAATAACTAGCCAACCTAGTTAAACCCCAAATCAACCCAAATGAAAATAGGATATTCTTATAAATAACAATTCATCTATGGAAAAGCTGCCAAAAATTAAAATAAATCAATTAAAAAGTCCAAAAACCCAAAAACACAGAAATCTCCTTAATAACTTTCGTGACAATGTGAGCCTCTAAATGCACAGACATGCTCACTGGTCTCAACACATAATGCAAATGAGTTTGGATTTAATAATCACTAAAAGGTTTAATTAAATAATTAAAATAAGGATACGTTGACCACACAAGGACAACATTGGTAAAATATGAATGGCTAAATCACTAACTCCATGTGCCACTACCAGGGATATCAATCTTGCACACTAAACAACTTGATCAAGTGCAATTGCATATAATAACATAGCTGAAGCAACAAATGCATTAAATCACCTAATTTAACCATTTATTTAATTATATTAAAATAATTTATTTACATCACTCACATTTGCATAAACCATAACAATGCAAGAATGAAGTAAATAACCATAGCATTAAATCCATCACCTAACATAATTAGAGGTATGTCCAAATACCAGATAATCAAATATCATCATAAAACACACTATCATATCAAAATGGCATCATCATGCAATATGATTAACTAAACAACATATTAGTTTAATATCTATGATACTGAAATCAAAGTATAACATCTAACCCTCAGGTCATCTCAAATGTAAAACATCATAGAAGTAATAGATATCTCACAGATCAAAATATCACAAGGTAAATGACCACAACACAAAACCAAATAATCCAACATGAACAATCCATTTCTAATTACTTAAGCATTTAATAATGATTGATTTAAGAATCAACAAAAAGGCACTTAAAACACATAAGCAAACACAGTCATAAACATGACTAATCACTGCTACAGGAACCTAGTCTAGTGTAGCATGGTAAAAAGTACATAGTGCAATCTCTGCACACATCTCAAGGTAATCATGGAACAACCTCATGATACCACATCAATCCTAGTAACCACTAGCACAAATCTCAATGAATCATAAATCACATCATAATCTCATAAATCAGTCAAAAGTATAATCAAAGCAACTGATACAAAAACATAAATCCAATCACCTCAATGGTCTAGACCAATCATGGTCACAATCATGACCCATCACAACAAAAGATCAACAAGGTTGCATCCATTAGGATGACTTATAGAAGTCAAATGGGAGAGGTACTACATCATCCCCCCCAAAGACTAGGCTTACTCCTGGAAGCCTACAATCCAAGAATAGAAGCCAAACACACCAACAATAAAATAAAAAATGAGCAATAGGAATGACTCAACAACTCTCTACAAGTAAAACCAAAATCACTCCAACATTCTCAAACCATCACATCAACCCCCAACTAGGTCAACCACAAGAGAATAGGTGTCACAAAATCATGAGGTCCTCTAGCAAGGAACCTTCTATGCACTAGGAAAAAAACCATCTAGCCATAAAGTCAATGATACAAGGTAAGGAAAAACCTACTCTACCTTGTCAATAGGTGCCCAACTAGGACATGCACCAACTACATGACCACAAAACTAGGTCAAAAGACTATGCACTTCCAACCAAAGTTAAAATCATGGGGAATAACCATCCCAAAATTCCAAAGAATACTATCATGTCACACATAATCATTTTGGAATCCACAAAAATTCACCCTTAGAACAAGGAGGATGAAAGTTTACAACAAAAGGACACACTTCAAAAGACTACTCACCACCATGCATAGGAGCACAATGCCTCTCCAAGGTACAAAAGCTCAACTATCACTAGGAACTAGGGTAACACAACCCAACCAGACAAGTTATCACCTTTCAACAAGGTTGCATAGACTTTTGTTAGTGGACATAGTCATGCAATATTTGCATAACAACTCATAGGATGGTAACATGTGCCCATCGATACCATGTCCCTCCAACACCATGCTAGAAAAAATACACCCAACTTATCACTAAACTCAATCTCCAACCTCAAGTCAACGGTTAAAGAGAAAACTTGATTGAGACAATCCACATGAAGATATAAGCTTAGGGAGAAAGATACTACAGAGTATTAGGACTGAGATGGAGTTTCTCTATCAACCTCTACACTAAATTAATCCATGATGCATTAGAGAACTCACAATTTGACCAACCATCAACATACTCATAACAGAACACTAACTGAGCTAGTGGCATAACCACACTAGCCTACTCTCTCAAGAGAGAAAGAAAACAAAGATGCGCCAAAGACAACATCCAAAAAAGGAAAATCTAAACTCATCAAAGAACTGAGTCACTCCCAAATGACAAGGCAACATCATCCTCAAACAAGGAATGCTCACAAACCATACTTCACCTCACAAGGTGCGTCAGTGCAATAGGAAACACAAAAACCCAAGCACAAACTCCAACAAGTACCTAGTAGATTATGAAGACAACTCTTCCATTATGAATAACATGAAGAGTTAAACTTCTCCAATGGCCATAAATATGATATGTCATGATTGAATTGGCCTCTACTCAAAAAGGTACTTGGAACATTGATCAACAACTCCAGAAGCCATAGCTTCACATCTAGACTCACATTGGCTCCATTTGAAAAGTGCCAGAAAGATAACAACAAGGATAACAAAAAGAAGAAGCTAAGAGAGACGTAAGACCTATGATTTGAGTCACCACTCAAAACAAAATCACAAAGGCAAAAATAACTATCTTGGCCACCAAGACAAGCGACGGACAAAACGTCCAAATCCACTCAAGAACACACATGCCCAGAACAACATAAGACATGGAATGAAAGGTAATTCACACATTTAAACTATCATTACTTATCTCCCATAATTTCATTAATTAAACATAACATAAGCACTAATGCGTAATGAAATTGAAAGATTTTCAAGAAAGGGTCCAAGAGTCACCATAAAACAAGTACATACCTTTCAAGAATTAACATTAAGTTAAATCACCATTTAAAACATTTAATTACTTTAACTTTACATTTACTACACACACAATAGCATGTTCTCTATGATATTATCCCTTGTACGTACTACCAGAGGTTCGAGATGAACATGATAGAGTCACAACACACAATTGGGCAACAATAAAACACATCTAGAATAGTCATCAAAAAACAAAACAAAAAGCCCAAATGAGGGAATTATCAATTCCAATAGTAAGTACCAAAAAGAGCTCATTTCAACAATAAGTCAAATGTGACAACTCTCACAAAGAGAGAAATAGATAAAATTTGATGACTACTCCTAGAGAGGAAAATACTAAAAACCAATGCTAGCCCAACAACATGAGGAAAGTACCTCCAGCCAAATAAAATAAGGCATCAAACAAATCACATTATAGGTGATGACTGAGTACAGTCACACAAGAGAGATAAATTACCACACAATGCTAAGGAATACATCATCCTAGCATTGTTAAAGAACAAACTCACACACATCAAGCAATATCCCATCAGTAACCTCATGCATATGAAGACAACAATAATTTCCATGCAATGCAACATTTAGATATCCATCAAATTAATATAATTTTACATAAGCTTAAGAAGCAAATAGATTGGGGACTTAAGTCATTAACCCAAAGATATAATGCAAACCTATTTCTTTGCAATGATTCACCATAACACTTATTTTCAATGAAAAGAACCATTTCATTATTATAACAACAAAATAAAGAATCACAATAAGATTCATCTATTTACTTGCAATTAGGAGAAAATAGGGAAACAATGCACCTTTCTCCATGAGGAGAAATGAGAAGAGGCACACAAGGCCAACACATGGACACCAATCAGTGGTTTCATCCAAAAAGGGTCACACAAGCAACCAACCAAATAAGGCACACCGATTCTACTAACAAAACTAGGAAGACTCACTTCCTTCTCCACACGTCGATCTAGTTGCATCTACTGGGCAAGAAAGTCCACCATGACTAGATACCAAAGCAACAAAGATCGTGAGTTCTCACAAAGACACTCACACTCAACCAAGACAACATCAACCATATGGGCAACATAAACATAGAGATCCCAATGTTTGAACATGGGCTTTGATACCAGATGTAATGTCTTGCTTGGAGATCCTTGGAAACAAGGATGAAATACAAGCCAAGAATTTTTTTTTTTTTACAAGTATGAATGCACATGACAACATCATATAGGGATCACAATGATCGCAACGGAAGACTTCACCACAATCCTGACAATCAATGAATCTCCAAACGGAACCACCAAACTGACACACACAAACAAGCCAACAACGAAAATGTACAAGATGAGGGCTCAAGAAATGACCACTCATCAACAAAACAAAAAGCTGGGGTAGAATGCAAAAACCTGAAATTTGGCTAAGCTTGAAATCTTGAAGCCCCTAAAAATTGGCTAAGGCTAGATTTCTAAAGCCCTGAAATTTCCTAGAATCTTTATCTTATCTCTGAGAGGTCTGAAACCTATCTCAAAAGATTCATCGCATATATTAAAATATATATTAAGAATAAGGAATTAAATATATGTCAAGGTAAAAGAACACTAAAAAGGGTATCCAAAACAACTCTCAAAAAGTTCAGATCAAATTGAAAAGTGCCCGCTACCGGCCCGCACAAGTTTTTACAAAACTCGTGCGATACTTTAATACAACACTAAAAAGTATCGCACGACATTTCTAAAGAAGGAGGGTGACACTTTTAGAGTTTGAGTGATACTTTTCTCAAGGGCATGCAATAATTTTAGGGTATTGTATGAAATTTCTCCAAAGGAGGTGTGATACTTTCCAATATCGCATGACATTTCTCCAAGAGGTGTGTGATACTTTCCAGAATTGTACGACATAGTTTCTATGGGCATGTGATACATTTTTATGTCACACCATGCTGATAAAATGTCACCCATAGAAACACAAAAACACTTAAGGTAAACACAAAAGGGGAAAAATAGAGAAAAACTGAGTTCAAAACCTCCACACCGAGAAGTACTAGATCCACATAGATCGAGAAGCAAAAACTCGAGTGCATAATCAACAAGATGCTAAGATCAAGAAGGAGATAGATCTATCCATCTAAAATGACAATAGGAAAGAACTTACTGAAAGCAAAATCACAGTGAATATAAGCAACATCGTAATGTACAAAGATAATATCACAATTACAAAACAACCAAATTAAGTACGCAGTTCCTCCCAACCATCAATAGCATCATAAGACCATCATGGATCCTAGCCATCCCCCACGTGTAACATCCCAAGCCATTGATCGGATCATCGGTACTGTCATAATAAGGATGTCACTACTATACATGCTACCAACATAAGCATAAGGAAATCTAACATGCTACTAGTAAAGCATCAGATAATCCTACAAGGAGATAACATCACCTATTACATGCTGAACATCGTATTAAGGAAATATAACATGCTAAACCAATAAGCAATAGATAAACTAATACAACAATTCACATCATCAAGTGATCAATGGAGGGCTCATAAAATCCCTAGGTCAAGTAATCAATGGAGGGCTCATAAAATTTATCCCCAAGGGGGAGATAAGAATCTCATTAAAAATTAGAAACATGACACTACTAAATACATAGCATAGAAAATTCTTGCCAAGGTCTTAGCCTATCCTACCCAAGATCATTAACCCTACACAAAAGTGTTTTGTTAAGGATATTTATACATATTGGAGAGCTTGATAACCTATTGGAAGACTTTGGATTGGGAAACATTTCTAGGATAGAGTGTAGGCATGTTCAAGTAATTGATTATGAAAATCTACAAAAGGGTGGAATGGAGTTTCACTATGATGATGTTGCAAGCCCAAGATTCTATCCAATATTATGTCAAATGGTGTCCTCTCTTATGATTGGTGTTAGGGTTTTAGTAAAGAAATTAATGGGGTTAGATCATAATTTTTAGGACTCTCTAGATCAATTATGAAAGGGTGTGCTCTTGCATCCTCTTTATTTTTTATTGTTGTTGACTCATTACATTATCTCCTTAGAGATAACCAGTTGTCTCTAAAACTTAGAGGATCTACTCTCCAAATAATTAATAAGTATCTAACATATAGTTTGTTGATAATATTTTTATTCTTTTTAAGCTAGAAGAGTGCAACATGAGTCATTTAATGATCAAATTGGACCTCTTTTCTTTGTATCGAGTAGTAAGATTTATGTCTCTACATCTATCTTATTGGGGCTAAATATCAAGTCCCCTACCTTGTGTAGTAAATATGGTATTGGATGGAGATGTCATAATTAAGTGGTTAGGTACCTAGGGATTCCATTTGTAGTAAACCCTAACATATAAATGAAATGTGTCTTTATATCAACAAGAAAATCTTTGGAAAACTCAACAACTGGAACTCTAATTATCTCACTTTGGTTGGTAGAATTCAAGTATGTTAAAAGATTCTCTACTCATATTGGGTGTACTTCTCTTCTTCCTGCTTATTTTATTTAAATTAGTTTGGTCTTCTATATAAATCTATTAGGAACATTTTTTGGTCACATGGAAAAGGAAATATGAAGAATCGTGCTACTAGGAGTAGTTCACATAAAGAAAGGAGATTATTAAGTTGGAATGAAAACTTTAAGAAAGTTCAAAGGATTTCTCTGGCAATAAAATGGATAGCCAAAGCTTCATAAGTTAATGAATTATGGATTATGATTAGAATTAGGATTATTATATGGTTAGGGATAGGGTTCACATGTATTAGTTCATTACTTGACATGATCTACACTTATAGTTTGCATTAAAAAGTGGATAATATCTAGGATTCAAACTACAATCATAAATTATTTTTAATCAAATCATAATTCTATCTCTAAGCTTTCATTCTAATTGTAACCTTAACTCTCATCCTAATGCCATCTATTATATATCCTATAAACAGTAGGACCATAATAAATATCCAAAACCTAAATATAATTCTAACTAAAACCATAGTCCTGGGTAAGTTCCCTAACATTAAAGGACCATAATCATTATAATAATCTTAAGCTTAGCCATCATGAAAACCGTTAACATAACAAAATTGTAAACCATAACCTTGCCATAATCTTAACTTTGTTTCATTCTGAGAGAACATATAATCCATAATGATTTCATACAATCCTCCAGTGTCACAAAACAAGTGTACATGAAAGCAAAACTAGCTTGGTGGCTCCTATTTTAAGAAAAGAAACCTTGAACTAACCTAGATATAGTTTTTTGGAGTATTATTTTATGATTAGACTTAAAAATTTGGTATTTAATGTTTGATTTGACTTAAGTGTTTAACTTTATTTGTTTAATTGATATGATTTTAATAAACATATGCACATTTATATAGATCTAGTTGATAAATTTTAGATTTAAATTTGATTAAATAGCAATTTTGTAATGTTTTATGTTGTGATGTATTTTTGTCATGTTTTATGTTTTATGTTGTTTAAACATATATGCAGATTATATTTGATGGACCCACTGCCACCCCCTCCCCCTCCCATACCCTTGCCTCCACCCCCTCCATCTCTGCCTCCACCTCCACCTCCACCTCCACCTCCACCTCCACCCACACCGCCACCACCTACCATAGATGAGCTCTGCTAGACAATGAGGCATAACCTCAACAACCTCATGCATGATATAGAGGCTATCTGACATGAGAGGTACCCATCCCCCCCCTCACCTACTACGTCTTGCAAATAGCATGCAAGGTGTGATTGACTCCATCCATCATTTTGATTCAAAAATTAATTCATTTAGATCGTGGAGGGAAAACATGCGTGCCTTCTACTCTGACGACTTATCATATAGAAAGGTTTATAACCTGCATATAGGTAAAGGGAATTATAAACATTATTTTGTAAACCCTAAGACGAGTGAGGAAATTAATGAGAAGAAGCCTCACATTTCCATTAGATGGTGTACACATCCATGTATAGGAGCAAATTTTTGGGAGTGGTGGTGGATGTTATTTGACCATCCACCACACGCTAACCATGAGGTGCCCATGTACTTCCTTAGGAATTTATGGGTTGAGTTTGAGTTGGGTTTGAAACCCAACTATTTTGATATGAAAGCATTTTAGGGGGTTGGTAGAGGGATGCCTTAGGATAGGCCTGGAGAAAAGTTGACTGATAGAATGAGAAACCACAGGTGAGCTGAGCCCCTTGAACCTCTTCCTACGCTTATTGTGCCTGCTCCTCACCATCATCAAGCAATTTCATCTACTCTTACCCATTTGAGTGCCCTTTCGAGCAATTTAGTACAGTAGTGGACATGTTTGCACTAGCTATGGAGGCATATGCACAAGCCCCCAGAGTGATCCTAATGCAGCACATGATGACCATTATGCTGAGGGTGCAGATTTTGATGATGATGTATATGCTGCCCATGGTGATGGTAGTGACAAGATAGACATGTCATCATTTGTTGACCTCATGCAGAAGGGAAAGCCTAGAGAGACTCAATAGTAGAAGATAAAATTTTAATTTTAATATAAATATAAAGTACACATAATTATTTACTTTCTACATAAATGTGTAATTGTATTAACCATATTAATTTGTACTTTTGAAATAATAGAGGATGGATGATACTGTTCCTCCTAGGAGGTAGTATACTCTTTTTTTGAGACCTACAAACATTGACATCCCTTATATGGTATGCACTTTGAATTAAATTGTAAAAATGTAGATTTGAACTTGAATTTAATAACATGTGCTCATATTTTTTTTATATCTAATTTTGTAGGGATTGTCCGCATCTACACAGATTGATGTTAGTACAGGTCCTATTCTAGTTACCACTGATACACAACCTCAAATACATGCGGTATGAACTTTTGATTGTAGAAAAATAATTTGTATTATTTTTATGTATGTACATTATTATTAACTTACAATCTAAACAATTTTGACTCACATGTATATATATTTTATGTGTTTTGATTTTACGAACATGAGCCATATCATACTCATCCATACAGGCCTTGGTATAGTCTATTTTTGACCCCATCTTATGATTATCGTGCTAGCATACTTGTAGACACATCTGTGAGATTGGCTACCACTCAGGTATGATATATATATATATATATATATATATATATATATATATATATATATATATATATATATATATATATATATATATATATATATATATATATATATACATATATATATATACATGTTAAATTTAGTGTATAAAAAATGTAGTGTACAAATTATGTACTTTGTAATTATTCATGTATATTTAATTTTGACTAAACATTTATGTATCCATAATTTTAGGACTATGTCACCATGAGTGTTTCTGAGAGCACAAGACTTAGCTAGATGGAGATACCTACATCATCATTTGAGGTTAGTATTGTGATTTATGTACATAATGTATAGTGAAATGTATAATTCATTATGCTCTAAAATCAAATTTTAAAAATGTATGTATTGTAAATTACAGGACCTCACCATTGCTGCATTTGGTAGTTTTGACAGTGCGCCTCCTCCCGTTATTGAGGGACACCCATCTAATGTGGTATTTATTTTATTATATAGTGAATATTTAATTTATTTTCAAGCTAGATGTTGAGATCCATTTCAATTAAGCATGTAAATGATGAGACGTGCCTCATGTTACATAGGGTGATCCATCTACCTCATAGGGTGTCCAACATGACGAGACGACTCATATTACACATGATGATCCATGAGAGTCCTCTTTGTTTGGAGTAAAGAGGACATTCAATTAGATAGATTAGGTACCGTTGGCACCTGTAGATTGTGTTTTTATGATGTATACAATTTGTGTTAGGACAGTTAAAACTATATGTTAGACCATGCATTTTTTCACTTCATAGATCATGTTGTGATGTATGTTAGACCATGTACTATTTTTTAATGACTTCTTATCATGCTTGTGTATGTAGTATATCAATTATTATGTTTCATCATGTTTTAGGTATATTCAAACCATTTTCTTTATTCTAACATATTTATTCATGAACATATGACACATTTTGTAAGTATATATGCAAGATGAACAATAATTTTAACTATCTATAGAGCATTATTGGATAAATGTCACATTAAATTTATGCATTGAGATTCATACAAATAAAATTGACCTACTAGATTAAAAAATGTATTGATAATGTACCTAACAATGTATCATATGTGATCTTAATGTGTTGTTTGGTAATGTAAGACTCATTATCATCTAACAATACCTATTATGTTTTGGTAAACATATGAATACCTATCATAACTTATAATAGGCATAATGACCTATTAAGACTCCTATGTCTCCTTAAGACACACATGTATGGATAACATACCTAACAATGTATCATAAGTGATATTAATGTGTTGTTTGGTAATGTAAGAGTCTTTATTACCTAATAAGACCTATTATGTGGTAGTAAACATATGAATACCTATCATAACCTATAACAGACATAATGAACTATTAGGACTCCTATGTCCCCTTAAGACACACATGTATGGATAACGTACCTAACAATGTATCATAAGTGATCTTAATGTGTTGTTTGGTAATGTAAGACTCATTATCAACTAATAAGACCTATTATGTGGTATTAAACATATGAATACCTATCATAACTTATAACAGACATAATGACCTATTAGGACTCTTATGTCCCCTTAAGACACACATGTATGAATAGCGTACCTAACAATGTATCATAAGTGATCTTGATGTGTTGTTTGGTAATGTAAGACTCATTATCACCTAATAAGACCTATTATGTGCTAGTAAACATATGAAAACCTATCATAACTTATAATAGACATAATGACCTATTAGGACTCCTATGTCCCCTTAAGACACACATGTATGGCTAACATACCTAACAATGTATCATAAGTGATATTAATGTATTGTTTGGTAATGCAAGAGTCATTATTACCTAATAAGACCTATTATGTGGTAGTAAACATATGAATACCTATCATAACCTATAATAGACATAATGACCTATTAGGACTCCTATGTTCCCTTAAGACACACATGTATGGATAATGTACCTAACAATATATCATAAGTGATCTTACTGTGTTGTTTGGTAATGTAAGACTCATTATCACCTAATAATACCTATTATGAGCTAGTAAACATATTAATACTTATTAAAATATATAGAAATTATTATGACCTATTAGGACTCCCATGTCCCCTTAAGACACACATGCATGGATAACGTACCTAACAATGTATCATAAGTGATCTTAATATGTTGTTTGGTAATGTAAGATATAATCAATACAATGAATACAATGAGTAATGATCTAACATATAATCAATAAAATGAGTAATGATCTTTAAATTATCATGTACAAGTGAGATTTTTTTAATATTACAATCAATAGTAATTTGAGACTTCAAACAAAAATTAATTTAAACATGCTTGAATGTAAAAGTAATGGAACAAAATAGGAGGTCATTACTTAAATTGAAAATTAATTTATAATTTATCAAGTGCATACCTTTAAATTTCAAATAGAAGTAAACTCTCATTTTTGAATTAGTTTGTACAACATATTTCACAATATATGTAAGACAATGTCAATGATATATTTATAGTCCAGTGAACTCAAAACATAAAATTGGTTCAACACATCTCTTCAAATGAGGTCCTGTAAAATAAAATTGTAAAACAAAAACACATGTTAATAAACACATAAATTAATATTCAAGGTATCTAAACTATGTAAACATATGTGTAATTTTTATGTACTTACTATATGAAATTGCACAAGATGTTGATGTTCGATCCACTTTAACATTTAAATTTTCATAAATTGTAATTGAGACCTGAATAAGAGGTCTATAAGTTCTCTAAATTGGTATTGACAACAAAAACATACATGTAATTAAATTATATAAGTACATATCTATAGAAATAATAAAATAATGAAAAAAATTACATGTGTTTGATTTAAATGTCATCATCCCACTGTACCATCTGCATCCTCTCTCTTTTGGAATGCATCTATGATTGTCTCGTGATCGTCCATTGAAATTGTCCATAATACCTTATTGGTGGGTCTCCTTTTGTATCTTTATAATTTGATATTTGTTGCCACAACTAAATGAGAATAGTGTAAAATCTTCTTTTCAGTTTGGTAGTCTTCAAATGTTGGCAAACCATTTCTTCTTGTTAGGTATCTACGTAGCCAAGTGCCAGCTACAATGATAGACCCAATTGGATACTCAAAACCATCATCGTCTACTTAATGACATGTCAATTTTTTCTTAGGTTCCAAACATCTAGCTAGCCAATACTTAGTCTGTTCATCATTATCACTAGGTACAATAACATCATAGACATGTCCTACAAGATAAGATAAAGTATAGAAACACTTTAATCACATGAGTGTATATATGAAAATTATATAAATTGAAGCATGACATCACAAAAAAATATAATTAAATTGTGCATACCAGGTTCTATGAGGTCTGAAATATGATCATAGTCTTCTGATGCAAAAGTAACATTCTAGCCTTCATTTACTATATCATCTTCAAAATGCATGTCAGTAGGTGCTAATGATCTTTGTTGCCAATCTTCAACCCATTTTGTATTCTCACATTCTTCCCATTCACCTACAAGACAAAATTGACAAAAAAAAGCAAGCTCCCTAGTCCATATAGTCTAAGTGTTAGAATCTAAACTCCTAAATGAATGCCATTCAGCTAACCCACTAATTGTATCATAGTCATATCTTGAAGGGATATTATTTTCTTCAACTAGGTAGAAGAAATGTTTGATTGTAGAGTTATAACTTGATCCCATGTATAAATATTTGTTACACCATTCAAAAATCTCATGTGCATTTTTGAATTAAAATTTTTCCTCAAATTTTAATTTCTCTCTAGTAAGGGCTCTCTTGATGCATGCACCAACACCATCATGTTCTCCTTTACCATGTCCAGCCTCAAAAAAATTCCACACATGTTGGATGTTAGTTTGCCTATGTGTCCTACTCAACCAATAGAACATTCTAGCATTATTGAATTGTACTATACAATTATTTGACCATATCCAATGTTGTGTCATTTGAATTTGTCTCTCTTTTAAATTATCATAAAAGACCTTGAAACAATATTGAACTGACTTAGATGAATGGATTTTATTATCACTTATATAAAAATGGTACTCTCTTAATATTTTTTGATCCTCCTCTGTACTATTAGGTGCATGCCTATAAACTATATGAACATAAATTGTTACTTGCACTGAATTGTAATGTTGTGGTTGTACCTCTTCTTGCGGTGCAAGCATGTAGTTCTTTGCAAAGTCAACAACTGAAAGTATAGTACTAATTGGAAATGTATTCTTACATATGCAAAATTGTCCATCAAGCCATCTAGAATATTGAGTATGTTTAACATATTTTGGTATGATCACAATCTTAAACTCATCCATAAATGCATGACAACTAACTTTATCTGTAACTAGATCACACCTTCTTCCAATCTTCCCATCCTTCTATGGATATTCAATAGTTTTGAATCTTCTAATCTTCCCATCCTTCTATGGATATTCAATAGTTTTGAATCTTTTTACCTCAACCAATTGTTGTCCAAAGGTAGTCAAAGCATTTTCATGCAAACATTCATCTAACAAAGAATGATTGCCGCACATAGCACATGTACTAGAAAGACATGCATTGAAAAGAAAGTATTAATCATTAGGTGGCTTACAAAACAAACCTGATATGAAATCTTTTATAGTTTGAGGTGGTATTTTTATACCACATTCCTACAACATTTCTTTACTATGCATGGTACCATGTATAGATCGAAATACATCATAATGGTAATGAAATTGAATATGAGTTTTACAACATGTGATTCTTTCCTTGTTAATCCTTATATACCATGGTTTACACTTTTCAAAAGATCTTTGACTAATGATAATATTTAATACCTTACCATCTACAAATTTTTTAAACAATTCAGTTTGAGTCATGTCCAAAAGGTGTTTAGGATGTGGATCACGTATTTTTGACCCAATTCTCAATTTAAGAACATCTCTTGAATTAGGTGATACTCTTGTATTATCATGCCAAAATTTTACAATCAAACTTTTGACTTCACTAATAAGTTTCATATCACATCTTGGAAGTCTACCACTAGAAGTCCATAAAATATTTGTTGGATCACATTCAAAGTTAACCCTTCTCTTTACAACTCTTTCTAAAGTCTTACAATTCATATTAAGATATCCACTTATGTTGCTAATCAATCTTTTATCAGATGTTGATTTGTTAACGAAAGCTGTTGTTATTGTTCATTGTGCTACATTCTTATCTTTAGACCGAGTTCTCTTTCTGATAACATCAAAGGCACTAGCAATAGTGGATACAACTTGTTTTAAAGACTCATTTTTATTCTTGGGTTTTGCATACATTCCCAACCTTCTCATTACTTTTTGCATTTTAGACATTTTAATTAGTTGCAACATTAGCTGACATTGAAACCCAAATTTCTTATTATAAAAAAAATGCCTATACAGTCTATTAGCATGTGTCCTAATTTGTCTCCATGAAACCAATCCCTCAAAATTATCTAACACATCATTAGGAATATGAAAATTTTGTTCAGACACTTTACTATTATTCTGACATGTTTGTTTAGTAGTTGGTGTTTCTATGTCTACATTCATGCAATTTTTATTTTTAGACACTTTACTATTTTCATTGTTATTTGGGATTTGAATATCATTTTCAAATTTTCTTGGTATTTCTTTTGGGGCATACATTTCAATTGGAGTTTTTTGTGCATGATCGTTTGACAATTTCTTCTCATGAAGAAAATTTAAATCGTTTAAATTATAACCTGCTTCTAAAAAACACCAATTTCATCACGAGAAAAAAATTGAGGGTTTGGAGACACCTGTATTAAATGCATGATTAGAATGTGCATCTGAATTTTCTTGTATTGGGTTCTCTTCTTTGACCTCTTCATCCATCGTGGTATCCTCAATGTCTTTCTCCTTTGAAACATTGTTCAAGTCTCTAATTCTCTATCTTCTCTCTCATTGATGTCGTGCTTCATTCTCTTTATTTGCTGCAATCTCCTCATCTTTCATAACTTTTTTTTCTTCTTTCTTCGTTGTTTTGATCCCATGTTTGCACCAATTTTGAATTTGAATTAGTAGCTTGCAAATTGTATAAGAGGAAAATAAAATGGAATAAGCATGATAAAATTCATTGTTGTAGATAAAAACTATTATTCAATCATTTCAATCATTGAAACTCGGTCTATGGGGCAACTTTTGGGGCCCAACGGGTACATTAGAAACAAGTACCTGATTGCTTAACTTGATTCTTTAAAAATTAGGTACCCGATTATAAATTGGGTACTTGATTTTAAAAAGTATTGGGTGCCCAATTTTTAAGCAATCAGGTACAACGATTGAAAGCAATTGGGCACCCGATTTTTGAATTACAAATCGGGTGCCCGATTCTTGAGACATGAGTGGGAATTCGGTATGGCACCCAACTTTTGCATGGGGTTTTTCCTTGGGGAAAGACATGGCATAGGCTTGGTCCCATCAAGCCATGCCTTTATGATCTATTTTTTTCTAAAGCATTTAATCGACAATTTCTAGTATTGTCATAATTTTTTTATAGTCGTCCTCATTGAATTTTTTGATGAGACAAAAACCCATTATATGTCTTACTATTTTGATTTCAAAAATGTAAATTTTATAGTGTTATTAGTTTATTTTCTATTTTTTCCATTATTTATTAATCAACACTATCTCCTAAATGTTAAAAAGTGACATTCACTAAAACTTTAATAACTTTTTTATTTTATAATTTTTCTTAAATTAATTTATATGTCATTAATCTACATACAATTCTTTTGATGTTAAATTTTTTTTTTTTTGAAAAAAGTGAGATTTTGATCAAATTATGTGGTCAGTACACGAGAGGTTTTAAAATTTACCTTTATAGCCAATTAATAATTAATAAAAATAAAATTATTCAATAAAAAATTAAGGAAAAATATTGTCATCAATTTTAGGTGTATTAGGTAACTCCCTTTAAAAGGATTTGTGAAAATTCATTTATTTGTGTCAAATTATGGTGTCCATACACAAGCGTGGTATGGTTTTGAAACAGGCATTTTGAAAAGTCATTTTTAAAGATCCATACCAAAAAAAAAAATCTATCATATGGGTACACAAATAAATTACATATTCAAAAACTACATTCTGAACACTAAAATTTTTATTTTTGGAGTTTTTTAATATTCAATATCTAAATACCTCAAATTTTGACATCAATTGACAAAAAAATTTAAAAATAGGAAAAACACTTCTACTTTTTGGCCAAAAGTGAGACCCAACTTTTTGCACTAACCCATAGAAACTCATTTATGGGTTAGCCATAGTGAATAAAGGAGAAGCTAACTCTTCAAAGGTGAAAGAAGATGATGATAAAGAAGAAGATAACACAGTTGGAGGAGAGACAAAAGTGCAAGAAGGTTATAAGGCAACATTTGAGCCTGAGCAACAAGAAGAACATAGTATGCATGACACACAATTGCCAAGTGTTAGTCCTCCCCATGACACAACCAAGACAACTGAAACTATAACTATCAAAGATGTCTCTAATCCATCAGCTTAGAACATAAATCCTCTTATTGTAGAAGATTTAAAGAAGATATTAAATCAATCTACATTGCAAGCCAAACTATGTGGCAATCTAGTTTTGGTTAGTGTAGAAGAACTAGAAAAGGCAGTAATTGATGTCACAAGGGAAAAGGTGAATCCACAAGAACCACCTTCTATCATCACTTTGGTTACTAATGTACAAACTTTGATCCAAAAGACAGTAGATACATCGACCAAGGTTGATACAATTGAGAAGAAAACAACAGAAGAGAAAGACACCACTACAAGATAACAAAAGGAAACATAATAGATAGATTCATATGTATCTACAACACAAGAACAAGGTGTAAGATAAGTCATAGTGATAGACCAGGGAAACCCTGAAGAGACCAAACCAAAGGTGAAGGAACAAGTGGCCATCTAAGCACTGGTAGCCTTACCAATATTTGGCACTCCTTCCATACAAACTCTTCAGAAGCCAAGTATAGATACTACTCCATTGCAGATCTTAGTGGCAAGCCCAAGCTCATCAAGAGTTGAAACCATAATACATTATGGAGATATAGGCCTTGATAAAGAAATTATTATACCAAAGTATGATTATGATACTATGACATTGGAACAAACAAGCATACTACAATAGGCCTTAAAAAGGAAAAAGCATCAAGAAATGCTTAGGAGAGAACATAGGCAGAAATAAGAACTTCAAGATATTAAGGACATCTTTCTGGATGCATTTAGTCTCCTAACTCCTGAAGAGACCAAGCCACTAATAGAAAAATTGATAGATATAGTGGAGAAAGTTAGTAATGAAGACCTTGATACAAATGTAAAACTATTAGAAAGGTCAGAAAAGAAGTTCCAAAATAAAGAAAATGGCAAAATATCTAGTGATATAACACTTACTCAAGTTGCATTAGCAACTAAGGTTAAGGATGTGAAGAAGGTACTTAAGAATATATTCTAATTGTACACAAAACTATACAATCCTACACTCTTCACCCAAGAGAGCATAAGTCACATTCTAAGTTTGGAAAGCCAAATATCTATATCAAGTGCAAGATTACAATCAAATCCATCTCAAATTGAGAAGCATTTTAGGACATTTCTTCAAACATAGAGTTAGTTAGCTATCTTAAGAATAGATGAGGCTATCACTAGAGCTAAACTAATAAGCATACAAGCTACCCTCACCCCACACATGGAGATATTACAAAAGGAGCTAGGTTATGCTAAAATTCTATTAAAGAAAGACCCCAATCTTTCTACTCTAGATGGTCTAGTCCACCTTGTTGCTGAGCTTGCAATCCAAATAAAATCATTGGATGTTGCATGTGATAATTGGGATGCAACCCTCAAGATCATAATGGATGTCCATAAATCTTTTCTGGACAAACACACACTTAGTGTATATCCCATTTGACATAAGTGTCAAGACGGGGGAGTACAAGAAAAGAGGGATAATAAGAAAGGGGGAACATAGTAGTAGGCAAAAATATTTTTGAGGGAAAAAGAGAAAAAAGGGGGAGATATTAGCTAAGGAAGAGAAAGTATACAGGAAGTCAACATTGAAGTCAAAGTATATAAGCAGAGACACATTTAATCAGAAAGGAGTACCAAATTTTGGATACAAAATAGACATATTAACTTAAGGGAAGCTATCAAATTTTGAGGTATCTAAGTTATTGAACTTTTTTGGAAATTTGAAGTTTTGTATATAAGTAGAGTCGTGGATATGTTATGCTCGAGGGATTAAGAATGATAATGTATATTCAAGTGTTTTTGACACTCATGTCAAAGGGGGAGATTGTTGATCTTAGATTGGTTTTGACAAGTGAGTGTAAACACACTTAAGCCATTTACTTAGTTCATGCCAAACTAGTAATACATGCCAAGCACAACATGTAAATATTAGACCATGTCGACTAATGCAGGTGTTGAGTTATAGTATAAAGAATAGTGCATGCCAAACATCAAAGACTTCATATTTTGAGTGACACAGTTTTGACATATTTGTTTGTAATGGCACAAACAACTATGTAAACCATTTTTGAGCCAACTTATGATTAAATTGTGATATTTTTGAGATAAGGACAAATTTCTTTTTGGATTCCCTATGCAATTACATGCAGTCAATCAGAAAATGGGAAGGATTAAGCGACAAAATGGATGAATCTCACCTGTAGATTAATACTTAACCCTAAGCCACCAAAGTCTTCTTAAGGAGGATGAAGCCCTAAAATCTTTAGTGAATGGTATGATAAGAATTGAATGAGCAAAGAAAATAATTCTCATGCAGAGCATTCATGGTGACTTAGAAGTAATTAAGAAAGAGTGAAATGTAGAATTAGTTAGAGAATAACAGAGGATACAGAAAAGGATACAACAATGGGACATTTGATTGTGAAGGATCAAGAAGACATTGTTTAGAGGTGATTTGTCATCAGACAAGCAAGTTCAAAGCACATGATCTATGCTGATACATTTAAATAGGTGATTTCAATCAAATCTCTTAACAAAGTAGTCCTAACAAGCTTTATGAAATCCTTGAAGAGTGTTCTTAATTAGTTGTAAGTTGAAGTACTCTAACAAGGCACACTTCTAACATGGTGTTTAAATCCTCTAACAAGGTAAGACCTAATAGTCTTTGTAAGTCTTTAATAGGGAATACCTTTCATAGGGTAGATCATGTTTCATGGTCAAAATATTGTAACCTTCATTGCATACACTTTATTACTATAGTAGTGAAGATTTGTGGGTGTCATCCCCACCCCAATTTTACCTTCTCACTTGGAGGGTTCCTAGGTAATCATATCTGGTGTTATGTGTGTGAATGATTACATGGTTGTATGTTTTAGATCTTATTTTAGTTTATTCATGAATGCATGTGATAGATGTGTGGTGAAAGTTTTATGGGTCCAAGTTTAAACTACTGATTCAACCCCCCTCTAGAAGTTTACCTTTCCTATTGTAATTCCAACATAATGATCCATCTTTCATTCTTGTTCACACAAGAGACTAGTGCAGTTTCCTTATCCTCATAAAATTCATCCTTCATTGCAACATACACCACTTCATCATCATGATCATCAGATCCATCTTTGGTTTCCTCTTTTGTAATGTAGCAAGACTTCTTGCCTTTGTCTTTGTAATCTTTTTTATCTTCATCTCTTCTACTTCTGTATTTGTCTCAACCTCTATTGTTCTTCTTCTCTAGACATCTAGTAGCAAAATGACCAACCTCATTGCAATTAAAACACATCATAGGTAACTTACCTTTGGATTTTCCTTTACCTCTGTGAAATCTCCTTGCTAGCAGTGCTTCAAGCTATTCTACATCCTCCTTATGTATATTACTATCACTAGAAACATATTTTACCTTTTTCTTCTTCTTCTCATTAGGTTCCTTTGATGACAACTTAGCTTTGAAAGCATATTTAAAATTATCAAATTTGAAGTTTTTAAAATTAGATAGCTCAAAAGCAATGAGTCTACCTACCAGAACTTCAAGAGTCATATTGAAACCTGGTATACATCTTAGTTTTTGTATTGTAGAAACTCTAATAACATAGATGGGAAACAATGCTCTCAAATTTTTTTTAATACGGTATCATCATCTATCTTACTAGTAAATCCTCTTATAGCATTAACAACATCTTTTATCCTAGAGCAATATTGAGCAACATTCTCACCTTCTTCTATCCTCATATCATTGAACTTACCTCTAAGACTCTCAGATTTGGCTCTCAAAACATTTGTATCTCCTCCATAGATGGTGTAAAGAGCATCTCACATCTTCTTTGCACTATCACAAACCTTGATGTTATTAAACTCAACATAACTTAGGGCAGAGGAAATCTTCAACATTGTCTAATTGTGTTCTTTCTTCTTTTTTAGATCTTCAATAATTAGGGCTCTAGTAGGATCAACATGATCAATGGCAATAATAGATTGTACATAGTCTCCAAGACCTCCAAGGTGTAGCTTCATCAAACTTTTCATGCATGCATCCATTAGATCATACAATCACTTGAACTTGTAGATTACTATTTTAGGTTAAAACAACTTTGCAAAAATGTAAACATGAAACATGAAACATGATAGATTCAATCACACATTTAACACTAGGATATTATGTGGAAACACAATTTGGGAAAAACCACCAGTAACATGCTACTCATTCTCACTCTTCTTAAGTGATGCTCTGTGAAAGGCCAACCTTGTTAAAGGTTACAATACACACTATTAAATGTGACCTAGTTAGAGGATTTCAATCGCCCCCTCAATTGGAATGTCGCTTGGTTAAAGGATTTAAAAATGACTGTTAGGTCAACCTTAATCCAATGGATTTACCCTAGACTAGTAAAATGATTAGAAAGTAAGAGTAAGGATTGATTTGCTAACAAATTACAACTTACTTGCATATTAAAAATCTCTATTTCATTCCTCCATTCTTCTTGGCTTTCATAGACTTAAGCTTTGATAACTTGTTCACCCTTCAAGCATTCATACTCTTAAGCCTTCTTTCTTTTCTTACCAATAGTAGTCTCTTTAGTTCGGTCTCTAAATGAAGAAATACTTTAGACCTTTTGTCTAGCTTAGGTTCTCAAACATTGACCAACCTTACTTCTAACCAGCCATCTCTATAAATAGAAAATTAAGATCTTTTTCTATTCATCCTCTATCATCCATTTTAGGGTTAGGTAGAATTAGGTAGGATTCAATGAATCTACTAATCTTTTCATTTGAGTCCCTTCTAGAAACTTTTTCCTTTAATCCTTATTGAATTCACGTCAACATGGTTTACCATGAATTTTATGTCACCAACTCACCATAGTTATCTTCCATACACTTCAAAAAATTTAAGAAAATAAAATAGTCAGCTCAAATTTGTCAAATCTATGATTTAACATGAATATTAGCACTTGGCATCAATATGCTCTCACTCAGCCTCCAAACTATTCATCCACTCGTCATCTTCTAGATAACTTGACAAACACTAAAGTTTATTGGTGCTCAATATCAACTAAACTTTACTAAGCTTATACTGTATCACTCGACATACACTGAACTTTAACTTTACTTGGCTCCAACTAATTTTCTACTCAACTTGCACTAACTTTTCTCGATACCTACTATCCACTCGATCAAGCTTGGCAGACTCAACTCTTCTTTCTTATTCTTCTAGACTTAATCATTGTATCCATCCTTTGCAACCTTAAGTAGATAACCAATGCACTATAACATCACTATCTTAATTGATCTTTGTACTCTTTTTTCATACCATAACTCAACCTTTCCTCTAGGTTCTTTTTAAAATCTAATTTGATCAAAACCTCCTCATCAACCAAACAAATGATAGTACTCAAATCAACTAAGCAATTATCTTATTAGCAAGTAGCAGGTTTGATATCAATGAAAAAACAATGATTGAAACATATTCTCATAGTTATATCAATCTATTTTCAATAGATAGATGTTCCATGAGGTTTATGAATTTGGTTGTATTGATATCTATGGGTACACTAGGTTCCAGGACAATGTTGTTAAGGATTTCTTTATGGAGTGGGATAGTGTGTAGAAGATCAAAGATGGAGATCTAGGTTGGTATATTCCCAAGGTGTTCTAGAATGTTGTATTGTGTTCCTATATAAGTAGTCATAGGTACACCAAAGATAGATATATAGCCTTATCAAGTCATAATAGAACATTGACTCTTCACTCCTTTGATATGTATGACATTAACAAAGAGTTCATGTTGGGTTATATAATTGATTAGGTTGCAATAGTTGATGTAGGATGCAATGTAATCCTTTTTGTTGAGGAAGCCACCTTGCTTGAATTTTACACTATTGTTGTTATTGTTCATAATGTTGTTGATGGATGTGTTAGTTTTTTTGGAGGGTGCCTTCTTTGAATTGTTGTTTTACAACTATAGAAAATTTTGATCAATTTATAATCTCACATTTGAAGATGTTTGTGCATGTCCACCTATTATTATTTCCTTTTGATCTATAGGTTCCTATAAATAAGCTTTGAGTTTCATATATTTGACTATGACACATCCCTTGACTTGATGATAGGTGCAAAATTCATTCTCTTTTTACTACATGGGTTTAGGTTGACCTTTGTCAAGTTTTTGTGCTTGTGGGAAGACTAGAGATTTTTTTTCACCATTTTCTCAAAGATAACATCCCAAGGCTCATCAAGGGGAGTGTAAAATAATTTCAAGTTGTTTTGGATTTTTTTTTTTCTTAGCTGGAATAAATATGGAATTGGTCTAATTTAGTGACACTATTGAGAATTTATTTGCACCTAATGTTGATATGCCTTTTGTTGATATTGTTGTTTTTGATATGATGTTTTTTGTTGATACAATTTTTGTTGGTAGGATGTTTTTGGTGGATGGGGTGTTTGCTTTTGGTAACAAGGATTTGGTGGGTTCTACACAATTCCCACCACAAGGACATGATTTGTGTCAGTAGCACCATTAGTCACTACATTTTTAAAATTTTAATATAAGGATTTATTGTTGGAGTTGTTAGTTTGTGGTGACTAATTAGGAAAGTACTGTACATACTTCATAATTCTTTGGCCCTAAAAAAATTTTGGGCCCTATTTTATTGGGATGTTGGGCCGACATGTAATTATAAATTATAACTCTAAAGCGATAAAAATAATTATATAAAAGAGCTTAGGGTTAGGGGTTTTCATGATATGTGATGCAAAAATTGCTTCTTGCAGTGGTATTGAGCTACAAGGGATTACAGATTGTAATCAAGTTGTAATTAATGGATCATAATAATATTGGACTTGTTGTTTGGTGGGCATAGCCCAAGGATTGGGTTAACTACGTTAAATCTTGGAGTCTTGTATTCTCTTTTGTGTGAACTATTATTTTTTGATATTGTTTATATTTGCATGTAATTTTTATTTCTATCCATTGTTAAATCCTAACAATTGGTATCTAAGCAAGGTCATTTTTTAAAAGTTATTCTCTATAGGAAAGTCTCATAGTTGAGTGGGAATCTCACAGTTGAGTGGGAGCGATGGTAGATGAGGGTAAGCTAAGGGTTGACAAGTTTAATGGGTAGAACTTTTAGTTATTAAAGATGCAAATGGAGGAATATCTTTATCAGAAGGATTTATGGAAGTTGTTGGAAGGAAAAACCAAGAATTAGGGATCTATGACAAATGACAACTGCGATCTTTTAGATAGAAAGGCACTTGGAAGCATTTGATTATTCCTGACACCATTAGTGATATTTAATATTACAAAAGCAAAGACAATGGAAGAGTTGATGGAAACCCTAACAAAACTATATGAAAAGCCCTCCTCTTCAAATAAGGTATTTCTAGTGAAGCATTTATTTAATATGAAAATAGTAGAAGGTGGATCTATTGGAGATAATTTATATGATTTTAATACTATTACTAGTCAATTATCTTCTATGGGTATTACTTTTGAAAAATAAATTAGTGCTCTCTCTATTTTGTGTTCTTTGCCTAAAAACTAGAATGGCTTGGTAATGGTTGTGTGTAATTCTATTTCTAGATCTAATACCCTAAAATATGATGATGTGATCAATGCTATTTCAAGTGAGAAAACTTGTAGGAAAACCTTAGGTGGATCTACATCAGGAAGTGCTTTGAAGGCACAAAGCAGAGGAAGAACAACTACGAGATGAAATAATTATGGTAATCATGAGAAATCAAGAGGAAAGTCAAAGGGAAGAGGTCTCAATCTAGAAGAGAGAGAGTTGTTAGCAAGTATATGAGTCATCCAAGAACTGAGCATTGGAATGTAGTTAAATAGATTCTCAAATATTTGAGAGGTACATCCAGTAAGTGTTTACACTTTGGGGGCTCTACTACTAACTTATAGGGATATGTTGACTTAGATTTGGAAGGGGATATTAATACCAGGTAGAGTAGGTTATGTATATATTGTTGGTGGGGCAATAGTGAGCCGGGTTTCTCATTTGTAGAAGGTTAATGCTTTATCTAGTATAGAGGCAAAGTATGTTGTTGCTACAGAGGCAACCAAGGAGATGATATGGCTTTAGTTCTTCTTAGAATAATTGGGAACCCTCAGAGTGATAATTAATTTTTTTACAACTAGTCAGAGTGTCATTCATCTTACAAAGAATTCAACTCTACATTCAAAGACACAACACATACAGTTGCGGTACCATTTTATTCGATTAGTTTTGGATGATGGATGGTTAAAGTTGGAAAATGTACATATAGATGACAATCCAATGGATATGTTTACAAAGGTAATGACAAGGGAGAAGTTGAACTCCTCTTTAGCTTCTATTAGTCTTCTAGACTGAGAAAAATACAAGTAAAATGAAGTCTAGGGTGGTTAGCTCCAGTGGGAGCCTCATGGAGTAGCGACATAGCTACAAGATCAATATCCAAGTGGGAGATTGTTGTCTAGTGTGGAGCCTGATAAGTCCCCAAGTGGAAGATTGTTAGTTTGTGGTGATTGATTAGGGAAGTACTATACATAATTCATAATTCTTTTCTTCCCAATTTTATTGAGATTTTGGGCTAATATGTAATAATTAATTATAACCCTAAAGTAGTACAAGTACTTGTATAAAAGAGCTTAGTGTTAGGAGTTTTCATGATATGTGATGCAAAAATTGCTTCTTGCAGCAATATTGAGCTGTAAGGGATTATAGATCATAATCAAGTTGTAATCACTAGATCGTAATAATATTGGACTTGCTCTTTGGTGGACGTAGCCCAGGGACTGGGTGAACCATGTTAAATCTTGGTGTCTTGTTTTCTCTTTTGTGTGATCTATTATTTTTTGATGTAATTGTTATTTTTGTCTATGGTTAAATCCTAATAGGAGTGACCTTGGGATTGGGTATTTTTTTGTATAGTTAAATATGAATCCATCTTCAATGAGTCCTTGCTTTAGGTCCATGCCTTTTTCTCTAATATACTTGTATGTTTGTAAAAATTTCAAGCACATGTGATTCACCAATTTTTGATGTGAGTTGTTGATAAACATTTTAACAAGCTGCTTTGTAGACAAGTTGCATAACACTTAGGTTGTTAAGGTCTTCTACCTTTGTACTAAGTCAAAAAGGCTTTTCTACCCCCTTTTGCTTCGTGTGAACTAGAAATACCATTGATAACTCAACCTCAACCAAGTTGGAACATAGAGCAATGAAGGTTTTAGAGAGATTTGTAAATGTGTTGATAGTTCCATAAGGTATTCAATAAAACCATTTAATAGCCCCTCCTCCAAGACTCTTTGGGAACTACATAAGGAATATATCACTATAGGCCACTTCTTGATTGTGCATGTAGAATTCTTTTATATGTGTCATATGATCTCCCTTCCCTTTAAATTTGTGAAATTTTAGTATCTCAAACTGCTTTAGAAAGGGTATTTTTGTGATAGACATGTCAAAAGGATATGGGTATACATTTTCAATTTAAAAAGTCTTAGTTTCATTGCTAGATTTTAGCTCTATTGGCTCCTAATTTGAGATGATTTTGACTACCAGGAAGTTGAAACAAAATGCATCTAAGGGTAGCTAATTCCTATGATGGATGCACCTAAAAAGAACTTGGGCCAACTACAAGGATATACTACTTCTATACTTTAGGCTTTCCATAACCTAGGTGAGTAGACCTTGGATTCCTACAATATGACTAGTGCTACCTCATTCTTGAATACAAATAAAGAAGAAAAAATCCTTTGATCTTCTACACTTATGCAATACAATATGTATGTCATAAATAATTACATAGCCTAGAGATTCACAAGCTATGTGGGGGTAATCCTTTTAGCTCTATAAAGAGAAAATGGAAATATATTCTTGATTGTAAACCATTTCAGCAAGAACCATGGAAAAAGAGACAACAAAATAGATGCACAATATCCAGTTGAGATCGGTGCCTTATCTCCATTGGGCACCTGAAATATAAGGCATAATACCATTTTCATAACAAAAATTCAACAATAGCATTTGATTTGAGATATGATGCCTTACAAAATTCTTTATTAGCACTAACAATTCAATTTGCTTATCATAATCCATGTAAATACCTCATTAATCTATGTTCCCTCATTAAACAACTTAGTTGATCCATTGAATCAAAGTAAAAAAAAGAGACACATATCTCACAACAAGACACCAAATAAGCTAATTTTTGATTCATTCATTTAAAATTTTATAAAGAAATACACTGGACATATCTGAACCATAGTATTTCATTTATTGAAAATCCTTTCTATCTCTAGTATACAAGGAAATATGACTTAACAAATGCATGAAACCCTATAAAGACTCAACATGAAAATATTAATCTGCTCAATAAATGTACAATATACTTCTCAAGACATGAAAAATGTTGAAGAATGGTGGAATCACAATAGAGAAACTTGCTCAATAAGCTAGAACCAACAATTGTACAATGATAAGTGAGAAGAAGACATAGGAAAATGAATCTAGTTGGATCTGATCTTTGGATGCCAAATGTCATCTTCATTTTCCATCTACTACTGGTACAAAGCCTCTCTCATCTCCCCTGAACTAAAAAGTAAAGAAAATCTCATCATTTGGCCAAACAAACTTTCCAAATGTTCCTCTAAAATGATGAGAAACCCTTTTTGAAAAGGTTGTGATGTGGAGCCTAATTAGACTTAAAAGTTTATTTGGCAAGATTTCCCTCTAGATTATTTCTATGGGGGTAGCACCCTTGTGGGGTCCTAGGGTAGTGCCCCAGGTATGCTCCCTATCACAGTACAAGGTGGGGTTGAGGGGCAACACCCTCACAGGTGTTTTTGGGGGTAGCACCCCTGAAGCCAAAAATGAATTTATATTGTAAAAGGCATCTACTACTATTTTTCTATTATTCTAGCCCTAATTTTGTAAGTGGCAAAAAGCTTGTATAAAAAGGCTTAGGGTGAGGGATTTTCATAATGTGTGATATGAAAATTGGTTCTTGCAGTGGTATTGAGCTGTAAGCATTACAAATTTTAATTAGGTTGTAATCATTGGACCATAATAATATTGGACTTGTTGTTGGTGGATGTAGCCTAGGGATTGGGTGAACCATGCTAAATTTTGGTGTCTTGTGTTCTCTTATGTGCGGTCTACTATTTTTCAATATTGGTTATATTTGCATGTAACTATTATTTCTATCTAAGGTTAATCCTAATAAAGGTGCCAATCTAGTCACAAAATCATGGCTAAAATGCTGACTGAAAGGATTAGAAATCCAAATATCACCATTGACAAGGCCCTCTCCAAATTTGGAGACAACCCACTTGATGGTTTCTTCAAAAACTGAAATTGCTTTGAAAGAGCCAAAAGAAAATAGTTTAAGAAAATACCCTTTCTTTAAAAATATGGGAATAACTCTTGCCCATTAATACCTACACTTATGTTGACTCTACAGATGAAAACTACGCTTTGAGACTTTTTTGACAATATATGATATACCTATGTTTGGATCAAAATCATGTCTTAAATGCTCATCTAAAGTTGCAGGTTTGCAAAATAAACAAGCCCTTTAAAATGTTGAAAATGTTTCATTCTATGACAAAGTCTGAACTTTATAATAGGAGCCCTTTAAAAATAATTTGCAAGTCTCTGCGCTTAAATTTCTTTTTGAATTAAATACTCCTGTAAATGTGATTTTCCCTGCATGCATTCAACTTTGGAGGGTTTATTTTAATATTTATCTTGAAACCATTAAATTTAACTTTCCCTCTAATTTTGGGTCAAACTTGGTCAACTAGGAGTGCCGCATGTCATCAAGTGATTAGCCTATATATCCTCATCATCTTCTTTGCACATGCCATGTGTCACAGTCCATTTGGTATTCAGACTCTATCACTTGTCACATCATCACAATGTCATAATTGGCTTGCACAAGCTACCACATCATCACATAGTCATCCATGTGTCACATCATCACAATGTCACAAATGACATGGAAATTTTTCATGTTCATCGCAACATTGTGACAACTTGACACATGTCACCTTTGACTAGGTCATCTCCTTGGTTTGTGTGCCAAGTGGCACTCAGTTATTGGTCCATCTATTCACCATATCACTTGCCAAGTGTTCTCCACATCATTTATTGTAAAACTTTGTGCCACATGGCACCTTCCCATAGGTTGGTAAAAATTTCCACATCATCACCAAATATGCACCACTTTGATCAAAATTAACCATCTATCATATTGACTCGACAGTCTGGGCCCACCTTCGCTCCTTCCAGTTTTCCATAAAGCATAGATTCTTTAGACACTCAACTAGTGAGCACTCACCAATATAAATGTGGGATAATGAAAATAGTCATATCTCTACACAAAATTTTGGTTCTTGGAAAATACATTATTTTTTGTCAACCTGAACATTCACATGGGAAACTTAATAATCACAAGTCATCAATGCATAATATATTTTGACCCCAAAATTTGAAAATGAAGCCCTTTCATTGGTGATGAAACAATGTCTCAAAACTTGTATTCGTTGCAGACTGGGTATGATCTTTTTTGAATTTTTGGCTCCACACCAATCGGGGCTTCCTTTTTTGGCATTTACTCACCAACACCCCTTTCAAATTCTACATTCCAAATCTAATAAGAGCTGCATAGGTATCATATCAAACTACCAATGGGATCCAACTAGATTTCTCCTTGATCTGGGCCTTTGAAACAGTTCACACACCTTATACATTTCCTCAATCTTCCTCTCCTAAATAATGCATTAAATTTTGCCTGTGTGTAATGCTAGAAAAATAATGCATGGGTGTCAAAAAAATTTGGCAGGCTTGCCTTAACCATAGTGGAGGATACGTGAAACAATCCGCTTAGAATTTTGTTAGCAATTTTGGAAGAGACCCAATAGTGGAGGCCATTATCTTTGTGAAATATACAAGCCCCTTCAATCCACATACTAGACTCACAAAATAGCGTACACAACCTTAGTGATGGGAGATCATTGAAATCATCATTTGTTTTCTTGTGTACTCATGAGCATAGTGGGAAGAGAACTAAATAATGGAGGTTCTTAACATTTGTGTAGATCTTTCTTAAGACTCTCCACGACTTTCATTGCATCCCTATTTGGAAAATTTATTTTATGTTACTTGGCACACATATCAGAGATTGCAAAGGCTAACATGCAACATTGGGTTAGTTTGAACATTCTTCTTAGACTGGCAATCCAATTCACTCCTGCACAGGAAGCCAATACAATATCTCTTCATATCATGACTACCATATCCTTCAAATATTGCCTCACTTCCTACATGTTATTAATATAATAACTTCATTTATGAGAAACCTACCTTCCACATAATTTTCATTCCATTAAAAATTCAATACAGTGTTTCCTCACACACTACATCTTAGCTTTTGCACAAGATGGATCACGCAGGCATTTCAAGTTGTACAATCATAAATGGCAATATCATTCCATTTGATTTTTACATTTTGTGAGTACACTAGGAAGGAGACATCTATTTTTGGTGTGACCTCCACACAACCATCATAGTTTTCTAAAAATTGATTGGTATTTGGCCAATCATACAAGTTGCTAGATTCTCATTAGATATATGCACTGGGTTGTGGAACTTCATCTTAAATTGACAACAAAACTCAAAAATCTTCATGTCTTGCCTGTGATCCTCCACATGCCTACTTCCTATTGGATGCCTAAACATCTATCCAAATCCCCAAATAAACTTTGCAAAGAGGCTATGTGGGTGCCTTGACCAATATAATTTGAAAGTAAAACCAACCATTAGCTTCTATGCATAGATTAGGAATGAGTTTAGTAATGTAGGAGTTTATTTTTTTAGCACAATCAACTAAGGGTATATAATTACTTCATTTGTTGCTTGTATCATCCCACACATCCACTTGAGCTCAAATAATGATATGTGCATTATGCAAAAATCTCTCCATACTTTGTAAAAATATCATTCTTATGTATTACAAACATGATCATTTATTCATATTAACTATAAATATTTCAATAATAAATCTCGTTATAAACTCTTTAAGACACCTTCAATTTCCATAACATATTGTCAATTCGATGGAATTAGTCAGGCCTCGAAGTGGGTTCAACTACAAAAATTTCAAACTCAAACACTTGACTCCTCAAACTGATACACTTAACTTCTCATGCTGATTGGATTCAAATTTGATTGTCTTAAGCTGATTTTGATCATATCTGCAAATTGTTCATTTTGTGTTGAGAGACCTCAAAACTAGCTTTACAAATTGACCAAAACACTTGACTGAAAGCCAACACTTTGCATTCATGTTCTCTAGTGCACACTATTTTAGTTTATAAAGTCTTGTCTCATGACAATAGTCAAAATATATTGACCTCTAAAGTTGCACATTTAAAACTATCCTACAAGTGAACATGTTAGAAAATAAAAAGTGCATTTAAAAGCCATTCAAACAACCACTTGGGAATTTGAAACTTGGGACATATGTTATATGTCATATGTAGATTATAAATCTAGAATTTGGCCTCATGAAAATGATTCAGGCATAACTAGCAAGTCGTCAAAGTTGGTTAGTTGGGATTGCAAAATTGGGTACCTTGGCAAATGAAAGGTTTTTTTGCAAAAAAAATGGCCCTGGGAAAGTGTTTCGATGGATTCATCAAGATTTAAAAACTAGAATATTGGAAGTATTTTTTAGAGTAGAATCTAGGGATGAAATTAGTTTAGCTTTATCTATTGCATGTTCAAAGTTATAACATCTCAAACAAGCCTTCCAATCATTTTGCACATTTGGTTACCAGTAAAACCTTACAAATTGCATTTGGAATCATGTTTGAAAACTAGTCAAACAACTTAGTCATAAGCTCAAATTTGAAATATTGAATTTCTCTAACCCCTAGAATAGCGTAGTGAACAAAATTGCTCATTTTTCCCAACTAGGTCAAAGTTGTAGTTAGTCAAATAGGGCCTCCTAGAATTATGAACAAAGTGCATAATTATTATAGAGATGAACAACCAACTTTGGGGATACACATGACCTATCACAACATGTTTTAATGACCTGAAAATTAAAACATGGGATCTATCATATGCATACTAAGTACTTCCAATTTGGAAATTCATGAAACCTAACCAGGTGCAAGATATTCAAGTACAAAATAGGCTTTCAAACACTGTTTGATACTTAGGCAAAAAAGTAGATTTCTCAAATGCTCCAAATGACACTTCACAAAATGACTCAAAATTGCAAATTATCATTATGCGACACATGCATGTACTAAGAGAAATGTGTGGAATGCTTGAAGCATTTCATAAAAATCCAAATGACAATCAGGTACACATGTACAAAAAGATCTTATGGGGGTTGTTTTTCCAAAGCTTTCAACTAAGGTACTCAAAATCGTCCTAAAATTTTGAGTCCCAACCATGGCCCTATGTCAGGATGCATGCCCCTTATGGGAATGGGAAGAATTCAGATCTTTGGAAGAAAAAGATAACTCCAAAAAACTTTCTTTGAACAAAATTTTATTGAAAGAAAGAAACACCTACTCTAATTGTACAAATGATGGTCCTGGGCCACTAAAACTAAATGGAAACTTCTTACCTCTACCATAAACCTGATTTTCATTTATTTCTCCTTGAGCTAAGATGGAAGTATCATTCTTGTTAGTTTCAACCATTATATCATTATTTACAATCAGCTCATTAGGCAAAGAAAAATAATTCTTGTCACTTTCATAGTGAATAAACAAACCAGAATCATTCTAAACAACTTGCTCCCTATGGAAGTATAAATCAACATAACCATGAATATCAAAACCAAATTGAAAGTCTTCTTCAACATGTGATTTAGCATGCTATCAAGTGGAAAAAAAAGGGACCCATATTCTATATGATATAAATAATCACACATACCATGAACTTGAAAACCCCTTTGTGCAACTAGATGTGAAGAGTATATGAAATCTGATTTCACTTCATTTGCAAGATTATCACTCATCCAATTAGATTTTCCACATGCAAAAACCTCTTCACACTCAAACAATGGATTAGTCACTGAATGGTAAGAGTCATTATGAACATGATCACACATGAGGAGCTGATTTACATCACTATCCTTATCAAATAACCCATTGGAAAAGAATATGAACATATCAAAGCCATTTTCATGAGATTCGTTAGTATAGAAAGAAAAATTAGAATATAAAGCATAATCTCTCTTAGCACACTCATCTTTATCAAATGAATAATTAGATCCAAGAGCATACAAACATGGATTACCATCACTTGCCTCAATAAAATTTGATGGGAAATAGTATGGTCTTTCATTACTTTCATCATCAAACTTTGGGCAAGTAAATTCAACATGAATGAAATCAAATCCAACACATGTAGAAATTTTTTTAATGTCATGTGAATCATTTGGATTTGATTTTTCTATTAACATAGCAATAGTAGTAATTCTATCAAACACATCCTTATCATGGAAGGCTTCTTGCTCATACTAAAATACAAGTTTCTTTTTCAAGATTTGCATGTGCTAACAAGGAAAATTTTGAATCACTCTTTGAGGCATAACCTTTAAAATCATAATCCAATAATGCTAAAATCCCATCAAAACTTAATAAGGAGTTGTTATTAGCAACTTCCTCTTAGCTCCAAGCATAATTTGAAAGACAAGATTGTTGACCTCATTTTGGTTTTGACAAGGTAGTGACAAAACACTTAAGTCATTACTTAGTAGAAACTTAGTGTATACCGAGTGAGTAGTGTATGTCAAGCACCAATTGGTAGACAATACATGTCAAGCAATATGATAGTTAGCATCGAGCACTAGTATATGTTAGAGTGGGGTTTCCATTGCACCAAAAGACCAATCTATCAATGCTCTGTTGATACAATTGTCCAATTGTGTGTTGTCTTTGATGTTACACAAATGTCATATTAGTTATCAGATAGAGTCTACCGAGCTTAGTTGGTCATCAAAGAAAATTCCAAAATCTACTGAGCATTCCTAAAAGTTACTCTGTGGAAACTGTGTCTACTGAGCTCACTCAAGGATTGAAGGATTTTGTGAAAGAAGTCAGTGGTAACTAGGCTCACAAGGTTAGCAAAGGAAAGTTTGTTTATCAAGTTCACTCAGTCTCCGAAGGATTTTATAGAGTTTGCAATGTTCACCGAGCTTCAGTTGGTTAACATTGGAAATCATTTCTATAGCAATGTTTACCGAGCAGGATTGGCTAATGAAGGATTTCATTGTTTTGGGAAATAAAGCTTAATTGTTTTATGTAATGCTTGTAGCCGACTGAGGTAATGATTATTGGTAATTGTAACTTGTAAATGAGCCAACTTAAAATTTTTAAGGTATAAATAAAAGGTCAAGTTGTAAATTCTAAATTGAAATGAGCGAGCATGCAAGTGTACTGGTTGTGTGAAGAGGAAAGTGTGAGCAGATTTTGAAGAAGGATTAGATATCCTTGAGTAGCAAAAAAGATTTATTCGATCAGTGAGGATCTAGTGAAGTAGAATACAGATTTGTATCAACAATTTAGTTGCATCTCATTTAGGTCAACTCATTGTTACTTTCCCACCATTGTGGCAATGATTTCTAAATCTCTTAACAGAGTTGGTTTAATAGCCATTTTGTAAATCCTCTAGCAAGGTGACAGTTCTATTAAATTGTTCTAAAGTCCTCTAGAAATGCCACTCTAGCAAGGTGATTAAATCCTTTAACAAGGTCACACCTAACAATTTGTTTTTTAACCTTTAACATGGTTAGCTCCTAATAAGGCTCACTTTAGAAGAGTGAAAATTAGTAGCTAGTTACTTGGTGGTTTTTCCCATATTGGGTTTCCATGTTAAATTTGGTGTCTCATGTGTTCATGTTATTTCTTTATGCATGGATGTTAATCACTGTGAATGCTTAAGTTCTATTAAAGATAACATACACTGCATCTACCAAGTTACAACATTTTTTTGTGTGGTCACTGAGTGACAATAGTAACTAGTTTATAAGACATCTAAGGGATCTGTGGATTTTTTTTGTGGTAACTGATTCACCCCCCCTCTCATTTACTCCATCTATATTTCCAACATGCTTGATACAATTACTCAACTTATAGTACATAGGAGGTGGTTAAGTCCTTGTAGCACTAAATTTTTTTCTAGCAATATCCCCCCTTAGCATTACCTAAGGGTCTAAGGATTCAAACCTATTACCAAGCTCTGAAACCACTTGTTAGAGTGGGGTTTCTGTTACACCAAAAGACTAATCTATCACTACCCAATACAACCACTCAACTTATAGTACATAGGAGGTAGTTAAACCCTTGTCACGAATCCTAAGGGAAGCATTGAAAAAACTTCCAACTATATGTGCTAAGCAGTCTATGCATGTTGAGTCACTCGGGTGTAGAGCCAACAACGAGTGTCAAGAAAGTTAGTGTGTGCCAAGTGATATAGGTGCCAAAAATATAGTGTATGCCAAGTTGTTTAGAAGTTGAGTTACAACTTTAGAACATAGTGATGGCCAATCATTAGAGCCTTTGGATGCTGAGTGGATAGTCTATGACATAGTTGTTTGTAATGACACAAACTACTATGTAAACCATTTTTGGGCTAACAAATGCATTATTTTATGATTATAGAAGATAATGATTGAGTCATATTGAGAATCCCTATGTAGTACATGCAACCAATCAGATTAAGGGATGTTTTAAGTGAAAATATGAATCAACCACAACCATTGATTCTAACATAACCCTAGTCCACCTATGTTTATTTAAGGGGGAAAACCCAAAAGAGTTTGTGGGATGTGAGAAGGAGTGAGAGAGACAAATACTAAGTGTAGAGAGATCATTCATGGTGACTATGGAGGTTATGATGATGTTATGAATTGTAAAATCAGTTAGAGAGAACATAATAGAGTAGAGAAATGAAAGATGATACATATCTGATAAGAAGGATCAAGGATTCATCAGGAAAGAGAAGATTTGACATCTAGTAGTAAGGTGTTAACCAAAGGATCACAGTGTTGAATCATTTTAATAGGTGATATAGAGAAAATCTCCTAATAGAGTAACCTTAACAGGCTGTTGCAAATCTCTTAATTGGGTGCTTACTTAATTATGAGTCTAAATCCTCTAACAAGGTGAGACCTAACAATCTTTGTAGCCTTTGGCAAGGAAAACTCCTCACAAGGTAGATCATAGTTTATGATCAGACTTATTGTAACCATAATTGGCTATAGTTTACAACTATAGTAGTGAAGATTTGTGGGTATCATCCCCACCCCAATTTTACCTTCTCCTTGGAGATTTTTTGGGTAACCAAATTTATTGTTTTATGTGTTAAATTTTTTTTTGCTATGGATGCAATATGTAGTTAGCCATTTTATTTTATATGTGAAATCATGAGATGGATGCGTGGTGAATATTTTATGGTTAAATTTTTGAAGTAGTGATTCACCACCCCGTCCCCCCAACTCAGAGTTTACTTTCCCATTGTTATTTCCAACAAAGATACATGTATATTAACATTGGCATTAGTACCACAATTTGAGGAATCAAAAACATTATTACAATACACTTTCTCCTCTCTCCTTGAAATTACACTTACAATCTGATCAACTTCAATATACTCATCACAACAAGTAAAAATTCTACTATTGTTATATTGACCCTCATTTGCATACATAATGTCATAAGGATAAAACTCAATCATATGGTTATCTTCTAGATGCTGGTTGCATTCATCTATTTAATCAAACTATGATATCTCTTCTTCATGGTCATTAGACATACCATCATAAGAGATACCTTCAAATCCACAAATAATTTTATCGTTCTCACTATCAATATCAAAGGAGCCTATATAATATCCATTTTCAAGAAAATAACTATCCATACTCTTCATTACCTTATTAATGTACACCACCTTTTCTAATCTCAAATGTGTTGGCCACTTAAATGAATAGACATGAAGGAATTTGGAAACACTACAAGTAATGAAGATTCTTTATGTCTCAAATACAATAGAAGTTTCTATGATTTCTAACTTGAACCTAATATAAATTTTAATCTCACTTTGACCTTCAAGATTTCCTAATCTCATTCTTATCGGCCTAAGGATCCTGTAGTCATGAAGTTCTGATTTCAACATGACATTTTCTTTATAAAAAATTTCATTACTTGGTAAATCCTTTTCAGATATGAGATCTAAACCCATTTAAAAACTCACACGTATTACTCCTAGTGTTGAAATCACTAAACATAGGTACTTATCTTTAATCACTTAATTTCTATGAAAAGAAACATACATGAAAATTATAATACCTTAAGTGTTGATGCTGAGACTTATTCTACTAATTAGAGATAATTGTGGATATGAAATTCTTTCACTTCATACATGAAAACTATGTAGAGATGCCACCTCTTGAAGAGGACAACTGAAATTAGAGCTGTGATTTTCTTTTCAACACTTAATTTCAATATAACCAATAGATGCATACAACACTTAGATTCATGAGTCAAGAATTTATGACTTCTCTTTTCTTGTGAATAACTACTCATAAAAGCTTCAAATCCACCCAATAAAATGTTGAAATTACTTTAATCTTTTATATAAAATAATCACAACTAGTACAAAGATCTTAGAGTCCACTCACACTTGTGAGATGAAATTTTGAACATAATTTGCTACTTGACAATTATGAACTAGAATTTCAACTTGTGAAAAATTTGCAAATCATCAAACCACCCTTGAAGATTTATACACTTGGAAAAGAGAAGAACACTTGACCACTTCTTGATTCCAAATTTTACAACAACACTTTGCAAGTAGGTGAATTGACTGATGATGGAATCACTTTCAATTTTAACAACACAATTTACATCCAACTCTCAAATTTGTTGTTGTCATGAATAAAGCAACACTGGTAGACATGATATTTTAGCAAGGAAATGGGAATCACATTGGAGCCTTACTTCTATAGAAAAAAAATTCATGCTTTTCTTCATGTTGTATTGAATCTCTTTTAGATTCTCAAGGTTTCTCTAGTAGTAGAATCCAATACAGTCCCTAACAGAGTTGCTATTTTGTTAGCTCCTAATTTGATAGGATTTTAACTACTAGGAAGATGAAACTAAATACATCTAAGGGTAGCTAATTCCTATGATAGATGCATCTGAATAGAACCTAGGTCAACTATAAGGCTATATTCCTTCTACACTTCAAGATCTACAAAACCTAAGTGGGTAGACCTTGGATTCCTACAATATGACTAGTGCTAACACATTCTTGAATCCATATAAAGAAGATAAAACCATTTTATCTTCTACACTTATACAATATAATAGGTATGCAATAGATAATGACATAACCTAGAGATTCACAAACTAAGTGGGGGCCATCTTTTAAGTTGTACAAACAAAAAATAGAAATGGATTTTTTATTATAAATTATTTTAGCAAGAACCATGGAAAAGAGACAACAAAATAGATGCAAGGTCTAAAGCTAAGATCAGTGCCTTATCTCCACTAGGAACCTTAAATATAAGGCATAATACTATTTGCATAACCAAACTTCAATAATAGCATTAGATCTGAGATATGTTGCCTTACAAAATTCGTTATCAGCACTAACAATTCAACCTACTTATCATAATCCATGTAAATACCTCATCAATATGTGTTCCCTCATTAAACAACTTAGTTGATAAATTGAATAAAATTAAAACAAAGAGACACATATCTCACAATAAGACACCAAATGAGATAAACACTTGATTCATTCATTTGAAACTTGATAATGTAATACACTATAGAGATCTGAACTATAGTATTTCATTCATTGAAAATCCTTTCTATCTCTACTATACGAGGAAATATGACTTAAAAAATGTAAGAAACCCTATAAAGGCTCAACATGAAAATATTAATGTTCTTGAGAAACTATACTATATACTTCTTAAGACACAAAAAATGTTGAAGAATTGTGGAATCATAGTAGAGAGACTTGCTCAATTAGTTGGACCAAAAATTGTACAATGAGGAGAGAGAAGAAGATATAGGAAAATTAAATATGGTTAGATTTGATCTTTGGATGCCAAATGTCACCTCCATTTTCCATCTGCTATTGGTACAAAGCCTCTCTCATCTCTCCCTAGCTAAAAAACAATTAAAATTTCATTATTTGACCCAAAAAATTTCCAAATATCCATCTAAAATGATGAGAAATCCCTATTGAGAAGGTGCCAATCTGGTGGCAAAATATGTTAGAAAGTAAAGTCCACCAAGATAACTGGGGGGCGAGGGAGAAGGGTGAATCAATTATCCAACAATTAAAATATTTATCAACATTATTAATCCTTAGCCATGTGAAAAATATAATAAGCAACCATAAGAAGATACACATACACAATAACACCAAATAGGTTAACTAGGGGAACCCTTGATCAGAGGGAAAACCTCGGTGGAGATGGTACCCAAAAATTGATATACTAATATAAAAGTTCCTTGTAAGAGGATGGTCTCTGTTAGGAGTCAATAAAATATATTCAGTAAATATCAATCCCTATTATGAGACTTTGAATCCTTCGTAGGAGATTCCAACCCTATTAGGAGTTTTTCCAACCTTGTTAGGAGTTGTAGAAGGCAAATGGATCCACTGTCCAAATAGCTTCAAGGGAAAGATCACTAATCTCATTGTCCAACTGATCTATGTATTATTCCTTATAGAATAATAGAAATGAATAAATTTAACTCCCTTGTCCTCTTGACCAAACCAATCCTCTTGCAAATCTCAATACCAGATTTTCCAACTCATATCCAATAATTCCTTGGATTGCTTACACATATTTACCAACTTCTCATATCACTTTTATAATTTTCACTTCATACATCAATCGCATGCATTCACAAAAAATAAAATAACCTTCCTTTATACCATATCCTCAAAATAATTCCTTGAGTCAGCCTTGAGGCTTCAATTGATTATAATAGGACCTCATAATTTAGATTTTACAATTACACAACACTGTCAGCTCTCAGTCTTCACAAATTCTCACACATGAAAACTATGACCTTGTGCACTTGTTGACATCACCATTAATTTATCTATTGTCACTATTTAACTTCACTTACCATGAGATACAATCCAAACATCATAAACCACTTATTAGGTACTTTGCCTACTTACTATCTTTTGTAATTCATGAATAACTTCTATATGTCTTTGATTCTCTATTTTCACATTTGTCTACTTCATTAGGACACAAGGTAGAATACATCCTCAATTGTGCTTGACCTAATTATTAATATACAATCCTTACAACCTCATTTTTTTCCTTCTACTTTGTCAATCTTTATAGAAACAATACTATGTTGACATCAATGACAAACACAATCATGAATGCAACATGTCAATCATGCTAACCACTTCTCTAATGCTTAGGATACTTCCCCAAAGGAATACCATCAACATTCATGATAACAATCTCCCCCTTTGGAATTGATGAAAACATAGATGAAAAGAATCTAGGTTCCAAAAATACCAAATCAAACTTTGTTGTTGTTGTTCTTGTTCTCTTCTTTTCAATTGCTCTTCATCAATCAAATTTGAAACTCACTAGAACACTACTTTGTTTATTTTTTCTCACTCTTGGGATCAACATCAATTGTTCACACTCTAACTTTCAACAAAAATTTACATGGATTGAAATCAACTATTCACAACTCATCCCCCATTGATATAAACATAAATGTTTCTCCTAATTGACATCAATCACTTTCAATAGTATTTCTCACCCATTGTTACAATTTCCTCCCCTTCCCCCCCCCATAGAAATTATGTTAGAGAGATTATTATCCATCTACAAAACTTCTCCCCCATACATAGGATATTTTTTTCATGCAATCTATACCCCATTGACATCAATGAAAAGGGCTTCATTATGTCAATCATCTTATCCAAGTCTTCAACTAGCTCAAGTGTCCAAAGGCACTATTCAATACCAACTACCAAGATTCCTTGACAACTCTTCACATCATAGATACTCCCTTATACATGAAGCATCAACATTTAATCTAGATAAACAACAATGATTTGTACCACTAGATTGATGCACTTTATGCATCATCTACTTAGAAGTAAGTAGGGGCATAACGCTAACCATACCTTAGAAATACTCAAATGTATCTTTAGGAAAAGGCTTTTTAAAGATATATTCAATTTTCTCTTGTGTATTCACATACTCTAATTTGGTCTCTTTCTCTAAAACTTTCTCTCTCAAAACATGATACTTAATAGATATATGCTTAGTATTATAATACAACATAGGATTCATAGACATACTTACAATACTTTTGTTATCACAATGTATAATAATAGGTTCTAAAAATTCTATCCTTATGTCCTTTACCATATTCTTATCTCCTTTACCATATTCTTATATCCTTTATGGGTGTACCAATAGGCTTACGCCAAATCTTTTTAGCAAGTGAAAGGAAATCCTCCAAGATGCTCAATGTAGACTTCTTCAAGTTCTTCATTTAGAAATGTAGACTTTACATCCATCTGATACACTCTAAACTTCTTACTTCTTGTATAAGCTAAGAACATTCTTTCTACTTCAATTCTAACAATAGGGGAAAATGTATCTTCATAATCTATGCCTTCTTGCTATGAATATCCTTTTCTTACAAATATTTCTTTATTCCTGACAACTTCCCCTTGTTCACTTATTTTATATTTGAAAACACATTTAGTTCCTATAAAATTCTTGTCTTTAGGTATAGGAACCAATTCCCATGTCTCATTCTTCACAATCTAATCTAGTTCTTCCTTCATTTCTTGAATCTAATGATCGTCCTTGCATGCCTCATCTTCACTATTTGGTTCAACTTGAGAAGATAGACACAATTCTTCATGCACTCTATTCATTTTTATAACTCCTTTGTCTTTTCTTCTAATAATCTAATTAGCAGGGTGATTCTTTATCAAATTCATGTTTGGTGTAGGCATTATTGATTCAACTCTTACTTCTTTGCTAGGTTCAAATCTTGGTTCTTCTCGTTGTCCTACAATTTTAACATTATTCTACAAATCATTGTTAGTCTCAATGAAAACTTCAACATTTCCTAAAATAGGTTTAGGATTATCTTATTCTTCATCATAATTATAATCCAACATTCTCTCTTTAACTCCAAACTTTCAATCCACTTTCACATTTGTACACTCAACAATAGTCCTAGTTCTTTGATTAAAACATCTATAGGATTTTCTTTTCAAAGAATAACCAAGGAACTTACATTTATTGCTTCTTGCATCAAACTTACCAACATCATCATATCTCTTTATACAACACTTACTTCAAAAATTTTTGAAGTATTTTATTGAGGGTACATTTGCAAACCATAATTCATAAGGAGTCTTATTTTTACCTTTTTTTGATTTGTACCGTGTTCATTGTGTATACTATCCTATTGACTGGTTCTCTCCAAAATGTCTTTGATACATCATTTTCAAACATCATTGCTCTTGCTTCTTTTGTTGCATAACTATTTCTTTTTCAACAATCCCATTTTGTTTAGGGGTCTTAGGTGCTAATAGCTATCTCTTGATTCCACTTTCTTCACAAAAGATGTTAAACTCTCTTGAGGTAAATTCTCCACCTCTATTTGATCTTAAATTTTTTATCTTTACTCTAGATTCATTCTCAAATATGTTCTTAAACAACTTAAAATTTTCAAATGCCTCATACTTTTCTTTAAGAAATTCTACCCACATCATTCTAGTGAAATCATCAACAAAAATCATAAAGTACCTTTGACCATATAATCCTCTTGTTATGGTAGGACCACTTAAATCTGTACATACCATCTCCAACTTTATTATGGCAGTGAACATTTTTCTAGGAAAGGAAACTTTCTTCTGCTTGTACATAACACATTCTTGGTACACAACATTAGTAGGCTTCACAATATAGGTAAATCTCTAACATAAAATGTACTACTAGACTTCATAATATTATCAAAGTTTATATGACAAAATATTTTATGCCATAACCAATTGTTATCCACCTTTACAAACCAAACAAGTCATCTTTGTGGGGTTCAATTGAATCACATTCCCTTTGGATCTTATGCCAATTCCAATCAACTTACCATATTTATCCTTGATAATGCATGTCTTCTTTGTGAATTTAAACTGATAACTTTTATCAATTAACTATCCAACACTCAATAAGTTTGTTTTAATCCATCAAAAAAATAGACATCATTAGTTTTTTGGCATTGGTTTTTAGATATGTGGCTTTTAGAGGATTTTGTATTAGATTTGGGGAGGACCTATTTTTTGGAGCACTTTGATCCCAAATAGACATCACCGTTGAGCTCAAAGCACCCAAAAGCTCCCATTTCCATATAAAATACATCCAGTTTAGATGCTGTTGAAATTTGACGCAAATTTTTTTTACACCAAAATCATTTTGACTTTGGCACAAAAATCAAGGTGGAAATATATATTTTTAATTAAAAAATATATATCTTAAATCCATTTTATTATTATCTAATTTTATCAAAACATTACTATATTTTTAAAAAAAATTGTATGAATAAATTTTTTTGGGCCTTATGCTCATCTTGGTCTCTTTGCTCACACTTGGTTCCCCCACTGCATATATGGACCCACTCAGAGTGTGTGTTGGACAAGTTGGACTTATCTTGTGCATTGGGTTTGGTGCTTAGAAAGGATTTCACATGTTTTTATTGGCCACAACACCTGAAGTAATTTTTTTTTATGCTGCTTCGTAGGCGAGATTTTTAATCACCAGTGCAATGATTTTGGCAGACTTTTGGAGTCATGACACTTGCAAAGGCTTTCACATGTTTTTATTAGACAAAAACCCAAAGAAATTTTTTTACACTACTTCGTAGGCTAGATTTTTTATCACTGGTGCAATGATTTTTGTAGACTTTTGGAGTCATGTTGCTTACAAAGGCTTTTGCATGTTTTTATTAGGCATGACACTCTAAGAAAAAAAAATTGTTGCTTCATAGGAAGATTTTTTTATCATTGGTGCAATGATTTTGGAAATCTTTTGAAGTTTACTGTGACTCATTTATGGTGTTGATTCATCAAAGTGACAAGAACAAGCCTTCGATCCCTATGCTACCCTATTTTTATACACTGTGATTTGTAATGTGACCTCCTCATTCTCTGTACATTTTTGGGAACTCTTTGCTCACGTGTCTTTTGTGGGAATCCTTTGGCGTGTGTTTTTTCCATGAAGCCACTAGTGCATGGTGGATGCTCCCTTGTTTGGAAATGTGTTTGGTTGAAGACTATGGTTTATTGGAGTAGCACTTCCACCGTACCCTCTACTTTGTAGGCTTGTGCTTTGTCCCCCATCTTCTTTGTCCAAAATAGCAATTTTGGAGGTTATATGGGAGTTTGATTTTGGACCCATGCTTGAGGTGGAGGATTGTATCAACACTGAAATATCTCGACAACACCTACCTCCAATTGTTCCATAATATGTATGTGTCTTGTTATTTGATGGGAAGCATTCTAATTTTAAGTGCTTCCCTTGGTACACAAGCCAATCAGCCATTGTATACCATTATCTAGTATTTGAGGATTATTCATTGTGCATGGTGATTGGATCAAAGGAAATCAGGACTTGTGTTCAAGGAAATTTTAGGGGTCAAAGTTCTACGTTTAAATAAATAGCCTCTATAGGTCCCTTCTCCTATCTGATAGTGGCCTCTACTTTCCACCATGTAGTCTTCTCAAGGCCCATCTTCACCTTCTATTCCTTGATTCACACACTCTTCATGGGATCCCACCCACTTTTTTGACTTCTATGTGGAGATTTTTTTGGAGGTGCCCTACTTCACTAACTGCATCCATTTTCTTTATGCATGCCTAGATAAATGGGTTTTTCTTACCAAGAAAGAAGTTGTTCTTGTGGTGAACAAAAGGTGGTGGCTATATTGGGAAATATGGATTTCCTTTTGCATGGTATTTTTTTGATTTTTTGGCACATGTTTTCTTTGGGTGTATAAACCTCCAAATAAACTGATGATTTGGGTGTAATTATGCCTTGGATTGTCCACCCCTATTATTTGGTATTAGCCACATCACAAGAGTTTTGACATAAACTTTGGTATTTCACCATTATTATTTGTGGGTTCTTGGGTAATATTGATTTTTTTTTTTAAAACACATGGTTTATTATTTTAGCCACTAGATTTGTTTCTCTGGCACTGACTCTTTTACTGACAACTTTCTAACTTGTTTGTCTTGTTATTGGCGATCAAATATTTTTCTCCTATATGGGTAATTTTTTTGCCTCAACAATAATTTTCCCATCAAATTTATGCTTATCACTTGATGAAATCAGCATTCTTGTCACCCCTTTAGGCCTTGTTTGGACCTACCTTTGGTTTTTTGCACATATCTCGGGCATATGGACTTCATTTTCTGTAAACAAGATATCCTCAAAAAGATGGTTCCGAGATCATCATAGTAGTATAGGTATTTTTTAGTTTTGATACTTTTTTGATGGCATTTTCTGCTATCAAAGTTAGGGGTACATTTTTGCTCTCTAGAAGATATATCTTGAGCATCCAATCTCCAATTTGGGAATTATTTATACTATTGGAAAGGTCTTTCCAAGCTCTTTTGCATTGTTTGTATTTTGTTAGATATCTTGGTTGTTTCAAGCCCAAGGATCAATTTTGTTGCTTCAGATGATTCATCATGGGTTGTACTATCTATTGTATCAGTCTTATGTCTATTCTAGTCTATTTAGACATCATTTGTCTACATTCTTGCAAACACACTAAGATAAAGTGCCATATTCTATCTATATTTTTGTTTTAATTATTTTTTGCCTTGTTCTACCTTGTGATTCAAGTGGTGTCATCTAAAGGCACTTGTATATATTATTGTATTCTAGGGATTCACTATATCTTGTGCCTTATTGTACATGCACTAATCTGATTAAAGTTCCATGTAGGGTTAATGTTTTTCCTTTATTTTCCATCTTCCTTTTTCTAGTGAGTTTTCCTTTCGTGACATTAGCTTCATGATGTGTCTAAGATTGATCACCTTAGTATGCACATATGTACTCTTTTGTGCATCTTAATCATAGTTCCTTGACATGTAATTCTTTTGGCCCAATTTACAAGTTTCCTATCACCTCACCCTTGTTTGCATTAATGGGGGGGGGGGTGTTCTTCTATTGTTTCTCATGCTTCTTTGGTTTGATGGAGTGAGCTATGTATTTAGTATTTTTTCCTATGTACTAGGCAGATGTAGTGGCTAGGAACCTATGCATTTTGGTGAGATGCATTATTTACCATATAGAAACTCTTCTTTTTGTTCCTACTTTGGTTGCAGCCTTCCATGTTCGATTGATCAGCTCTTTAGGATTTGGTGTTTTATGAAATTTGTATCTTTGAGTTCAATTGTTTTCCTTTGTGTGCCTCTTGATTTAATGCAGATTATCATCTTCTCTACCTAGTCAGGTTCTATTTTTGTGGAGGTTCTTTAGATCAGTAGTTACTTTTGATAGAGCTTTGCAGCTTCTACATGCTTCAATCATGCTCTTCATGATTATCTTTTGATCCTATCTTCTGGGACATTCCCTAGTTTTGAAGCTTCTTCATTCCTTCACTAGTTTCTTTCAATATGTTTTCTATCTCTTTTTGGAGTAAGGGTTTTCCCATGTGTTTTTCTCCATTTCTCCTCTTTTCAAAGATTTGGTTGTGCTTGGGTAACTCATCAGGCTTTTTTTGTTGGGACCCAAATCTACTATCTATAGTAGTTTCTAGGTTTTTATCTACTCCCTTAAGTTTATCATGTGTTAGAGTAATTAGATAGTTCCTAATTAACCCTAGTTTTCTTAAGCTAAAATTTAGGCATCTAATAATTAACTCTTTTATTAATTATTATGATAGAACCTAGGTTAGACCATTTTAGGGTTTTGATATCCTTTATAAGGATGATCTCTCATTGTAAACATTGATTTACTTTTGATATTAACAATTTATCTCTTTTCTCATCAAGAATGTCTCATCTATGGATTTGGGAATTCCCACCTCCATAGCTTTTTGCTTCTCTCTTTCTGTGACATGTGTTTGCATGTAGATGACTCTTGGGAGTTGTGGAGTTGATCTTTCATCAACTTCAACACAAATTTCTTTAAGCTCACTTTTTTTGCTTCTAATCTTCCAAGTAGAGTATATCTGGTAAACTTCTTAGTACAAGGTATCACTTGATGAATCATCTGCATTGTCTATCTGAATGGTGGTGTCAAAGTTTTCAAGATTTTCCATATAATCTCATCTTAATCTTTAGATCCACTATAAGACTTAATTCTTTCAACAATTTTTGATATTCTTCCAATATAGCTTCTTCTAGATTCATCCTCCATCATTTTAACATCTTGAAACAAACATATCCAATTCTATACTATGATTCTTTTAGCATGCCTATAACTTTCAAATTTAGATTCTAAAGCTTCCCAAATTGCATGTGATATTTCTAAGGATTTTACCTAACTTTATTTTTTCTTAGGAAGAGCCAACAATAATACACTAATATATATGGTACCAAATTTTGACCACAATTCTATTAGAATTATGGCATTGCAACCTATCACCGTCATAATTTTGGTAGTTTATTGTCAGAATTGTGATGATGAAAGGTTGTGATGCAATAATTATGATAGAATTGCTGTTAGAATTTGGTACCAAATGTATTAGTGATACTACTCTGGCAAGCATATTGCACATGAACAAATCTCTTTGAGCTTCACTGCATTCTCAAGTTTTCTTTCTTCCACAATCTTCTTTCCATTCTTTGTCATTGACCAATACCCTAGACCCATACATAGAAAATGGGTCTTCACCTTCTCCTTCTAACTATCATAGTTAACTCATCTAATTTAGGACTTTCTTTTCTAAAGTGACCTACCATTGATCTCCTTAAGCTGTTAAGCTTTTTCTTCACGGACCTAATGCTTTGATACCAATTGTTAGAAATAAAAGTCCACCAAGATAATTGGGGGGGGGGGGGGGGTGAATCACTTATCCAACTATTGAAACATTTATCAACCTTATTAATCCTTAACCATATGGTCAATACAATTAGCAACCATAAGAAGATACACATACACAATAACACCAGATATGTTAACTAGGGAAACCTTTGATTAGAGGGAAAACCTTAGTGGGGATGGTACACACAAAGTGATGTTGTAATATATAAGTTCCTTGTAAGAGGATGGACTCTATTAGGAGCAAATGAAATACATTTAGTACATATTAGTCCCTATTAGGATACTTTAAATCTCTATTAGGAGTTGTAGAAGGTAGATTGACCCACTATCCAAACAAGTTTAGGGGCAAGATCACTAAAATCACTATCTAATTGATCTATGTATTATTCCTTGTAGAATAATAGAAATGAATAATTTTAACTTCTATACCCTCTTGACTAGACCAATCCTCTTTCAGATCTCAATACTAGATCTTCCAACTCACATCCAATAATCCCTTGGATCGTTTACACACATTTACCAACTTCACATATCACTTGTGCAATTCACACTTCATACATCAATTACATCCATTAAAAACAAGGAAAATAATCTTCCTTTACACCATATCTTCAAAATAATTTGTTGAGTCAGCCTTGATGCTTTCCCAATTAATTATAATAAGCCCTCATTAAGATATTACAATTATTTTACAATTATGCAACACTATCAGCTCACATTCTTCACAACTTCTCACACATGCAAATGATGACTCTGCACACTCATTGACATCACCATTAGGTTGTCTATTATCACTATCTAACTATTATTTCCATGATTCTATCTCTATGAAGAGATACAATACAAACATTAGAAACCACTTATCAAGTACTCTGTCTGCATACTATTTTCTATAATTCATGAATAACTTTTGCATGCCTTTGATTCTCTATTCACACACTTGTCCACTTCATCAAGACATAATGTAGAATAAATCCTCAATTGTGCCTAAGCTGATTATCAATATAGTGTTTGTATGACCTCATGTTTTCTTTTCTATTCTATCAATCTTCACATAAATAGTACTATATTGATATCAATGACAAATAGAGTCATGAATGAAACATGTCAATCATGCTTATAATGCCCTACCTAGAGATCCTTAGAACAAGGATAAATAAAAGACAATACATTTTTAAATTTTTAAGGTATTAAGCATTGATTCAAACAAAAACAACTTGCAACTGATCACAAGATCACAATGGAAGACTAAACCAAACAATCCAAGCATCTAACGATCTCCAAGCATCACTACTTACCAACACATTCATTAACTAATTATATGAGTTAAACATACAAGAAATAATGATCGGATATCCTAAAATCTGACTAAGCCTAAAATCCTAAAAAATTATCAAGCTTGAAATCCTAAAACCCACTAGGATCTAGAATCTTTATCTTAACTCTTGGAGGTCTGGAACCTAGCTCAAATGAATTGTCATATATATAAAATATATCTTACGTATAAGTGGCATTCCCTTAAAGAAGAAGGAAGAAGAGAATGCCACTTATACTTAAATGATATATTTTATAATCATACTATCAAGATCTAGGAAGGTGTGCAATCTAATAGTGTATCCAAAACTCCAAATCTCATTTCCTGAAAGTGCATAAAAACACTCCCTATTTACCACATGAAGACATACAACATGCTAGACTTGTGCAAGTGAACACATGCAAGTATCACACCTTTTGCAAGAGAACTCTTGGCCATGTGAGTAGACACCTTAAGTGTGAGCTATTATTAGCTCACACAAGTAAATGTTAGGATGTACGAGAGTACACTCACTCACGTGAGCATCTACCAAGCACTGCACAAGAGAATTCTTTCCTCACACAAGGAAACACATCTCTGACATGAGATCAACTATCAATAAGATAAAATACATAAATGGAAGTAAAGTAAGAATAAATTCTCCACACTAGGGAGTACCAGAAACACATATGTTGAGGCTCAAACACTCTAGAACATGGAATATAAATGATGTGCTAATAAAGGAGTATCAAACATCTAACCATCTAATCCATAACATCTAGTGTATTCATGCAGAAATGTAACATCATAGTGAACATACATGTGCATAAATCAACTATCTCAATGAAATGAAATAACATCAATCTCATGGAATACATACTCTAGAAAGGCATGGAGAAGCATGTGAACATCTAGCTCTAGAATTGAACATGGAGGAAGGAAAACTTTTTACATCAGTCCCCAATAGTGGTATAGGTAGCTATTGTTGATCTCTAAGCCTATGTTTCCAATTAGTGACCAAAAACTTAGTCATTTTCAAGTCATTTACTAGGAAAGATTACAAGATTATCACTATGACCAAGTTATCTAGTAAAGACTAAGAGAGTTACACTAAGACTAAACAGAAAAATGATTGTCAAACATTCAGTGGAGACAAATGAGATATGCGAGCTGGAATATAGTATGAGATGAATAATATAATGATGACTGAGCATATTGAGAAGTAATCAAGTGCCAAGTACATAGACTTATAGAAGTCAAGTGATAACATACATGACCAAGCATCAAAGCACTTAGGTGCCGAGAAATACAATATTGATATATGAGTTTGTAAGTATCATAAACTTATATGAGAATCATTTTAGCCAATATTGCTATGAAATTTAATATCTATAGAGAAAGATTAGATTCTATTTATGCATCATTAGTAGAAGATGATGAGCCCTAGGCAAACGATTCAACCAATTAGGAAAAGGGACATAAATGAAAAAATATGATGAAGTTTAAATTATTGATCAAGATCTGGAAGCTTCACATGAAGCTTATTTAATGAGAATTCTAACCCTAGTCATAGTTGGATGAAATGTGAGAAGGATATATGCATGTGAAGGAGTAGAAGAGTTAGATCCAACAGAGAGAAATCAAAGCAATGAAGGAAATGATAGATTTATCAGATTAGGAGAATTAGATCAAAGACAAGGGAAATAAGAGACCCAAGATTAGCTTACTAAGCACACCAAGGATCAGGTACTGAATCAGTTATTTTATAATTGAGATATAGAAAATCTCTCAATAGAGTGGTCCTAACAGGCCTATGTAAATCTCATAACAAAGTCCTTACTTTGTTGTAAGTGTTAAGCCCTTTAACAAGGTAAGACCTAATAGTCTTTAACATGACAAACCTCTCACCAGGTAAATCATATCTTATGATCAAATATTGTAACCTTAATAGGTTGACTTTATTGTTTTAATAATGAAGATTAGTGGGTTTCATCCACACCCTAGTTTTATCTTCATCTTAAAATGTTTCTAGGTAACCAAATCATTGTGTTATGTGTTGAACTATTACGGATGTGATGAACTTATTTTATTTTTCAACATTATGGTTTTAACAATGAATTAGGTATGATTTAATAAGATTGATTTCAAAGTCAAAAGTTTAAGTTCTTGATTCATTCCCCCCTCTCAAGATCTTTTTCCCCATATATATATTCCAATAGCTACGCTTCCCAATCATGTGGAACTCGTAGGCCCACCACCACCATGCTGATGGAGATAGTGATCCGACCAAGTAGTGTAGAGAACTAAAACCATGATCATGCAATAATGCAACATAACAAGTCTTGGTAAGACACTCTATGGGTCTACTATGTAGGGACTCTAGCAGAGAGTAGATCACTTGGCATTGCGGAGCCCAATCTAAACATCATGTAGAAACTCTCCCTTGAGAGGCCATCAAACTGTGTCCTTAGATGACTATATAGACACCTACCCTCAGATGGACCATACAAGTATTTCACATTTTATTATCTTAGTTATATTACCCATTATTCATTTAGTTATCACTTATTAGAAACTTCTTCACATTTACCTTATTGAAAACACAACCTGGGGTAATGAGTGAAACCCCTCGACTTGTGTACCCTACATATCCATGCTCATCACACAATGAGTGCCCATATGTAATGTAGTTTCCCAAACTAACCAAATGAACATAACTCAACCAAAAGCAACCCAGAGTTTGGGTCTCCAACAAACCCAAAAAGTACATGCTCACATGCTTGTGTATGGGCACACCAAATACATGAAGTGAAGTAGTGCAAGGTATGAAAATCCCCAAAGGAGATGTCCAAAACCCCATCAAACCACCACACAATGGAAACACAACAAAAAATAACAATAATGCAAGCTCTAATACCACTTGACCTAGTGCAAAGAAGGAGAATCCACAAAGGAGATGTCCAAACCCCCAACAAATCACCACACAATGGAAATAGAACAAAAAATAACAATAATGCAAGCTGTGATTCCAAAAAACAAGTTCTTTATTTATAAAATAACCGATTACATGAAATATGACTAGCTATAAGGCCTTCTAGTTTAGGTCCAAATACAAACAACAATTACAATATCAATTCTACAAGATCCCACAAGATCCAACTTACAATCTCAATCCCAATCTTAGCTATTTCAAATCCACAACTAGATAAGAACACCAAGAAGAATCTGCACTTGTGCCCTTAGGTCCACCAAGCAATCCTCTGGTTCTCAAGCCACAACTACTAGCTCTTCAAATTTTGCATATACCCTTCATCTTCTTCTCCAAACTAGATGATCATGCCTAAAGACTCTACAAAACCCCTTACTTATACCCAACTAAGCCACAAGTTGGCCTAGTTCATTACAAACTAAATTAAATCCCTTACATTAAATATATGTTGAGCCAGAAGTCAACTACAACATAAGTTAAATACCCATACATAAATTAAATACTAATAGTCAACTCATAGACAACTCGACACCAATAGGAACCAAGATCAAGCCGAGTGCCAAAAAGGCCAAGCTAAGCATGAACAAATTCAAAATCATTGTCGAGCTCCACAGACATTACCAAGCTCCAAGACCTTACTAAGCTCCCAAGAATTGTCAAGCATCATAGTGCATGTCAAGCTCCTAGAGTATGTTGAGCTCCCATGCATAAACCATACCCAATAGCAACCAAGCACCACAACTTCTAAACCAAATATCCTCAACATGCAAGATTTGCAAGAAAGTCTAGGATGCTCCTACATCAGACACCACAGGTTCAAAAAGATGTTCTAGTAGTTGGAATAACATCTTCTGGGATTCAACGCATAAATCTCAAACTATTTCTTCACATACATATCATCCAAGTCTTCAACGTGATCACTCTTTCCCTTGTTCTTCTTCTACTTCTTTATATCCATCCTCAATGTGCCATAGGCCTAATGTTCATATTGATCTCCAACCTTCTCAAATTTTTTTGACTTAACTTGGCTACCAATACTTAGGTTCCTCCTACCGAGCTCATCATTATATAAAGGAATTAGGGAAAATTTCCTACCATCTTTCTCAATAGTAAACACATGCTTGACATAATTATGCATAAATCTACAATCATACTGCCAAGGTCTACCAAGTAACACATGACAACTATTCATGTCCACAATATGACACAATACTTGATCCTTAGACTACCTAATTTAGAAATCAACAAGGTGTTGCTCCCTCACTTCCAAAGCATGCTCACCTTGCAACCAACCAATCCTATAAGGATAAGGGTGTCCCACTCTCTTCAAACTAAGTTTTTGAACCATCTCCTTAGCAACAAGGTTATCTATACTACCACCATCCACAATCACTTTGAATACTTTACCACTAGACTTACAATGATTCCTGAATAAACTAGTCCTTTGACAAGAATTGAGTATTCTCTGACCAACTAGTACTCACCAAGCCAATAAATTCTCTCCTTACTCAGGTTGACTATCTTGGATTGCAACCTCATTGAAAATAATAATTATCCTACCATGTAGTTATTCAAAAGATCTATGCTCTTCTTGACCACATCAGAAACAATTACCTTTGAACTCACCTCTACCTATCCTCCTTTTCTGATTAGTAGGTTTTGGTTCACCTTCTGCACTCAGTTTAGCTTGTGTTGAGCTATCCTGCTTCTCCTTCCCTATAACGTTACCTTGAATTTTCCTTTTCAAATTATCTTCTATATTCAGAGTATATTGATAAACATCCTCATCTAAAGAAATATTCAACATACCAACCTCATCTTGAATATTGAATCTCAAACCATTAATGTACCAAGCTATCTTTTCCTTTGACAATTTTCTATGACTAGACTGAATAGTCAACTTTTAGAACTCCTCAAAATAATATTTCAAATTCATATCTTTCTGCTTCAAATTATGCAACCTCTTAAAAAATTGAATCTCATAATCAATAATAATGAACTTAGCCTTCAATTTAGTCACCATCAACCTCCATCTAGTGATCTTAATTCCACATTCCTCCTCTCTGTCCCTTTGCAATTCCTTCTACCAAAGAGCAACATGTCCTTTCAACTTAGTTTCAACCAACCTCAGTTTGAGTGGATCCTCAATATCCTCAAGCTCAAAGTAGTCTTCCAATTCACCAATCCAATCAATCAAGTCTTTAGGAGTCAAAGTTCCTGAGAAATTAGAAACCTCCATCTTATGCTTTAATTTCAACTATGATCAAGGTCTAACAAATTGACCAGCCCTAGTTCCAATAGGTCTCTCCACATGATTAGTTCTGTCCTCACCACTAGATCCAAAAACTTCAAAGTCTTCAGCAACTTCCTCATAACCATCATCAGTACCCACATACCTAGGTACACCACCTAAAGAACTCATAAATTTGACAATCATGTCACTCTTCATCAATGAAATCTTAGTTCTGAATTCTACTCTAATCCTCTTTGAGATCTTTTCTTCCACAACATCACTAATATCATCAATTTCCCTAGGATCCAATCTTCTTGGAGGAATCTTTCAAAATTTTGTAAACCTTAAGCAATAGATTCACCAATCTACAAGATCAATCAGCTTCACTACATCAACCTTCTCCAACCCAAGATCGTAGTACAAACTTCCACACCTTTGACGATCTATCTACACAATCAGGAAAGCCTTCACTCTGATACCACCTAATGTAGTGTAAGGCAAGAGAATACCTAAAGGAGATGTCCAAACCCCCAACAAATAACCACACAATGGAAACACAACAATAAATAATAATAATGCAAGCTCTGATACCACTTGACACAGTGCAAAGTAGAAGAATTCCCAAAGGAGATGTCCAAACCCCCAAAAAATCACCACATAGTGGAAACACAACAACAAATAACAATAATGCAAGCTTTGATACCAAAAAAAACTTCTTTATTCATAAAATTACTGATTACATGCAAAATGCCTGACTGTAAGGCCTTTTGGGTTAGGCCTAAATACAAACAACAATTACAATATCAGTTCTACAAGATCCCACAAGATCCAACTTACAATCTCAATTTCAATCTTAGATAGTTCATATCCTTAATTGGATAAGAACACTAAGAAGAATCCATGCTTGTACCCTTAAGTTCACCAAGCTATCCTCTAGTTCTCAAGCCATAACTACTAGCTCTTCAAAGTTTGCATTTACTCTTCATCCTCTTCTCCAAACTAGATGATCATGTCTAAAGACTCTACAAGATCCTTTAATTATACTCAACTAAGCCACAAGTCAGCCCAATTCATTACAAACTAAATTAAATCCATTACATTAAATATATGTTGAGCCACAAGTCAGCTACAACACAAATTAAATACTAACAATCAGCTCACAAACAACTCGATACCAACAGGAACTAAGACCAAGCTGAGTGCCAGAAAGACCAAGCTGAACATCAACAAATTCACAAGCACTATTGAGCTCCACAGACATAACCAAGCTCCAAGACCTTGCTGAGCTCCAAGACCATGCCAAGCTCCCAAGCATCGCCGAGCATCACAATGTATGTTGAGCTCCTAGAGTATGCCGAGCTCCTAGTCATAAATCGTGCCCAATAGTGACTGAGCACCACAACTTCTAAACCAAATACCTCCAACATGTAGGATTTGCAAGAAAGCCTAGGATGCCCCTGCATCACAAAGATCATAAACAACAAAGGCTAGATGAGAAAAACTAAAAAATACCAAGTATAAAATCACTCAACCAAGTGCATAGCCAACAGTATGGATTCAAAACAAATCCTAAGGCAAGAAAAATCCATCTAGGGTAAGATAAGATTCCTCATAGATAATCCAAATCTACACTGTCATTAGTGCCAAGAAACACCCAAGAAAACTGGGTGGCAGACAAATCGAGCCAAAGTAAAAAATGCCCAAAAATTGACATTGATAAAAATCAACAAAATTAAAACCCTAGTTGCAATCGGGTATAAAAATGCCAAATATCAAATAAAATTTGGGTTCAGAGCCCATATGCAAAAACAACCAGCATAACAGTCTAAAACCCCCAAACCCCATCCCAAAAGGCAAACAAATGCTTGTACCTACCTAATCGGGCAAAGCCAACATGCAAGAACAAAGGGGGACACTAGTTCTTAGCCTTGTAATAGAGTAGTACCAAAAATAGTCTCAACAATGGAGCTAAGACATAAAAATGGAAGAGGCCTACCTAGCAGCCAAAAGGGAAAATTGGGAACACTCATGGTAATACAAACGCTCCACTAAAACTGCCCAAAGTTTCAACAAACCAGGGTCTCCTCGAGCCAAATCTAATGAAATCAATCACACACTTATCCCATGCTTGTAGCTTCCACAATGAGTAAAACAACAATCCTCCTTAAAAGGGTTCTTGGATTTTTTCTCTCAATTTCCAATTTAAAAGTGAGAAGTGAGAAATAACTCACTTTTTGGGATATATATTCCCTTTAAAAGTGTAGTATATATTTAGGAAAATAACTGGCTTACTAGATTAAACCCCTACTCAACCCAGACAAAATTGGGTAACTCCAATTAAATGAAATTCAACTACGAAAAGATGTCGATAAATAAATTAATTAGATCAAATCCCAAAATACCCTTTAAACATTAAATCACAATATTCCCTAATAATTTCTATGAAAAACACAAATATCTAAATGCATAGACATTATATTGGTCTGGTCACAAATGCAAATGAATCTTGATTTATTAAATCATCGGAGGGTTTAATTAACAATTAAACAAGACAGGTCACCCATACAGGGATGACATTTACTAGGTATAAACAACCAAATCATTGACTCAATGTGCCACTGCTAGGGATATAAATCTTGTGCATTAAACAACACAGTCAAGTGCAATTGCATATAATAATATAGTTGAAGTGATAAATGTATTAACTCACGTAATTAACCATTTATTTAATTACATTAAAATAATCTATTTACAGCACTCACTGTATCATAATACATCTCAAGGAAAGAAAGAAGTAAATATATGTAGCATCAAATTAGAGTATCCAAAATCCAATAAGTCCACCATATAATCACAAATAGAGTATATATCTGAATACAAAATAACCAGATAACATCATAAAGCATCATGTCACAACAATAAACATCATCATGCAGATATGATCAAAATAAGCAACATAATGTCTATCATCTATGATACTGGCAATCAAAATATAGTATCTAACCATTAGGTCATCTTGGATATCATCCAACATGAGTATCAAAATCTCTCTCGAATCATAATATAACAAGATATATAATGCAAACACGATAGGCACTACAATGCTAACCACTTCTCCAATGCTTAGGATACTCCCCCAGAGGAATGCCATCAACATTCATGCTAACAAAATCATGGCTAAAATTACCACCAAAAGGATTAGAAAGAAAAATATCACAAGTGAAAAGACCCTCTCCAAATTTGGAGACAACCAATTTGATGGTTTCTTCAAAAATTGAAACTGAACTATTATGAAAGAGCCAACAAAAAATGCTTTAAGAAAATGCGCTTTCTTTACAAATCTTGAAATAAGTCTTGACTATTAACACATACACTTATTTTGACTATAAAAATGAAAACTACACTTCGAGACTTTTCGACAATATATGATAGCCTATGTTTGGATCAAAACTATGCCTTGAACGATCATCTCAATTTGTAGGTATGCAAAATTAATAGGCTCTATAAATGTTGAAAATATTTCATTCTACAACAAAGTTTGAACATTATAATAGGAGCCCTTTTAAAATAATTTGCAGCTATGTGCGTTCAAATTCCTTTTTGAATTTAATATCCTTCAAATGTGATTTTTCGTGCATGCATTCATTTTTTGAGGGTTTATTTTAATATTTATCTTGAAACCATTATTTTTGGTCAAACTTGGTCAATTGGGAGTGCCACATCCCATTCAGTGATTGGCTTATATGTCCTCATCATGTGCTCCACAAGTAGCACATGTCATAGTCCCACTGGTCCTTAGACTATGTCACTTGTCACAATATTTCTCTATCAACATCCATCTGAGCACTTGCCTCATCACCACCACGTGACACCTTCTTATTGGCCAGTCTATAAACCTACAACCTTGGGCACGCATGCTCCACATGGTGCATTATCACATTGTCACAATGCCACCTATGGAATTTCCATGTCATTAGCAACATAGAGACATCTCGACACTTTTCAACCCTTGCCACATCACCATCTCAAACTCTATGCCACTTGTCAAGTCACAATTGGCCTGCACAAGCCCGACATTGTCACCTAGTCATCGCCCTTAGCCATGTGTTGCATCATAACAATGTTGTGAATGATGTGGTGCCACATGTCACGTCACAATTTTCATAACAATGTTGTGAATGATGTGGAAATTTGTCACATGACACTATGACAACTTGACATGTGTCATGTGGTACCATTGATCCTTAGACTTTGTCACTTGTCACAATACTGATCTATTAGCATCCATCCAGGTGCTTGCCTCATCATTGCCACATCACACCTTCTTATTGGTCAGTGTATACACCTACAACCTTGGGCACACATGCCCCACATGGTGCATTATCACATTTTCATGATGCCACCTATGGAATTTCCATGTCATTACCAACATAGAGATATCTTGACACTTGTCAACCCTTGCCACATCACCATCTCAAACTTTACACCACATGTAAAGTCACAATTGGCCTACACAAGCCCCCACATTGTCACCTAGTCACTGCCCTTAGCCATATGTTACATCAAAATAATGTTGTGAATGATGTGGTGCTACATGTCATGTCACAATTTTCAAAACAATGTTGTAAATGATGTGGAAATTTGTCACTTGACACTGCGAGAACTTGACATGTGTCACCCATGTCACCCATCAACCACATCATAATATAGTTTTCATGTGTCACCCATGTTACCCATCTACCACATCGTAATACATTAGACTTCATGAACCACATCATAAACTTCATGCCACATTGCACCTTCTCCTATAGATTGGTCAAAATTGCCACATCATCACCAAATGTGTTGTCCACATCATAATACATGAGACTTCATGTTTCATTGCACCACATGATCACCAAACATGCACCACATTGGCCAAAATTAACTCTCTATAATGTTGACTTGAGACTTCAGGCCCACCTCCACTCCATCCACTTTTCTATAATGAGAAGATACTCTAGATATCTAAGAGTGGAGTGCTCACCAATATAAAATTACTAAAAACAATGGTAGGAAGAATGTGGGATAATGGAAATAGTCATAAATCTACACAAAATGTTGGTTCTCGAAAACACATCACTATTTCTCAACTTGAACATTCGCATGGGCAACTTAATAATCACAAGTCCTCAATGCATAATATATTTTGACATCAAAATTTTAAAATAAAGCCCTTCTATTGCTAGATGAAATAGTGTCTCGAATCCTATATTCATCATAGATTGAGTGGAATCCTATTTGCATTGTTGGTTCCACACTAATGAAGCCTCCCTTTTTTGGCATTTACTCACCAACACCCATTTCACATACTACATACCAAATCTAGCAGGAGCTACATGAGTATCATATCAGATTAGCAATGGAATCCAACTAAAATTTTCTTTTATCTGGGTCTTTAAAATAGTTCATGCACCTTATAAATTTACTCAATCCTCCTCTCCTAAATAGTACATTTACTTTCACCCGCATGTAATCCTAGAAAAATAATGCATTAGTGTCTAACAAGGCTAGAAGAGTTGCCTTAATCATAGTGGAGGATACATGGAACAAACCACTTGGAATTTTGTGGGCAGTTTTGGAAGAGACCCAATAGTGGAGGTCATTATCTTTATGAAATATACAAGCCCCTATGATCCACATACCAAATTTTAAAAATGGTGTAGTTGGCCTTAGTGATGGGAGATCATTGAAATAATCATTTATTTTGTTGTATAATGGAGGTTCTTATCATTTGCGTAGGTCTTTGTTAAGACTCTCTACAACTTTCACCTTATCCCTATTTGGAAATTGATTTTATGTTTCTTGGCACACACATCAGAGATTATAAAGGCTAACATGAAACGTTGGTGAGACCTCCACACAACCATCACAATTTGCAAAAATTTGATTGGGTATTTGACCAATCATAGGGGTTTCTTGATTCTCATTGGATATATGCACTAGGTTGTGGCACTTTGTCTCAAATTGATAACAAAATTAAGAAATCTTCATATCTTGCCTATGATCCTTCACATGGCTACTTGCTATTGGATGCCAGAACATCTCTCCACATCCCCATGTAGACTTTGCAAAAAGGCTATGTGGGTGCCTTGACCAATATAATCGTGGAAAGTGAAACCAACCGTTAGCTTCTATGCATAGATCAGGAATACATTTAGTAATGTGGAAGCTCCTTGCTTTAGTAGAGTCAACTAAGGGTATACAATTGCTTCATTTGTTGCTTGTTATTATTCATTGTGTGTATAATCCCACACATCTTCTTGGCCTCAAATAATGATATGTGCATTATGTGAAAATCTCCTTGCACTAGGTAAGAATGTCATTCTTATGTCTTTAAAAAACTATCATTTACTCATATCACCTATAAATATTTCAATGATAAAGCTCATTATAAACTCTTTGAGACACCTTCAATTTCCATAGCATATTGTCAATCTGATGGAATAAGTTAGGCCCCAAAGTGGGTTTGGCTAAAAAAATTCAAACTCAAACACCTAACCCCTCAAGCTGATCCATTGAACTTCTCATATTGATTGGATTCAAATTGATCATTGTTTGACCATTTTAAACTCATTTTGATCATATCTACAAACTACTTATTTTGTGTTGAGAGGCCTTAATGTCGGCTTAAAAAATTTACCAAAAGACCTGACCAGGAGCCAACACTTTACATTCATGTTCTCTGGTATACACTCTTTTAGTCTACAAAATCTTGTCTCATGATAATATTCAGGTCAAAAGATATTGATCTTTGAAGTTGCACATTTAAAAATATCCTGCAAGTGAACATGTTAGAAACAAAAAAGTGCATTTGGATTTGACTTCAAAAACTAGTCAAACGACCACTTGAGAATTTGAAACTTGGGACTTAGGTTATCTATCATATAGAGATTATAAATCTTCAATTTGGCCTCATGTGAATAATCTACATGTAATTGGAAATTCATCAAAGTTAGTTACTTGGAATTGCATAATTGGGTACCTTGACAAATCGAAGATTTTTTTCAAATGAAATGGTCCTGGGAAAGTATACAGTTGGATTTGTCAAGAATTTCAAACTAGCACACTGGAAATAATTTTAGAGTAGAAACCAGGGGTGAAAATCACTTTGGCTTTACCTATAATGGATTCAAAGTTATAACATCTTGAACAAGCCTTTCAATCATTCTGCACATTTGGTTACTAGTAAAACCTTACAAATTGTATTTGGAATCGCGTTTGAAATCTAGTCAAACAAATTTTTCATAAGCTCAAATTTGAAACATAGAATGTCTCTAACCCCTAAAATATAATGGTAAGAAAATTTCTCATTTTTGTCAACTGGGACAAAGTTTTTATCAATCAAATAAAGCCTCCTGGATTTCTGAACATGGTGTATAATTATGATAGAGATGAATGAATAACTTTGGGGATACACAAGACCTATCAAGACATGTCACGATAACCTAAAAATTAAAAAATAGGCTCTCTCATATGCACACTAAGCACTCCCAAAGTGGTGGGTCATGAAACTTAACCAGGTGCAATATATTCAATTACAAAATAGACTTCCAAACATTGTTTGACACTTGGGAAACAATGCAAATTTCTCAAATGCTCCAAATGACACTTCATGAAATGACTCAGAATTACAAATTATCATCATGAGACACATGTATATACTAAATGTAATGTGTGGAACACCTAAAAAATTTAATAATCCTCCAAATGCCAATTGGGTACATATGCACAAAAAGCTCTCATAGGGGTTATTTTTGCAAAGCTTTCAAATATGGTACTTGAAATCCTCCTAGAATTTTGAGTCCCAATAAGAACCTTGATGGCATATCTCATTTCTTCCCATTTTATATTAGTAAGTGTTGCATGAAGTTGACCCAATCTAGGTACCCCAATGTATGATATGTATCAGATAGAGCAAGTGAATATGAAGGATTGTGATGCATAAACTAAGGTGGTTGGAAAGATGAATTCCCTACCACTTGAAGAGGATTTTTTGGTTTTTGGGGCAAGGTTGGACATACAACTAATGTGGGAATGAGTTCTAAATATATTACAATGCTATCTGATTGGGTGATTGCTATGTAAATGGATAGCTTTGCGGTTGTGGTTTGTGCATGTACTATGTTTGTAGTTGTTTCTATGATGGTGGATGAGGATGCACATTAGGTTGGGAAACTATATTATTTCCAATATATGATGGGTGTGTTCTCGCATGAGGACTTACTTTATTATTGGATGGCATAGAGTAGTTTATGTAGGAGGCCATCCTTGATTGTTATTATTGTGGTGGGTCAATAATTTGGCTACTCCCATGAGGAGACATGGCCAAATAATTTTTGATGGGTGGAAATGAATTAGTGAGTGGTGGTGGTGGTGATTTTTGTTGTGAACAAAAAGTTATCAGTGGTTGAGTTGGTGCATTAGAGATGAAATTTGGGAGGCCTGTAACATATATCCAAGTTTGGTTAAATCCCCATGGTGTGAGTGGAAATTATGTGGGGATATCCTAGGTGATTGTGAATGGATTGGTAGTAGTACTAGATGGAGGAACTAGTTGAGTAGTATTTCCCATAAGTGGCATCCATGTAGTGTAGTGGGGTTTTGATTATGAACCTTTCATGGATGGGATGGTAGCCTTTCTAGTAGCTAGGGTATTTAAATTGGGTTCTGGTTGTAATGGAAATATCTAGAAAAGTTTTTGGATGATGGTATGCTCTATAGTGTTTAGTAGTGTAGCTATGGGTTGTGCAATTCTAGTAATATGAATGCTAACATACACTATTTATAGTGTGGTGGATTACTGTGATATGGAATGAAACAATGGTTGTGTGATGGATGATAGGTTATTTTGAGGGATGGGGGCATTGAGTTAGGTATATCTTGCATTCAATTCTATAAACTATTGAATCACTAGTTGGATTTTTCCTCAGAAGTGGGAAGAGGATGATTGGGATCTATGGGTCCCCATGATGTTGGCATTTTGTAAAGTGGGTGAGTGGGATCTATGATAGTGATAGGTGGTGGTGTTCTACTAGCATTAAATGCTCCAATATTTTTCTCTCTAAAAATTTTCCATGATGGTATCTTTGTTTCTATCAATGATGGCATTGACAAATGTTGCACTTCTAGGTTGATCTATGAATGCCTCTTTGGTAGATGTAGTATGCCTTGAACTTGTGATGTTTTTGATAACCTATATTTTGAGGGATTGGATCATGCATGACCATGGTATTCTTAGGATCAAGCTATGAAATAGTTTAACCACTACTAGGATTTGGATCCATGTCTTTATTTTTCCTTTTATTTCTATTGAGACGTGTGGTTGGTGGCATGAAATGATAGTACATGTAGGTGTGAAATGCAAGAATGATATGATGGTGGATGAAAACTATATGATGAATTCTAATATCTTCTAGTGATGATAGGATGATGCAAAAACCTATAATACAAGGTTTCTCTAAACAATCTGAAGCTGGTGACCAATGCAAAATAGACAAGATGCAGGGATGGTGAAAAGTATGATAATGGAGGATTAGTTGAAAGGACATGATGTCTATAGGACCAAAAGGATATTCTTGGTATCGAGGATGGATGAGATTTGTTCTATGTGGAAGCTTTAAGATGACAGTGGATGTGTCAATCTAGGGTAGACTAATGACCTTATCAAAGATGTGAGATAATAAAATGTGGAGCCCAACCTATATAACAAGGTGATGAGAGACACAAGTTACAAGATAAACTGCACTAGATGGATGTTTAGTAAAAGAGATACTAATGATAATGTGGTTTATGTAGGATGTAGGAGAGATGACTTCTAGGATAATTATACCAATCATATGATATGATGGAATATTTGACTTAGGATGTGATTAGAAAAGGATTCTTAAAATATTCTCTATGGATGATAAATTTTAAAAATGCTTAAATGATGATGATCTATATGATAACTACTAATAAAAACTCTATAATGAGATTAGTGTAAAATGTGCAAGGATGAAGATGAATCTAATTATAGTGGTTGTAGCTCGTGTAGTTGATAAACCTATGATGGACTCCACATCTAAGGGTCATGTTCAAGACTTTATAATCCCACACTATTTATAAGGATACTTATAGACCTTATTTTACTTTTGGAGCTCTTTCAGAAGTTTTTTTCTAGGTTCTAATCTTTTGATTTATTTTTTTCTTTCTATGTAGGCTAGTGATGGCTTGAGTTTAACTTTCTTGAACTTTGGTTTGTTTTGATCTATCACGAAGTTGCAACTTGACTCTTTTTTGGAAAACAACTTTCAGAATTAGATATTGACCATGATAAGTATACCTTAACTTAAGTTGGATGACATGCAAACTTTTGATAGATAGGTCAAGTGAACAAAAAATCCCTCAAAGGACAAATAAACTCTAAGGGAGACAAGAAAGTGATCTCTTTTGGAAAAAGGATTTCAATAGAACCAATAGTGTGTATGTTTAACAAATGTTTTCCATGAGGTCAATATACAATAAAGAAAATTCATGAACATATTACCCTTTTGGTTAGTTTGGATTCAACATGTTATTCAACAAGTGTGCAAGGAGGAGCCCAATCTTGATGTTTTATGGTTCTAGTACATTGTGTCCCTCTCAATCTAAGAGGTGAGTCGAGACAAGAGTTGATTGAAAAAATTACACATCATTGAACCTTCAAAGTATGGCAAATAGAACCCCCCTTTTTGAGGTGTTAATGACTCTTAGAAGTGAAGCCCAAGTAGAATTATTTGTATACTAGGAAAAACACATATGGAAAGTATCTTCAGAGAAGCCTTATATTCTCTTGTACCATGAATGGCATACCAAGGATGAAAGGGTGGCTTGATAAAATTGGTTTTTAAATAAGATCTATGGTATCCTCTTAATGAATTTTTACTTCTATGACTCACTAAAGATAATATTTGACTATGCTAAAATCATAGGGATATTCACTTACCTTGAGATACAATCAACACAACTCTCTTGAGATTGAGGGATAGACAAGAGATTACCGTGTTGTCTTCATATATCAATTAGTGAATTATCAAGTTAGATTCTTTCTCTAATGGGGATGTACATTTCCCAAAGGACAAGTTATTGGAAATGTAATGACATACATGTGACTAAGGGAGGGGGGGGTGAATCAAGAACCACTTAAAACTTTTCACTTAGAATAATTTTTCTTTACTTTATTATATTAGATCACTGGTAGTGATCTACTCTATTAGGAGTATGAAGGACTCTTAGGTCCACCTTATGAAAGAATTTTACAATACAATGAAGTATGTAATCTATTAAGATATTTTAGAAAGGACTACTAGGTCCACCTTGTTAGAGGATTTACTTGATGCACCTATTAGGATGCAATCTGTAGGATGGTCCTTGATTACAACTTGATTTTCTGATATAGATCCCTTGAAGATTGTAATCACTTGACTGTGATAGATGTGTCTCTACATTTCCCTTTATACTACTTCGTAGCCTACTAATCAATCTAGTCTATCCTCTTCTTGTATTTTATATTCACTTTTTTTTTCTTCCTCTCATGTATTACTCCTTAGACAAAATAATTCACCTTTCTTATATATCCATCAAACAATATTTTCATTTTGATTCAGCTTCAAAACAAGAGGTGCCTTTACATTAATCAAGTTACATCTTTAGGTTGGTTGAATGTTGATGCTCGGTTCACATTGTGTATTTAGGTGTTATGTTGGTTCTTGGGTCACATTGTGTATTCAAGTGTTATGCTGGTGCTTAGGGAAAATAGTGAACTCAGGTAATATTTGATGCTCAAGTGATACTATGTACTCAGGTGACACTTTTATGCCTTGCTTGAACTGGATGCTCGATTCACACAGAGAACTCAACGAACATTGCTAGCTTGGTTCACACTACAAACTTGGTTTACATTGAGATGAATTTCCCATATGATGGTGCTCAATTAGTACTGGAAACTAGGATACTTGGTTGCTTAGGCTACATTGAAACATGTTGACTGAAGGAAAGCTTGGTGTAGTATTAATCAATCTTTTTGAATGACTTAAGTATTTTGTCACTAATTGACAATATGTCTTTCCATAGGGTCAAAAATCTCTCCCTTTGGCATTAGTGAAGAAAAAAATTATTATGTGCAATTCTATCATCAATCCAAAAAATCTTGATGATTTTTTAGAGTCAAACTCTCCCTTTTCATATGCTTGGGTCTACAACTCAATTTGAACTAAAAAAATTGTGGCTTGGTCATAACAAAATGAATTTTGGGGTTTTCAAAATTGTTTTTTATTAAATACATATACATATACATATACATATACATATACATATACATATTCATATACATATACATATATATTTCCCCTTGTACATATTCCTCTACATATACATAGATGTTTCCCCCTATACATTTTCCTCTATATTTTCCCCCTTGTTTTTTTTACAAATGTCATAAACATATCTTTAATACAAAAATTATTGAGGAAATCATGATGCACTTTCAAAATTAGGGACAAATTTTTATCCCAATTTTCTTTTAATACCTTTAAAATGTGTAGTCGAATATGTAGTTTAGCTAATAACTCCATCATGAGATTTGAAACTAAAAATTGTGTACATGTACTAGTGTCTTTGCATGTGCAAGATGTTTTTGCATTACATCCATGTGGAGAAGCATCATACTCTGAATATCTATTAATGTTTCCCTAGTCCTGGTTTCTTCCCTATGTAGTTTAAGCCTGTAAATCTATCAAAAATCTAACCTTCACAAAATGATTGGAGTTGGTACTTGGATCAAGGGTCAACTAAATAGCATTATTCTTCAAGTCCTCATTAATCTTGGCCAGTTTGTCCATTATTTCCTTGGTGAAATTTTAAGTATCACATAATTTTTTAAATAAAGATACAATATTATTTACAACTCCTTCTAATGTAGCAATGAGAGTGGACAATTCCACTTGATCAATGACAATCTTCTTGGTTACATTTTCCAAAACTTTATGCTCAAATTTTCTTTCTGCCCTTTGTAGAAGTTTATCATAGTCAACTAAATCATTATTGAATTTATGTACAATTTCAATCAATTGTTCAATGATGAGGGCTTCATTATTTACCTCAACTTGCATCACATCCCAAAATATGTCTTTGACATCTTCAAGAACCTTCCCTCTCCCCCTTTCTTCCTTGAGTTTCTACTGATAAGCCCTTTTTCTCCATAGCTCACTCAAAATATCCATTTTTTTAGTAGAGAGATTAGATTGATCCCAATTTGGAATCACAATATCTTTATTGAGGTCAATATTTTTAGTAACCATTTCTTTTTCTTTTCTCTTGGCACTTGGAGAAGGTATAATTTCTTGGCTTCATCCTTCTTCTCTTCACCACTCAGTTGACTCTTGCTTTCTTCTTTGTTTCCTTTATCAACTATGTCCTCATCCTTATTTCATTTCTCCTCTGTTATGCTTGACCCAGAGCTAGTTAGAGTTTTCTGCTTGGTTGCTACTTGGGTGGATGAAGAACTTTCTTTCTCTATCTCTTTAATCTCTTCCTTCTTTGCACTTGATGAAACAATACCTTGGCTTGGAGAAGTGGGTAGAGAGGCTATTACCACAACTTCCATCATCTTTGAATCTTATTCTTCAATGGTTTGTATATCTGGTATTGCATATTTATCTACCTTATTCTCTTCCTCAAAATAGCTTTCCATAATTTTTGTGTGGATTGAACAACTTCTATTTTGATTGACAAAATTTGAAAAGGTTTGAATCTAGGAGTTTACATGTTTTCATACTTGGTCATGGCCTCCTTGATTTCTTCTTTAGTAAAGTGTGACATAACACTTTTCAAAGTCTATTCTTTGATGTCTCTCTATCTTTTTACAACATTTGTCAATCTTTGAGTTACTACCTTAAGTAAGGTTTATGGAGCTTGGCCTTCTAGCTCATTAGGATCATATTTCCATCTTTCTATCTTCTCAACTAGGGCATCCTAATCTGTTGTTGCTCCTGGATTCATATATGATATATTTAAATCCAACCATGCCACTTCCTTCCTTCAATCTCTTTAACTACTTCTCAAAGTATAGTGCAAGCTTCTTTAGTTGGATGATAGGTGTATTTTCTTCTTCCTCTTCATTGACATCCTCCTGAAGCTTCAATTTCCTCCTTGAATTTCTAGCAGTTGTTATCATAGGGGTAGCTACCTTCTTAGGTTTGGCTTTTTTTGGTGTAGTTTTGATCACTTTTCCCTTCTTTGGAGGATCTTTTTCCTCTCCTTCTTCATCCTCCTCTTTTCCCTTAGTGAGAATAAGAGGGTCATCCTTCTTGTAAAATTTCTTCTAAATATTTTCCATTCTTTTCGTTCCCCTCTTCAAAATTTGAAGAATCTCTATTTCTAGAGATATTTTGGTTTTGGCCTCTTCATAGGTGCCAAAATAAGTAGCCTTGGGATCAAATGGCTCATTTAGTAGAGCCTCAATGATGTCCTTGGTATCATCAATATTTACCTCATAGCCCATAGGTTTTTCCTATGCTATCCTAGGTATGACTGCTTGAATATGAATGTTATCATAGTCAACTAGGAAGAGAATATCTTATTCATATTGCTCAATTAGGTGTTGAGGAATCCTATATCTATTCTACATCTTTTACTTAAAATTCTCAAAATATTCATCCATAGTTCCATCAAAATTTTCTCCTAAATCATTGATTTGGTATATGATAGGTCTATCCTTGCTCCATACCACATTACCCTTAGAAGGAAAGAACTTTTGCAAAAAATAAAATAAACATACCAGTAAGGAGCCAAACTTATAATTATTTTTCTTTGATTCCTAAATTCTCTCCATGTTCTTTCTTTATTGACTCAACTACAATTTGGCTAGGTTAAAGGATAGATTATTCTTCACAACCTTGTATGCTAGGTTAACCACCTCATAGGGTGCATTGTTAGGTTTTCTCAAGGTGTAGATCTTATGGGAAATTAAATGGATCCAAAAATTGATTTCCATGTCTATGATATTAGTTAGCTTCATACCTCTACCATCCCATTCAGCTAGGGTTTTCTTTGCAAGCTTGCCTCGATCTAGGGTTTTGGTGTTTTTAGGTCTATCTAGCATAGGGTAACTCGTGACTTGATTGATCATCTTCTTCATGATCTTAACTATTTTCTCAAGCCATAATGATGTATCATGAACCTTATTCAAAAAATATCTAATCCACTTAATTTGAATTTTTTTGGCATATGCATTGCATGAGTCAAACCCTTCACTTCTAAATGTCTATACTTAGGTTTCAACACACCATTCTCACACACTATGCAAAATTCTTTATTTGACTCAAAAGAACCCAATTCCTAAGTCATGCAATGGTAAAATGATATAATATTGTGGATCAATAGTATCTTCAAAGGGATGATCGAGTGAGCTCCCATGGAGTCTTTCTGCTCAGCAATTGCAAGATAAATCTTGAACTTTGGTGCCTCACAGACCACATTCTTTACGAACATATCAGGACCTTTCTTCACCTTTGCACTAGAGTTTGATGCCATTGTTCAATAAATGAGGAATTTTACTGATAGATAACCTTCCCAAAATGTACTTCTAGAAATTTCCTCAACAACACAACAATTTTCTCTCGTTCGCTTGGGGGTTAAAAAATTTCTCTACTCAAACTAATTGCTAAATTCAAGGTGAAAGAATAAACTCTTTATTACATCTTTTATAAAAATTTCAACTTTTAGGTTCTAATAAATGCTCTATACTTGGTAGGTAAGAAGACTCAGCAAGGTCTTCAACTTGAGCTTGACATGAATTGTTCATCATGAAGCTTGATTAGAACTAGTTCCTAACTTGGCTTTTCTTGATGATGCTTTGTAGCTCAGTTATAACTAAAATTTAACTTGTTTAAAAGTTAGTTTCTTCCACTTGTCTTAGAGAATCTTAGTTGTAAGATTTGGACTATTCTTTCTTGCTTATCTAGAATTGATGTAGGATCTTCTTTGGATTCATAGTTCCAACCATCTCCTTGAGTGCTTAGTTGGGTGTGGATGCTTCACCCAACTCATTGGTTTGAATGAAAAGAGCTTCATTGTCTTGCCTCATGTTTTCCTCTGATTTCCTTACCCATTTCTATTTATCTAATTTTTGATCTCTTCAACCTTTATTTTTCCTTTGTTTTCTTCACTAGAATTTATTGTAGCTCAATTCATACAATTTCTTGCCAGATGACCTACCTTTTTGCATACATAACATCTTGCATTAGTATGACTTTTCCTGAAGTGTCTCCTTACACAATTTACTCTAATGCGGTCATATTCTCCACATAGATGACATCTTCCCAATGTGTTGTAGTCCCAACCAATAAACTCTCTTTTTTTGGTTCCTTTATGCTTATTAATTGTAATCCATTGTTTTGATTTGCACTTAGAAGATTTGTGACCATGCTTGTGACATGTGAAATAGTTTCTTTCAAATTTTGATCTACTTTTGCATTCATTTTCCTTGTGTCCATACTTGTTAAAATCATAGCAATAACCTTTGAACTTGGGTTGCATAATATTACTCCAGCAAATGTTTGATGTATGAACTATTTTTCCACTATTATTACATGTGGGTCTTTTGTTCTTATGTGATACTTGTTGTGATGATCCTCCTTGATTAGTATACCCTAACCTAATAGTGCCTTTAGGTCTATTCAAAGTATGTTCATACAATTGATTCACACTTTCTTGTGATGTCAACCTTCTTTCATTCAATTCCTTTACAACTCTTAGATAATTTTTGAGTTTTTCATTCTCTATTTTTAGATTGGTGATTTCATGATTTGCATCATCTAGCTAATTTTCCATATCTGCTTAATGTTGTGATAGCTACTAGATTTAATTGGTCTTTTCTTCTAATCTTGTTGTAAGTATCTTTTATCTTCATCTTTCATTTATTTTTCATTCATTGCTTTATTTTTTGTTCAATGACTTCACATAGCCTGACTAAGTGACTTTCTTGCTCTCTTTTCAATTTTATTACTTCTTTTTATAGAATGGTATTTCTTCCTAGTAGATCTTCTATGGCTCCATCTGCTTCTTTTGAACTTCATTCTTTACAGAGGTCTTCTATCCTTTCTTCTATATATAGATTGTCATTCATTTGCATAGCAAACTCTTTTCTTCTTTTCAAAGAATGATTGAATTTTTCCTTGAGTTTCTTGACTTGTTCCATAGTCATATGTAGATCTAGTTTGTCATTCTCAATAGCTTTATCTAACATATACACTTCCATTTCCTCATATTTTTACTCTTAAGTTTTTAATCCTCTAATAGGAGAACCTTTCTTTGATACAAATTATTGGAAATGTAATGACATATAGGTGACTGAGAGGGGGGCAGGGGGGTGAAAAGTACTTTATTAGATTGTCTAATCTATTTTCATGCATGGAACATAAAGAAATAAAGAAACAAACCCTATAACACTTTGACACAATATTTGCTAACCCAAAAACCCTCCAAGGAGGAGGTCAAATTAGGGTGGGGATGAAACCCACAATGCTTCACTACTGTAGTAATATAGTTGGCATGTTAGGGTTTATAATTGATCACTTCTAGTGATCTACTCTGTTAGGAGTATGGAGGATTGTTAGGTCCACCTTGTGAAAGGATTTTACAATACAATGAAGTATGTACTTTGTTATGAGATTTTAAAAAGGAGTGCTAGGTCCACCTTGTTAGAGGATTTACCTAATGCACCTGTTAGGATCCAATCAGTAGGATGGTCCTTGATTACAAATTGATTTGGTGATATAGATCCCTTGAATATTGTAATCACTTGACTGTGATAGATGTGTCTCTATTTTTCCCTTTATATTTCTTGGTAGCTTGCTAATCTATCTTCTCTATCTTCTTCTTGTATTCCATATTTACTTGCTTCACTTGCTTTCTTTTTCTTCCTCTCATGTATTAATCCTTCTTAGAAAAAAAAATCACCTTTCTTATATATCCATGAAATAATATTTTCATTCTAAGTTGACTTCAGAACAAGAGGTGCCTTAAAAATAATCAAGTTATATCTTTAGATCAGTTGAATGTTGATGCTCGGGTCACACTATGTATTCAGGTGTTATGTTGATGCTCAAGTCACATTGTGTATTTAGGTGTTATGCTAATGGTTGGGAAAAATCATGAAACTGGGTAATACTAGATGCTCGGGTGACACCATGTACTTGGGTGACACTTTGATGCCTTTCTTGAACTGGATACTCGGTTCATACAAAGAACTTGGTGAACATTGCTAGCTCAATTCACACTACAGACTTGGTTTACATTGAGATTCCTATCCCATATAATGGTTCTCAGTTAATACTGGGAACTATGATACTTGGTTACTCAGGCTACACTAAAACATGTTGACTAAAGGAAAGATCAATCGCAGTATTAACCAACCTTCTTGAATGACTTAATTGTTTTCTCACTAGTTGACAATATGTCTTGCCATAGGGTCAATATAGGTCTCTCTAGAAGTTCTCCTAAAATTATCATGAATAATATTGATAACAACTCTTCAGTACACACATCACTTAACTAATTGGGTCTACTGAAAAACATAAAAAAGATCAAGGAAGTTTTGAGAAACACTCCTTCAAACACATAAAACACTTGTTCATTCCAAATTGAGATTTAAGTATTTTCTATCTTTGACAAAAGACACTCATGATTAGCATGTAAAGTTCATTTGAAGGAAAATAAAGAGTGTGTATGCTTGAAAAGAGAACATTTTGAGAGCTTTCAAATGAAGGGAATAGGAATATTTTATTATTTAATCATTCAAGAATTTTTTTCTCATTTTAAGCCCCCCAAAAAGTATTCATTTGAAATGTTCATTCACTTTTAAGAACTAAAGATTTTTTGAATTCATTTCAAGGATAAATTGAAAATCATATCATAGTGTTGTTTATTCTCTTTAAGGCATTCAAGAAATGTGATATGAGTGCATACAATGTTCATTTTAAGCATCCAAACTAAAGCGTGAGTTAATTTTAAGATTCAAATTTGTACCTACAAAGTTAAGAAATAGATTAGAAAAACTAAACTGTGTGTTTTTGTACATTTAAGGAAACGTTCCCATAGTCATGGGATTGCATTCTCATAGGCCATAGAAATGTGTTGAAAGTAAAAAATAGCATACAAAAAAATGAATAGGTGACCCAATTGTAAATTTTTGATAGAGAATTCCCACAAAAGTATGTTCCTACAAACTAACAAAGCATTCTTATGGTCACGAATTCATAATTATCCTAACTAGTGTCTAAAGATTTATATATAGAAATTATCCAAGGTCAACTAGAATTCCCACTAAGTCAACACACATTCCCATGAAGGAACGAATGAGAGAAATGGTTAGAAGTCAAAAAAGTGGAAAAGGTGCATCTTATTTTTAAAAAAGGTTATGGATGACATTCTCACAGGTGCAGAATCACATTCACATAGGCAGATGTCTATGTTCTTGTAGTCATGGGATTGTGAATTTGACAAAAAAATTAGTTTGTTGGGTGAATTTTGATAGAAGTATAGCTGACATTCTTTTTGAGATTATGGGTATTGCACACATTGAATACAATTGTTATATTGTATTATTTTACTCTATCATGTAATAGTGCACCTAGGAGTACCTAGATGGACACACAACATGGAGAGATTCTTGTGGAATATTCTAGATGAGTTGTACTATAACATTGTGATAATATTTGATGTAATTATTTAATATTGGGGAAAATAATTAAATTCTTAATATTAAATGTGGGTCAATGGAGGTTTTGTAGTACACAATTTATGTAATACCACTTGGTGGTTTTTTGGGAGATTACTATTATAAAAGCAATCACAAGGGTAGTTTTAGAGACAAGGAAGGAAAGGCAAGTTGAGAAAGACAAGGAGAAATAAGCTAGCTAAGATAGAGTTTGTGAAGGTTGGGAGCATGGCATGAGATGTGTTGATTCATGCTTGTTCACATGGATTTTGTTGTTGTGGCTATGACTTTGAAGGCTTCTATGGTTGTATTGCAATGTTGTTTTTCCTAAATAATACACGCTGATGGATGCTTTTGGAGAATAGGTTTTTTCCTCAATAAGGGTGTCCTAGGGTATATCTAGTGTCAAATTTTGTCAGTATGTTGTCGATTCTCTTGCATGTGGATATTAAGTGCTTATTTATTTCATATCTATTATGGGTTATGTGAAAATAGTAATATTTTTTGTTACAAGTGGTATCATAGATATGGTTTTGTTGTTGTAGTCCTAGATCAAATCCGTGGGAATACATAAAAGAATGAAACAAAGGGAAAGATAGATGGGTTTTGTAGGTTGTTTATTGTAGATCTAAGGGTTTTTGGTTTGTTGTTATAATGAGTTGTTGGCATTTTTTGGGCATGTAAAATTATTGGTCAGAAGGGTTTTTTAGATGTTTCATTTAAATGAGGATTTTAGGGGGGGAGCTTGCAAAAATTACCTCTTGGAAAAAAATAGGCCTCTCCATTGGATCCAAGTTGGCATTTTCATGAATTTTTATATATAATATGCCCTAGTTTGGCCATGTTGAAAGATAATGCAAAGCTTTTTAATTTTAGGTCTTGATGACCATCAAATTTAATCTTGTTAGAATGTTCGTCGCCAAAAAAAAACTCTTTCAAATTTGTAAAGGTTATCTTGGTAAAATGACCATAAGTTTCACTAATGATACTAGATTTTAGACTTCTTATAGTCATTGTAAAGCTAATTCGAAGCACTACAATTTGATATAGGATTGATTCTATGATTTTTATATTTTGTTAGGTTTTAAGAGCACAAAAGTTACATGTTGTTTATTTTTAGCATAGTCTTGGTCATAACTTGGGCATATGGAGTTGAATGTTGGACTTTGAATAGTCAATGAAAAGCTCTTGGAGAGCTCTACACATTAGTTCATATTTGATGCAAGTTTGGGATGGCTTATTAGGTGATATATTGATCTAAACATTTTATTATATTTATTGACTATGGTAACATTGTGAGTTTATGACATGGTATATGTTAAGTAGGAGATGATTTCCAAAGCTAGTCAAATTGTGCTTCACCCCTATGAGAATTACCTAGATCCAATGAGTGCTAAGTGTTCCATTTATTCTCATGAGAGATGGATTCATGTTGAATCATTACTCATGAAACATGGGTCATCGAGTTTGACTCAAAATCACACAGTTAAATCCTGATATTCACATCACAATGGTATATGTTTCTGAAGATTTGAGATTTGATGTCATTGTATACTTAGATTATATTTTAGATTGGTCTCGTGATGATATGATTATCAATGTTTGGTTTGGATATGTATGATGACTTTTTGGGTGTACAAGTTGTGTAGTGTTGTAAGTGATCTATACTTATAGGTTGTATTTATGGCTTATATATGGGTTGTCTTTGTCCATTGATCTTTTATTATTGATGTATATTCATATTTATGGCTTCTATTTGAGTTATCCATTCCCTTTATTAAATGATTTATTGATTTGTATTGATTTAGAAGGGGTGAGATGTTGTTACCAAGTACAATCATGTTGGAGGATTATGGTTGACTATTTTATGCTAACAGGTTGGACAATTTGAGAATTAGATGCTTGGTTCATGGATGTGATCATGTTACCATGAATTTTGGCATGGCATGATTGTATATACATGTAATAAATTAGTGTTCATTAGATTGGATTCCTAATTTGGTTATGGTAATACATATTTTTGATTGAGGATCATGGCTATTTGGTTTCATTTGAGGAGCTCATGATGTGCACTTTTAGCTCTTTGATGGTTTGATGCCCTGGTTACTTATCAAGGTTAGAGGATGGTTTTTCATCATGATTCCATGGATATCTTGTATACATATTTTAATGAGAGCTTTTAATAGTGGTGAGGTGGCAATGTAGGATTAGTTTCTAGTTTTCTTTGTATCTTCTTGTTTGGAGATCTTGGTTTCACATGGTACTAACACTTTGGTTGTATGAGTGTAGACCTAGAGGATCTTCATATAGGAGATGGATTTTATGATTCAATACATGACTTGGTACCACAATTGAGTGGGATTTTTTGGTATTTATATATTTATTGAGTGTTTACAAATGTTGGAGGATGACTTAGATCCTATTTTTATAGAAGTGTCTTTGACATTTGCATGGTGCACTTATTAGTGATAGTTCTTCATGGTGTGTGGAGATGGTTGCATCTTGAGGAATCATGGGGTTCTTAATAGAGGTGTGGTTTATGTTTTCATTTGACATGTTATCCTTAGTGCTAGGATGGTTTTATTATTATGTCATGGTATACTCTTGATACACATTTAGAGTTTTAACATGTTATGGTATGTTCAAATGGGCCATGTTATCTCTTTTGGTTGAGACAATTATCTCATCTGGTCATGTTTATGCTCCTTAGGCTATGGTTGGAACTTTGACATTGATCTTGGTTTAGTTTATTTGTATTGAGTACATTGATCATTTTATAGATACTTCATAATATTACTATGTTGTATTTGGATTTGGCATGGATCAATTTATTACAGGTGCTCATAGATGCTTAGAGATGGTGTTTGTTGATTCCTCTTGTGATTGGAGATGTATTTTTTGGGATGGTTGATAGTTTTAATTGGAAGTTTGAGTGGTATTCACTTGATAAGTACTTGAGAAGAGATTGTTCTTAGATTAGTCTTAGGTGAAGACTTGGATATCTTGATGAGCATTCTCATTCCCCACTCTTGGTCTACTCTGTGGTTTACTACTTGAGAAGTTCAACTCATTATTTATCTCAAGTGCATTATATTTATGCTTGTGTTTCATTGATATGGATCTTGAGATATGGTACATGTAAAACTTTATCTTACTTCACCAATTAATCCTTCATATAATATTTTGATCTAATTGAATGCATGAAAGAATGAAAGCCATAAAACATTCATAACACTTTGACAGGAGATATGGTGACCCTGAAACCTCCCAATTAGAAAGTAAAACTGGGGTGGGGATGATACCCACAAGCTTTAGTAATGTAGTATAAATTTAACCTATTAAGGCTTACAATTAACCACTTCTGGTGATTTTCATTATTAGGAGCAATAAGGATTGTGAGGTCCACCCTGTTAAAGGATTTACAAACATAAAAATGAAGTATGCACTCGGTTAAGAGATTTAGCAAAAGACCGTTAAGTCTACCTTTTTAGAGGATTTGACTGATGCACCTATTATGATGAACCAATGTCTAATCTCTAATCTTCAACGATGATTTACTAGATGAGATTCCTTGAATTACAATGATCACTTGACTGTGATATATAAATCTCTATTATCCCTTGTACTACTTGTAGTCTTCTTCAATTCACACTCCTTATCATCATATACTACTTCACATACACATTTTGATATGATACAATGCATTACATATATACCAATCCAAATTACAACTTACCAGAGTCGGTTACAATACCAATTTCATCATAATTCACAAAGCCAACCCAACTACTATAACTTGGGTTCTGGACACAAACTCGATGATATTCTGATACATGACAAACATTTTCAACACTTGGAAATCTTTGGCACTCGATTGAACTTGAAGCTCAGTCCATACTAATCACTTACAAATTGCTCAAACTTGATTAACACTCTATGACTTGGTGAACACTGAGAAACTTGATAGCTTTTGAATCACTTGGCTAACACTACATGACTCAGTCAACACTAGATTCATATTGTTAAGACTGCAAGCTCAGTAGACACTGTAGAAGTTGGTTAACACTATAGAGCTCAGTTAACACTATGATCTTCTTCACTTCCATTGAATAGCTCAATAGCCTTTGCTATGCTCAATTTGCACTGAACTTTGTCTCTAAAGCTTAGTAAGCACTATGTAGCTTGGAAAACAATGCAAATTGAATCAGGTGCTTGATAGATACCGTATTCTAACTACTTGGCTCAAGAATAACTGAATCACTTGGTTAACACTACAAACTAAATGATAAAATTGGTAGAAACTATAGAGCTTGGTAGAAATGTAACCAATTGACTAAGTGTTGAGTCATTGATAGACAAATTTACTTTAAAGTCAACAATATCCCCCTTTTGCATTAGTGACAAAAAAACTTATCAAAACAAAAATTTGATCATTTGAAACTATAAGTCAAAACTTCATTTATCATCACTCTATGTCTTCAAGTCAATTTTGACTTCCAACTATTGTGGCTCGGTAACATACTGTATTTTTCTAATTTTTAAAAATTTCTTTTGTAAAGATATTTTCTACTTATCTGTATAGGTATTTTCATACTACTATATTGTACCCCCATACATATATATCTCCTATATACATACAAATGGAGTATAGTATATTTCTCCTCCTTTACATATTACTTCTCTCTCTCTCTCTCTCTCTCTCTCTCTCTCTCTCTCTCTCTCTCTCTCTCTCTCTCTCTCTCTCTCTCTCTCTCTCTCTCTCTACATTTTAAAAATATTTACTTTTCCCCCTTTTTGACATAAGTTCCAAAGGTCTATAATATCTATATATTAATACCAAAATGTGACAAGAATTTAGAATGTACCTTTATAAAAAGTACCATAGTCTTGTCCCAATTCTAATGTAATACCTTACTTGCATGTAATACAATTTGAATTTTTGCTAATAATTCCACCATGTGATCATCTATAAAGAATTTTTTATCATGGATGAGTTTCTTTGCGTATGCAATGTATTTCTGTAATGTATCCATGTTTGGAAGAATCATGCCCTAAATTTTTGCAAGTGTGACTCGAATTCTAGCTTCTTCCTTCAATAACTTTGACTGCATATTTGTTAGATATCTGATCTTTGAGTAATGTGTAGAACTATGACTTGGGTCAAATGACAACTAGTGTGCACTTGCCTTCATATCTTCATCTATCTTGAATAGTTTATCATTAATCTCCTTTCTAGAGATAGATGTGTCACTTTGTTTGAAAAATAATGAAACAACATTATTAATAGATGTTTGTAGAGAACTAAGAATAGTAGATAACTCTACTTGATCTATGTCAATTCTTTGTGCAACTTGTTCCAACACTCTATTTTCAAATTTTATTTTACCTCTTTGTAGTAGTTTATCCTATCCATTTGAGTCTTCATTATATTTGTGGACAATTTTTGCTAATTGGTCCAGAATGGGTTGTTTTCCATCAACCTCAATACTAAGAGCATCAATAAATATGCTCATTATATCTTCAAGAACTTGATTTTCTTTCTTCTTTTTTGCTCAAAGTTTCTACTTCTTATCTCTCTTCTTTAGTAGTTCACCCATGGTATCCATTTGATTAGGGGTGAGAGTAGAGATATCCCAAATTAGAATAACTAATTGAATGCATGAAAGAATGAAAGCAATAAAACATTCATAACACTTTGACATGAGATATGGTGACCTAGAAATCTCCCAATTAGAAAGTAAAACTGGGTTGGGGATGATACCCACAAGCTTTAGTACTGTAGTATAAATTTAACCTATTAAGGCTTACAATTGACCACTTATGGTGATTTTCCCTATTAGGAGCAATAAGGATTGTGAGGTCCACCTTGTTAAAGGATTTACAAACATAAAAATGAAGTATGCACTCGGTTAAGAGATTTAGCAAAAGACTATTAAGTCTACCTTTTTAAAGGATTTGACTGATGCACCTATTATGATGAACCAGTGTCTAATCTTTGATCTTCAACTATGATTTACTAGATGAGATTCTTCGAATTACAATGATCACTTGACTGTGATAGATAAATCTCTACTATCCCTTGTACTGCTTGTAGCCTTCTTCAATTCACACTCCTTCTCATCATATTCTACTTCACATACACATTTTGATATGATACGATGCATTACATATATACCAATCCAAATTAAAAATTATAAAAGTTGGCAACAATACCAATTTCATCATAATTCACAAAGCCAACCTAACTACTATAACTTGGGTTCTGGACAAAAACTCGGTGATATTCCGATACATGACAAACATTGTCAACACTTGGAAATCTTTAGAACTCCATTGAACTTGAAGCTCAGTCCATACTAATCACTTACAAGTATCTCAAACTTGATTAACACTCTGTGACTTGGTGAACATTGAGAAACTCGATAGCTTTTGAATCACTTGGTTGACACTGCATGACTCAGTCAACACTAGATTCATATTGTTAACACTACAAGCTTGGTAGACACTGTAGAAGTTGGTCAACACTATAGAGCTTGGTTAACACTATGATCTTCTTCACTTCCATTGAATAGCTCAATAGCCTTTTCTATGCTTAGTTTGCACTGAACTTTGTCTCTAAAGCTTAGTAAGCACTGTGTAGCTTGGAAAACACTGCAAATTGACTCAGATGCTTGATAGATACTGTATTCTAACTACTTGGCTTAGGAACAACTTAATCACTTGGTTAACACTAAAAACTAAATGATAAACTTGGTAGAAACTATAGTGCTTGGTAGAAATGTAACCAATTGACTAAGTGTTGAGTCACTGATAGAAAAATTGACTTTAATGTCAACAATATCCCCCTTTGACATTAGTGACAAAAAAAATTATCAAAAAAAAAATTTGATCATTCGAAACTATAAGTCAAAACTTCATTTATCATCACTCTATGTCTTCAAATCAATTTTGACTTCCAACTATTGTGGCTTAATAACATACTTTGTTTTTCTAATTTTTAAAAATTTCTTTTGTAAAGATATTTTCTACTTATTAGTATAGGTATTTGCATACTACTATATTGCACCCCCATACATATACATATACATATACATATTTGTGTGTGTGTATATATATATATATATATATATATATATCTCCTATATACATACAAATGGAGTATAGTATATTTATCCTCCTTTACATATTACTTCTCTCTCTCTCTCTCTCTCTCTCTCTCTCTCTCTCTCTCTCTCTCTCTCTCTCTCTCTCTCTCTACATTTTAAAAATATTTACTTCTCCCCATTTTTGACGTAAGTTCCAAAGGTCTATAATATCTATATATTAATCCCAAAATGTGACAAGAATTCATAATGTACCTTAAGAAAAAGTACCATAGTCTTGTCCCAATTCTAATGTAATACCTTACTTGCATGTAATACAATTTGAATTTCTACTGATAATTCCACCATGTGATCATCTATAGAGAATTTTTTATCATGGATGAGTGTCTTTGCATATGCAATGTATTTTTGTAATGCATCCATGCTTGGAAGAATCATACCTAAATTTATGCAAGTGTCACCCAAATTCTAGCTTCTTCCTTCAATAACTCTGCCTGCATATTTGTTAGATATTTGATCTTTGAGTAATGTGCAGAACTATGACTTGGGTCAAATGAAAATTGGTGTGCACTTTCCTTCATATCTTCATCTATCTTGAATATTTTATTGTTAATCTCCTTTTTGGAGATAGATGTGTCACTTTGTTTAACAAATAATGAAACAACATTATTAATAGATGTTTCTAGAGAACTGAGAATAGTAGATAACTCTACTTGATCTATGTCAATTCTTTGTGCAACTTTTTCCATCACTCTATTTTCAAATTTTATTTTATCTCTTTGTAGTAGTTTATCCTATCCATTCGAGTATTCATTATATTTGTGGACAATTTCTACTAACTGGTTCAGAATGGGTTGTTTTCCATCAACCTTAATACTCAGAGCATCAATAAATATGCTCATTATATCTTCAAGAACTTGATTTTTTTTTTTTTTTCTCTAATTTTATGCTTCTTATCTCTCTTCTTTAGTAGTTCACCCATGGCATCCATTTGATTAGGGGTGAGAGTAGACATATCCCAATTTGGAATAACTATATCCTCATCTAGATCAATTTCTTCTACTTCTTCTTTACCATTTTCCTTTAGAATGGTGGAAATAATTTGTTTAACCTTCTCTAAGAATTTAATACTTGGTTGAGACTGGTTCTCAACTATCATTGTACTAGCTATGGAAACACTTGGAATAGAAATAACTGTAGAAACTAATGGACTAGCAACAAATGTAGAAATGACACTAAAAAAAGGAATACCTTGTTGCTTCTTATTCAAGCTTGATGATGGAGGAACTTTTTGTTTGGTAGATGAAGTGTTGGGAACTTCAGTCAATGTAACACTCAACAAAACAAATCCAAAACTTGGTTGGGTGCTTGGTATAGTAGTGGCAACCACAACCAACTCAATAGAAGCTTTCTCAAAGCCTGATTACATTAAGGCTTTTCTCAAAGAATGAGGAAATGAGGCCATGACTCGTACTATAATTTTCTCTGCATTAGTTTCCTCAATGCTTTGTATTTCTAGAAGGCTTCCTCTAGTAGCTTCCTATTCTTCTTCCTTATCATCTTTTATTTCTATATCTTCTTCCTCATCTTCACCTTCCTTGTCATCAAAATGTACAAAAAAGTCACTAGGTTAATGCAATTGATATATGTTCTTCCATGTAGTTGTAGCTATCTTCACCATAGATTCAATATCCTTAAGCAATATCATGCAAGTGTTTAACTTGAGAGTGAACTTCTTCTCATTTTTCTTCAAGGATTTCTCCACTTTCTTCTCACTGAGACTCAACATGAGTTTCCACAAAGTTTTTTCAAAGATGTCCTTGGCAATTTTCTTTTCATTTTCCCATCTAGGTTTTACTACCTTCATAAGTTCATCAATAATTTGATGTGAAAAATCATTTGGTGAATACTTCTATTTTTTGAACTTAGTCAAAATAGTATCCTCAATCTATCTTTTCTCTTCATCATTCCTTGTCTCATACTTGAGAAATTTGAAACATGCCATGCTAGTTCCTTCTACCATTTTCTTCAATATTTATTGAAGTGTAGGTGTAGATCTTTTGAAGATAATCTTCTCCACTTCGTCTTCACCTAACTTCTTCTTAGATTTGGTTGCCCTTCTAGTAAATATAATAGGAGAGGATTTAGCAAGTGTAGTTATGATGACCTTCCCCTTCTTCTTGGGAGATACTTCCTTCTCAGATTCAAATTCATCTACCTCATCCTCTTAATCATCATCTTCTATATCATCACCTTTTCCTTCTCTTAGCATGAGAGTATAACTTTCTTTCTTTGTGTTTTTCATTAAATTTTCTATTCTCTTTCTTCCTTTGCTTACTGCTTGAGGTAGCTTGATCTCAAGCTCAATTCTTACCTTTGCTTCATCATAAGTTCTAAGATAGGTGGCTTTAGGATCCATAGGTTCATTCAATATAACTTCTATAATATCCTTGGTGTCATCAATGTTAACCTCATACTCTAGAGGCTTAACCCATGCCACTCTAGGTTTGACTGCTTAAATGTATACTTTGTCACAATAAACCATGAAACAATTATCTTGCTCATATTCTTCCACAAGACTCCTAGGTATCCTAAACCTATTTTTCATCTTCTCTTTGAATGATTCAAAATAATTATCTGCTATATTCTCAAAATTCTCACCCATTTCTGCTATATACTCATTGATCTAATATAAAATAGGAACATCCTTCCTCCATACTACTGAACCTTTGGAAGGGAAAAAAATTTGAACAAAGAAGAATAAACATGTAAAAATAGAACCAAACTTACATGGGTTATTCTTTGACACTCATATGCTCTCCATGTTCTTGTTGAATTGGTTCAACAACAACTCAACAAGGTCAAAGGATAGATTATTCTTTACTACCTTGTATATAAGATCAATAGCTTCACATGATACACTATTCAATTGACTAGAACTATAAATTTTGTGCACTCACATGTATGCCAAACTTTAGCTCCATGTTTTTTACACCACTCAGCTTCATGCCTCTTTTGTCCCACTCAACAAGAGTCCACTTAGCCCACTTGACCTAAGCTATGGTTTTGGTTGTCTTGGCTTTGTTTAGAATTGGAAGCCTAGTGATTCTGTGAATCATTTTCTTAATAATCTAAATGGGTTGGTCCGACCATAATTTCCCATTATGAACACAACTTAGAATAAATCTAATCCATTTGAATTGAAATTCTCTTGGTATATGAGAAATATGCATCAAACCCTTGGTTTCCAAATGGTGATGTTCAAGGTTCAATACACCATCCACACACAATTTATTAAACACTTCATTTATCTCTAGGGTTCTAAGTTCCTGAATAGAATAGTGGTAGAATGAATAGATTTCATGCATGAGTATTACCTTGGGTGGAATTTGAAACTATATGCCAACTAGGTTAAGAACTTCTTCAATTCTTGGACTCAACTTGAAATTTGGTGCCTTGTAGTCAGCTCCATGAACCAATATTTCAAAACCTTTCTTGACTTTGCTACTTTGTGATGCCATTTTCTCAGTAGGGCTTCTGAAAACATGAGAAATCTTCAACAACAACTGATCAAATCACTCAAGGGCTTTGAATTTTCTCTTCATAAATAGGTTTGAAAATCTATAGTGAAAAATGCATTTAATTTCTTCCTTTTAACAAATTTTCTCTTTTTGATCGCCATTAATGCTTCATACTTCATATTAATTTGGTAACAAGCTATCCTCCACTCAGTTTAGTATTTAATGCTCAAGAGAAATCTATAGCTTGGTAGAGTTACTGACACTTGGTAGGAACTACCAACTCTATTTCTGCAACTTGAAATAATATGTAACTTAACCTTGCTCGGTAAGGTCTCCTACATCTTATCATGCTTGATAATCCCTACGCATCTTGAATTTTGATATAGATCTATATTCTTACTGGTTGGAATTGATGTTAGGTTCCTTTTTCTAAATCACAGTTCTAGTGATCTCCATAGGGAACTAAGTTGAAATGATTGAGTCACCCAACTCATTGCCTTGGGTGTCATCCACTTCATGAGTTTGATTTGCATTCTCTAGAGATTTTGGTAACCATTTCTACCTCATTTATTTTCTAACATTTTTAGCTTTGGCTTTCTTTTCATCTTCAATTCTACCTATGTTCATATAGTTCTTGACAAGATGTCCAAGTTCTATACAAATAAAACACCTTTTAGTAATATCTCTTTTCCTCATGTGATGTTTCACACAAGTTTATCCAATGTGCCTAAATTCACCATAGTAGTGACATCTACACCATGTATTGTAATCCCATCCAAATATTTCTTTCACAATTTGTTTTTCTGGGTTCTGCTTCTTGGTTTTGCACTCTGAAGATTTGTATCCTTGTTTCTTTCAATTGTGACATTTACCTTCAAAATTAGGTTTATCTATGCATTCACTTGCTTTATGACCATGCTTATTGCAACTATACCACTTTCCATTACTCCAAAATTTGGTTGATGTATGACCTATCTTACCACAATGATTGCAAGTAGGTTTTTTATTCTTTTGAGCTCCTCGCTAAGATGACTTTTCCTTTGTGTCTATACTAACTTTGTTCATTCAATTGATTCATGCTTTCCTGAGATTTCATCATTCTTCCATAGGTTTTTATTTAAATGCTAAGATCATTCTATAGTCTTTCATTATTTCATCTTAGATTCACAAGCTCTTCTTTTGCATTATTGAGTTGATCAATAAAGTCTAAGTTTGTTGAAGGGATAGTTTCTAAATTTCATTTTTCTTTTCTTCCATCTCTTCTTTGACATTGTCTTTTTCTTCCATGATTTCACATAATATAATTGATTGGATTTCTTGTTCTTGTTTCAAATTTTTGACTTCTTCTTGAAGATTGGAATTATTTTCTAATAGGTCTTTGATTGCTTCATCAAATTCATCTAAATTTCTTTATGGACATATGTCTTCAATTCTTTCTCTAGTATATAGATTGTCATTCATTTGTATTATAAGTTCTTTCCTTCTTTTTAATGATTGATAGAGTTGTTCCTTTGCTTTCTTCAGTTTTTGAATGGCCAATTCTAGATCCAACTTTCTATTGTTAATAGTCTTTTCTAACCTGTATACCTCGATTGCCTTTGATCTTATCTCAAGCTGTTAAACCTCTAATGTGAGAACTTAAAGCTCTGATACTAGTTGTTGGAAATATAAGATAGGCAAGGTTACTTAGAGGGGAGGGGTGAATTAGGAACCAATAAAACTTTATCTTACTTCACTAGTTAATCCTTCCTATAATATTATGATCTAATTGCATGCATGAAAAAATTAAAGAAATAAAACATTCATAACACTTTGAACCAAGATATGGTGACCCAAAAAACTTCCAATTAGAAAGTAAAATTGGGGTGGGGATGATACCCACAAGCTAGTATTGTAGTTTAAAGTTAGCTTGTTAAGGCTTATAATTGACCACTTCTAGTGATCTTCCCTGTTAGGAGCAATAAGGACTATGAGGTCTACCTTGTCAAAGGATTTACAAACATACAATGAAGTATGCACTCAATTAAGAGATTTAACAAAATATTGTTATGTCTACCTTGTTAAAGGATTTGACTGATGCAGATATTAGGATGAACCACTGGCTGATCTCTAATTTGCAACTCTGATTTGCTAAATGAGATTCCTTGAATTACAACGATCACCTGTTTGTGATAGATAAATATTTGTTGTCCCTTGTACTACTTGTATCCTTCTTCAATTCACACTCCTACTCATCATATTCTACTTCACATATGCATTTGGATATGATACAATGAATTACATATATATCAATCCAAATCACAACTTACTTGAGTCGACTACAATACCAATTTCATCATAATTTACAAAGTCAACCTAGCTAGTGTAACTCAAGTTCTAAAGATGAACTTGGTGATAGTTAGATACATGGAAAACATGATCAACACTTCATAATCTTTGGTACTCAGTTGACCTTGAATCTTGGTCCATACTAATTACTTCTAAGTAGCTCAAACTCTTTCAACATTGTGTGACTCAGTGAACATTGAGAAACTCGGTAGCTACAAAATCACATGCTTGACACTTTATGACTCAGTCAATACTAGATTCACATTATTAACAATGTGAGCTTGGTAGACACTGTAGAACTTGATCAACAATATAGAGCTTGACTAAGACTATGATCTTCTTTACTTCCAATAAATATCTCGGTATCCTCTGCTAGACTTGATTTGCACTAAACTTTATTTTTTAAGCTCGGTAAGAACTGTGTAGCTTTACAAACACTGCAAACTAACTCTAGGGATTGGTAGACACTATATTCTACCTACTTGGCTTGGGAACAATTGAATCACTTTCTTAACACTAAAAATTGAATGATAAGATAGTAGCAATTGTAAATCTTGGTATCAATGTAACCGATAGTAGCAATTGTAAATCTTGGTATCAATGTAACCAATAGACTAAGTGTTGAGTTATTGATAGACAAATTGGCCTTAATATCAATAGTTTTTATGTGGGTTGAGTTTGAAAGATGGTATATGTTGGGTGTATTTCTTGGATTATGAATGATTATTCATTTGTTTAGGAATGATTTATGAGTTTGATCTTCTTCTGAGAGGCTTACATCCATGATTAGTTATATGGTATGGTTTGGGTTTTGTTATGGCTTCTTTATTGAGGTTGTATGGAGGATATGTTACTTGGCACAATTTACATCTAGAGGTGTTTGTAGAAGGACATGATATGGGTTATGATTTGGATGGTTTCTCTTTGGTCTTGGTTATCATCCTGAATGTTAATCTTTACTTACATTAGATTTTGGATTGGTTGCAGCTTCTAATTACTAGTTTGTGCTCATGTATGTCATGTGGAAGATGGTATGTTTATTCATTTATATCTTTCCTTTGTTGGCTGTGGATAACTTGGGAGAGTGTTGGAGACTTGTTATGAGAATTGTTCCTGCAGGTTTCTAGTTTCTATTTTGTGAATGTCCGTGATACTAAATTTATTCACTTTTATGAGATGTTGTGAGTGAATTGTTTATAGATTTTACATTATCTTTTTTAGTAGGATCTTCTTGGTGTATGTGTGGTAGGTATTATTTTTGAGGCTTGCGATTGCAGGTTACAAATTGGATATGTTGGTGATGTGAGATTCACTTGGTATACCTTTGGAGGTATAGATAGTTGGATAGGTTAGGAATTGTTGTTTCAACTATGGATCTTTTTAATAGTTATAGATACATGTGATTATCTTTGGATTAGGTATTTGTTCTTGATATTTTTAGTTGGTACATGATTTTATGATTATTACATGAAAGGTTGGGTGCTTTTCTCTTTGGATAGTTTCAATGTATGTCTGGTTTTAGTGGCATAATAGGAGGTGGGATCTTTCATGTTCAATATGTTGGCTAAGGATTGACCCTATGAAATGTATAAAACAAGTGGGAGATTGTTGAGATTTTTTGTGTTGCATGTAGTGCATAATATTGTTATATTGTATCATTTTTTTTACTATATAATATCGAACCTAGGAGCACCTAGATAGATGGGAAACATGGAGAGATTCACATGGAATATTATTGATAAGTTTTATTGTAATATTGTGATAATATTTGATTTACTTATTTAATATTGGTGAAAATAATTAAATTCCCAATATTAAATGTGGGTCAACAGGAGTTTGGTAATACATGGTTTTAGCACATGGTTTATATAATACCACTTGGTGCTTTTGTAGGAGCTTGCTACTATAAAAGAAATTGCAAGGTTAGTTGTAGAGACTAGAAAATAAAGAAAATTCAAGCAAGAGAAGGTGAAATAGGTTAGCCGAGGTAGCATTTGTGAATGTTGGTAGCATGGTATGGGATGTGTGGATTGATGTTTTTTCACATGGATTACTTGGGTGTGGATATAGATTTGAAGGCTTCCAACTTTGTATTGTAATGTTATTTTTGTTGATTAATATATGGTGATGGATACTTTTGAAGGTTGGTTTTTTCCCTCAATGAGGGTTTTCTAGGTTATATCTTGTGTCATATTTTATTCTTATGTTGTCTGTTCTTTTCAATGTAGATTTTAAGTGCTTATTTATTTTAGACCTATTATGAGTTATGTGAAAACATAAATATTTTTGGTTGCAAGTTTCCTTACAACCCTTGCATTCTCTTACACCTGCAACCTAAAAAAGCTAATTTTTTTTGCAACAAAAACACTTAAATGTGAAAACATCTGATAGTTCATTACTTATTTGTTAAAGACAAAATGAATGTTAGATAGAAAAATGACACAATCATGGGGTCCTATCAATCATGCCAAAATGTATGCTATGAAAAACTAATGTCCAAAGAACATAAAGAAAACCTAAACATTCCCAAATAAAGATTCAATAACAACACTTATGAAAAGACCAAAAGAAAGCCAAATATAAGAACTAGAAACTTTACAAAACCTTCCAGCCTCATTGACTCTTTGGATATTGTCCAAAGATAGTTTATTTGTATTCAATAGAGTGATCAAGCTTCAATGATAGATGTAATGATGGATGATCAATATAAATTCTAGCGTAACAATGGGGTTTTGGTAGCTTTTGGGCTCTCAAAATAGCATAATAACTCTTCTCAAAAGGTGGATTATTTGTGAAGGATACAACATTCAATTTAGAGGCCAAGGGTAAGGGAAATGGATGACTAAGGTAAAAAGTAAAGAAATTGTGAGGGGGGATATGATGCAAGGAAGAATCAACACATGGATTGTTCTTTCTCAAATCCATATCCATGTGACGAGTGTTACAAGGAGAATGAGTCTAAAGAGATATGAATTGTGGATGGATATTTAACTAAAGGAGGTGTGAGAGGGACTTTAGTGTTCTTAGGTGGGAGATGGAGATGGGGCATGAGAGTGAACTTGGGATTGGGTTAGGATTTCTTAAATTGTGCCTTGATTTGTGCAAGTGATTTGGGAGAGATAATTAAACATAAACAAAGGGGATGATGTGGCTGAGATAAGAGGGAAATGTGTCTTATATAAGAGGGTGATGTGTCTAGTAAATGGATTTTTTAGAAAAAGGAGGTGGGGGAATTAATTAGATAAAATGAATTATTTAATTAAAAAGGCTAATTATTGGTGCATGCGTTGGGTTTAGGCTAATAGTTGGGTTGAGGGTTTGTTAAGGTTTGAGGGATTTTAATTAATTTTAATTTTTAAATTGGTAAGAGATCAAAGCCAAGGTTAATTATTATTATGTGTTGTGATTAATCATTATTATTGTTAAGCCCAAGTAGACTCAAACCTAAAACCTCACTAATAAGAGGCTCACAATTTACCAGTGTGTTGTAGGCTCTTGCCTAAGGGATTTTAATTAATTATATGAGAGGATAATTTGGAATTAAATTAAATAGTTTATCTAAGTTATTTAATTTAAATAGAGAAACAGAGATTTAATTAATGAAGTATAATATTAATGATTTTTGTTTGATCATTAATTGGACTAAATTTAATTAATTAAACTAATTAACCAATGGATAACATAAATTAATTAAATATGAAATATTTAATTAAAAATTCCTTAGAAGATGTCTAAATGTGATAACATTTTTTTGTGATCAAATTTAGGTGTCTATAGGTGTGACCCTAGTTTCATGTCTTTCTATTGGGATAAACCATTACCTATTAGACTTATCTTTTAAAATTCTATTTTTTTCATTCTTTATGGTTATTGTTCTCTTTTATGCACACATGCATATACTTTGAAAGTGGCACCATCCTTTCTTCTCATATTCTTATAAACTTACAATAGCTTTATATAAATTTTAATAAACTATATTTGCCATTATTTGAAGTTTTATTGGAAGTCTAATGGGAAAGTAAGATATTGAGGGGGGTGAATTAGGATCTATAAAACTTTAACTTTCTAAACAATTATTAATCTGATATCTTTCACCACTAACTCTTATCTCATCAATATCATGAATCACACAAACATATATTGCAGTGATGTATCAGATCTAATCTACTGATAACAACCATAAACATAAAATAAATGATCAACACATCATAAAAAGATTCGGTTACCTAGAAACCCACCAAGGTGAAGGTAATATTGTGGTGAGGATGAGACCCACAAATCTTTGCTACTATAGTAAAAAAGTTCTCCTCACTAATACATTTGGTACCAAATTGCAACGGCAGTTCCGTTGCAATTTGGTACCAAATGTATTAGTGCCTATTAGGGATACAATTTTGGTCACTTCTAATTATCTACCTCGTAAGGGGTCTATCCTTCTAAGAGCTCACAAGACTTATTCAGTCTACCTTGATTAAAGAATTTAAAATTAGAAAAAAATAAGCACTCTATTAGGAGATATACATAGGCATGTTAGGACCACTCTATTAGGTGATTTACCCTTATTCACTTTGCTAAAAGCCATATCAGTACTTGATCCTTTGGTTAGCACTGTAATGCTTGATTATGGATCTCCTCTTTCTACTATCTCACCCTTCTCTAATCTAACATACCTTTGTTCTACAATTCATTGCTCTTCTTGATCACTCTTACTTTGTATCACCTTAAAAATTTTCTTAAAGCATCCAAAATTTACTTCTCATGCATAAAATTTGAACCATTATACTATATTAAAATAGGGTTTGGATCTACCTTATATAACCAACTAAAAAAGGTTCTAGATCAAGATCAATGATCTAGATTACTCCCTTTTACCACTTAAACCTTCCATTTTTTGATTGGTTAAAAACCTTGCATAGGGATTAATGATCCATCTCAAAATGCATAATCAACTCCCTAAATTACTCCTCAATCCTTAAAACATGTGATAAGTTGGCCAAAAATTGTTAACCTTAGCTTTTGTGCAATTTCAAATAGATATGTGAAAATTGGTTTTCTCGGCACATGAGCACTTTGATGCTCAGTCATAACTAGTCTTCATGTTGTCCCTCAATTTTTTAATGCTTGGCATTCACTAAATAACTCGACATGAACTGACTCTATGTTGCTCAGTGTAAATTAACTTATATCTTACTCGACATGTATAGGAACACTCAATGACCATATAATTTCTTGGCAATAACAATTGTTTGATCTTAATTGAATTATGTACAATTCTAAATACATTGCTTAGTCACATTGATGACCAACTAGATCTACCAAATAAATGACTAGCTCAGTCGCATTGATGACCAACCAAATCTGCCAAATAAATGACTAAGTGTTTGACACTAATAGAAAAAAAACTATAGAGATCAAAAATCTCCCCCTTTGACATTAGTGGGAAAAACACTTTTTAATGGTTCAATATTACATTTCAAAACTCAAAAATAGTACTCCTCCTTAGATTGTGTCTCAATCTTCATAAAGAATTCAATATATATCATATACATAACTTTGACATACTCTATCTAAAATAATGTTCAAAGAATAATACCTATCCACATCATGACATATTTATTTCCCACATACCTAAATTCCCCCCTTGTTTTTGTCACTTATGGTAGTTGGGGTGTAGGGATCAAACCATACATGTCCAAAAATGGTTTGTGTAACTGAAGTATCATGGCTAGGGCATGATCCCAACTATTTCTAACAACTCTAGTAATTGAATCTTGATCTTTAGAATGGCAGCTAGATCAATTAAATTTTTAGTTGATGAGAGATTTGGATCTCTTTGTGCAACCTCCTTGGCTATTACAAGCTCTGTGTGTGTAACCTCTAGATGAGGTAACAACATTGTCTGAATAGAGACAAGTTTAGACCTTATTCTTCCATCATTAGCCACTAGCTTGGATTATCTCCCTTGGGAAAATATTAATTTATTGAAACAATTTGAACTAGAACTTGGTTCCATGTCCAAAGAATGTGCCAATTCTCTCAAATCTACTAACTATCTATCAATGAAATCTTGATTCTACTTTGTAAAGAGTTCAACATCACACAAATTTTAGTACAAAGAAAGAATATTTTATTACAACATCTTCTACAATATTTATTAGATTTAACAATTGTACTCTCCTTATTGCAATTTAAGCAGAGACCTTTTCAATGAATTTCTTCTCAAATTTTTTGGAATTTCACTCCATCAACCTTTCATTTACATCTATATCAACATTGTTTATCTTCTCTAAAATATGAACTTATTAAGCTATAATAGAAGCATTCACATCAAGTATTACCACATTAACTACTTCAAGGAAAATATCCTTAATCTCCTATAGAGCTTGCCTTTGTTGTAGTTCTCTCCTCATTTCTTCTTATTTTGTCTTTCTTGCTAACAAATCTTGCAAAATTTGTATTAGTTCAAATATCAGACTGTCAGTGTCAAATTTTGGTATGTGATGCAGGAGCATCCTAGGTGTAAGGGAAATCATGCATCACCCAAAAATATTTCTATTTCCAAGTTTCTAGTTTTTTTGTTTTTAATAAGGGTTATTCATGTATAGATTTGTTGTTTTTGGGAGATTTCTAATTTTATTAAGTTGGTATTATGTTCTTAGATTATTATAATTTCATATACAGAGGTTCATCTTTGACATATCAACCTGTTAGATGAGTTTTATTGTCATATCATATGTATTGGTGTAATTATTAAAGATTTTTAGTATGAATTTTAGCTATCCAAACTATAGGACTAGTGATGAAGGCTTAAATGACTCCAAAATGAGGAAAAATCATAGCTAAACAATTCTTATGCAATCAATCATTGTAGATCACTCATTGAGAATTTTGGAATGGGGTTATAATAGACCACCGATTCAATAGTTTACTAGTTATGGTCTCTAGAAGTGGACCCATCTTTAAATGTAATTTGTAAATTGTCTTGAGTCAATCATATGTAATAGGGTAATGGAATAATATAATATGAGTTTGGTCAGCCTCAAGGGTTAGGGCTTAGTATCTAGAACCTTCCTAGGTGGTTAAAAGTGCTTATATAAGGAAGGCCCAAAGGCTATCTACGGTAGTTCTGGGTGATAGTTGCATCTCTTTCTTGTAGATTTTTGTAATGAAGGTGCCCATGTGGGTTTGCATATTGTAATTTTATAATTTTGTATTTGTAGTGATAATAAGAAGTCAAAATTTTGTTCTCTCTATTTGTGTTGTTTATTGTGGCATTGAGGGGAACACTCTTCATCAACTAGTATCAGAGTGAGAGTTCCTTTAAGTGTGTAAATAGAACTCTAACTTGGAGGTAGTTTGCATCAAGATTGTGGTTTGGGTTGAGCACATGGATAGATAATTGATTGTGAGGCAGTTTGCACTAGGGTTTTAGTGAAAGTGTGAAAATGCTTCCACGAAGAGAGTGTGGTGGAAGAGTCATAGGTGTTATGCCTGATGGTTTTAGAGACTTATAGAGATAGATGCAAGCATTAACAAAACAAATACATCGAGGAATAAATCTTATTGTAAGAGATGAAAATAAGGAAGAAGAAGAAGAAGAACAACAAAATATCAAAGAAGAGGTCATTTTGAACCTAGAAGAAGAGAGGCTTTTTATTGGCTTTTTATTGCCATTTCCAACATCAAAAAAGACCTAAGTTTGAGGTTCCAACATTTTTGGGAAATCTTAATGCTGAGGAGTTGATTGATTGGATCAATGAACTAGAGGAATACTTTGAGTATGAAGATATTGAAGATTTGGATAGGGTCAAATTTTCAAAGGCCAAATTGAATGGTCATGCAAAGATTTGGTGGCAAGAGATCTAGTTGGAGAAAAATAGAAGAGGAAAATGCAAAATCACAAGATGGGCCTAGATGATAGCTAAATTGAAGTGAAAATTAATTTATGTAGATTATGAGCTTGATCTGTTGAAGAAAATGAAAGGGTTAAAGTAAGAAGGAAGATTCATTTAAGAGTATACTAAAGAGTTCTACTAAGTTGTCATCAGAACTAGCCATGCAGAAGCTGATAAGGAGAAAGTTGCTTGTTATCTTAATGGGTTGAGGCCAAGCATTCAGGAGGATGTGAGTTTGGTTTGAATGACTAGTATTAAGGAGGTATACTAGTTTTCCCTAAGGGTCGAGGAGAAGCTAAGAAAAAATTTTGATAACAAAAATAGTAGCAGAGGTCATAGTGGAAGATTTGGAGGACAGTCTTATGGAGGCTAAAATGATGATCAAAAGAACAAGGATAAAGCCAACAGTAGTAGTCAAAACCAAAGGGGAAATAATTCTAATCATATCCATGATTAGAAAAATAGAGATCATAGAGGAAGAGGATGTTGGCATAAAGTTATTTGCCATTAGTGACAACATCGAGTAATACAGTTCACACCGAGTAATACAGTGCAGACCGAATGATGGCAACACAGTTCAAACCGAGCACTGGTAACATAGTTCAAATCAAGCACTGGCAACACAGTTCAAACCAAGCACTGGAAACACAGTTCAAATCGAGCACTGGAGACACAGTTCAAATCAAGCACTGAAGACACAATTCAAACCGAGCATCAAAGACACAGTGTCAACCGAGTAAAGTTGCACTTAGTGTCAACCGAGTAAAGTTGCACTTAGTGTCAACTGAGTAAAGTTGCACTTAGTATTAACTAAGTGAGGAAGCACTCAGTGATAACCACGCTTAGGAGGTTATCGAAGAAGTTAGTTTCCACCGAGTGACACTATATCTATCGAGTCACCAATGGTTACCGAGTTCCAGGCAACATTGTATGACTAGTATGAACCGAGCCCCTACCTCTACCAAGTGCATGATGATGCCGAGTAACGTAGTGGATGCCGCGTATCAGAAGGTCATCAAGTCTGTCTGAAGAACCTGAGTTTATTTTACTATTTGGCCGACTCAGTTATATTTTGTTTACTTATTTTTGGCTGACCTTGCATGAATAATTATTGGAATGGTATATATATACATTTTGACACATTCAAGAATAAACAAGAGATAGAATATTGCAAATAGGGAGAGACATAAGATATGATATGTGAATTCATCAGCAGAAAAGAATACTCAGCAAGATCTACCAGGAGTGGAAATGATTTCATCAATCACAGAAGGTGATCTACAATAAAGAACTCAGTCAAGTTGTAAGTTGATCTGTTGGTTCATCCTAACAGGTGAATCATTTTTGTAAATCCTTTAACAGGGTAGACTTAACCGTCTTTATTCAAATCTCCTAACAGAGTGCATACTTGTAAAGTATGTTTGTAAATCCTCTAACCAGGTGGATCTAGCAATCCTCTATGCTCCTAACAGGGTAGATCACCAGAAGTGATCATTATAAGCCTTAATCGGCCAACTTCATACTACAGTAATGAAGATTTGTGGGTATCATCCCCACCCCAAATTTACTTTCTATTTTGGAAGGTTTCTGAGTCACCAAATCTCTATGCATATATGGTTTAAATGTTTAATAGTTTTTTATGCAGTAGGATAGATGAGTAAATGTTGTGTATGGTTGACTTAGAAGTTTTATTGTTACTGATTCACCCCTCCCCTCTCAGTAACCTATTATATCTTGAATATTTCCAATAGAGGAATATGGAAAGGATCTAGAAGAAGAGATTTCTGTGGAAAATGTTTCACTATGAAGAAGAAGGACATAGAGCCTTTGAGTTTTCATAGTGCCAAGAAAAGAATGATAGAAGAATTGAAGGCCATGCCAGAGTACCACATGTTGATGAAGATGTTGAAAGAGAAGTCTTAGTTAATAGAAGAGTCTTTTTGAGTGGTGAGAATGAACCTAATCAAAGGAGGATTTCATTTTGCACAAGGTGAAAATGTCAAGACAAGTGTTATGATGTGATCATTGATGGTGGAAGCACTAAAAATCTAGTGTTAGACAAGATTGTCACAAAGTTAAATTTTAAGAGGAAAAAGCACCTATGTCTATACTATTTTTCTTGGGTGTGGGATGACAACAAGGTCATGGTCAATGAGTAATGCTTAGTGAAGTTCAAGATTGGGAGCTACCAAGATGAGGTGTTTTGTGATATCATAACTATGGACATATGTCATATGTTTTTGGATAGGTCATGATAGTTTGACATGCATGTTGTACATGATTGGCATGCAAATACCTACACTTTGACAAAGGATGGAATGAAACATAAGTTGAAGCCATTGAAGGAGAAAGAAGAAAAGGTATCTAGCACTACCATAATATTTTTTGTTGATGGGAAAAAGTTTCTCAAGGTTATGAGGCATGAGCATATGTATTTTTTTGTAATTCCAAAAGATGGTAAAGAAGAAGTAGAGGAGGTACATACAAAAATTGCAGATTTGTTGGAAGAATTTCCTCATATTGTGTTAGATAATCTACCTAATGGATTACCCCCAGTGTGGAAGATTAGTCACCAAATGGACTTGATTCTAGAAGCCAATTTTCCAATAAGGAAGTACACACAATGACACTAGTAGAAAGCAAAGAGTCAAATAGAAAAGTACATGAGTTGTTGTAGAAGGGGTTGATTTGAGAAAGTTCAAGGCCATGTGTTGCACCACTAGTATTGGCACATAAAAAAAATAGAGAATGGAGGATGTGTACAAATTCTCAAGTTATCAACAAGATCACAATCAAGTATATATTTCCATTGTTGTGGTAGATAATATTTTGGATTATTTGAGTGGACTTGTGTATTTCAAAAACATGGATCTTATGAGTGGCTACCATTAGATTTGCAATAGATAAGAAGATGAGTGGAAGATTGCCTTCAGGAAAACATAAGGATTGTATGAGTGGTTAGTCATGTCTTTTGGGCTAATCAATGCATCAAGTACTTTCATGAGGCTCATGAATGAAGTACTAAAGGAGTTTCTAGGTAATTTTTTCATTGTTTATCTAAATGATATTTTGATATTTTGTAAGACATTAGAGGAGAATTTGATGCACACTCATAAGGAGTTTGACAAGTTGAGGAAGGGAAAGTTGATGATAAATTTAAAGAAGTACAATTTTGTGAAGAAGGAGTAGGTGTATTTGGGATTTGTAATATTAGTAGTTGGTTTGAAAATAGACCTTGAGAAAGTGAAGGATATCCTTGAATAGCCTACTCCAAGGAGTGAAAAAGAGGTAAGATATTTTCATGGACTTGCTAGTTTTTATAGAAAATTTATCAAAGGTTTTAGTAGTATTTGTGGACCTTTGATTGAAATAATGAGAAGAGATAGGAAATAATTTAAGTAGGCTATAGGTGCAGATAAGAGTTTTAATCTATTGAAATAGAAAGTTATAGAGCAGCCTATTTTAACACTTCTAGATTTTAATAAGGTGTTTCAAGTAGACTATGATGCTAGTGGTACTACAATAGGAGTAGTTTTGAGCCATGAAGGTAGACCTATTGCTTATTTTAGTGAGAAATTAAATGATGCCAAAATAAATTATTATGTTTATGATCAAGAATTTTATGCTATAGTTCAAGAATTGAAGAAGTGGAGACAATATCTTCTTCTTAAAGAGTTTGTTTTGCATACTAATCATCAAGCTTTGCAATATTTAAATATTCAAGGAAAACTAAATCAAAGGATTTGAAGTGGGTTGAGTTTTTGTAGAGTTACACATTTTTTTTGAAACATAGGAGTCAAAAGTCTAACATAGTTGTAGATGCTCTTAGTAGAAGACAAGTTTTGCTAATAGTAATGCAGATTAAGGTGGTTGGATTCAAGGAACTCAAGAATTTATGTCTGGATTAATTTTGGTGACACTTGGGGATATTGTATAGACTGTATTACACTTGACATTGAAAAGTGGTTAGATTTTATAATCCAAGATGGTATGTTGTTCAAGGGAAGCTAGTTGTGCATTCTCAAAAGTTTCATGAGAGAGAATCTCATCAAGGAGAAGCACAGTGGAGGATTGGCTTGATACTTTCATAGAGATAAAACCATTTCTTTAGTTGCTAAGAATTACTATTGGCTACAATTGTAGCAAGATGTGAAGAATTTTTTCTAGTGTTGCAGAGTATGTCAAATGGAAAAAGGAGTAAAGAAAATACGAGTTGTATCAACCATTACCTATACTTGAGAAGCCATGGGAAGATGTTAGCATGGATTTTTTAATTTTTTTATCGAGGACATAGTGAGGTCATGATTTCATATTTGTGATGGTTGATAGATTTTCAAAAATGGCACATTTTCTTCCCTACAAGAAGACAAGTGATGTTGTTCATGTGCCAGAGTTGTTTTTCAGAGAAGTTGTGAGACTACATAGTCTACCAAAGAGTATAGTTTTAGATCAAGATACCAAGTTTTTGGGTATTTATGGTGCACATTATGGAAGAAATTGAAGAAAAATTTGTATTTTAGTGTATCCCATCATCCATAGACTGATGGACAAATATAAGTTGTGAACCAAAGTTTAGGGAATTTTCTGAGATGTTTGGTTGGAGAAAAACCAAAATGTTGGGATCTAATTTTACCATGAGTAGAATTTGCATAAATAATTTTGTTAGCAAGAGTACTAGTAAATCACCATTCAAGATTTTATATGAGAGTAGTCTTAGAAATGCTTTTGCATTGAGGCAATTGTACAAAGGAGAAATAAGTAGTGCTAAAGAAAAATATTTTGTTGAACATTTGAAGAACATCCATGAGGAGGTGAGGAAGCATATTACAAAGATGAATACACAATATAAGGCTAAGGAAGATGTGAAAAAGGAGGTATAAGGAATTTTAGATCAGTGATGAAGTCATGGTTCATTTGAGGAAGGAGTGATATGCAATGAGTACATATAATAAGTAGAAAATGAAGAAGTTTGGACCATGAAGGATGGTGAAAAAGCATGATTCTGGAAATGCTTACAATGTATACTTTCTTGTTGAAATGATGGAGATGAAGTTGTAGAAGCATAGTGGAGTATTTTGGCATCTGCTTCAACTACACATGAGATTTAGGTGATATTGGATAATTGTGTGGGAAGAAGCACAAGACACAAAACATATTTGGAGTATCAGGTCAAATGGAAAGGGAGGCCAGTGGAGGATTCATCATGGTTAAAATGTGAGGAGGTTGGCCATTTTGGTTTTCCTCTAACCACCTAAGACATGATAAGATAACTTCTCAAATTACCCTAGGTGTCTGATGCAAGAACATCCTAGCTGTAAGGACAATCTTGCATCACCAAAAAATATTTATATTTCTAGTTTTTCCATTTTTATTTTTTTTAATAAGGGACATTTTGTTAGAAACAATAGCCCACCAAGATAACTATTGGGGGGGAGGGAGGGGGAGTGAATCAATTATCCAATAATTAAAACATTTATCTACCTTAAATAATCTTAACCATTCAAACAAAGTAAACATCAACCATACAAAGATGCATATACACAATTGCACCTGATATGTTAACTAGGGGAACCCTTGATCAGAGGGAAAATTCCGGTGGGAATGATGCCCACAAGATAATGTACTAATATAAATATTCTTTGTTAGAGGATGCACCCAATTAGGAGTCTATTACAACATTTTGTACATATGAGTCCTTGTTAGAAGACTTTGAATCCTTGTTAGAAGATTCCAACCCTATTAGGAGTTGTAGAAGACAGAAGGACCCACTGTCCAAACAGCTTTTGGGGCAATATCACTAAACTCACTATTGAACTAATCTCTCAACTATTCCTTGTAGAATAATTATATGTACTAAAATTTAACTTATTTCCTCTATCCTATCAACTAGACCAATCACTCTCAAACCTTCTAGATTAGTTCACAAACCTCGGATCCAAGTATCAAACTTTAGACCATACAATAAAACTTTAGCAATTAAGTTTCCTTCATATTCAATCTATTCTACTTATCTTCACATTCCACTCTTTGTGCTGCTTATAATCATTCACATTCATCCATTCATGATAAAGGAAAATATCCTTCCTTTACACCAAATCTATAAAACAATTCCCTAAGTCAACTATTACATCTTCTCAATTGATTATTATAGGACCTCATTAAGAACACATTGCACTTAGCAATAACATTAATGTTCCACCTTGTAACTTGAATAACTTTCCATACATGAAATATTATGATGAGAAAAATTAGCTATGTCATCTCCAAAATGTCTTCTTTACTTGTTTAACTTCTTTGCATAACCTCTAGCATACCTTGCAAATACACAAAAGTCTCTTTGGGAAGAGACTTAGTGAAAATATCTACAATCTACTCTTTGGTGCTTACATACTCCAATCTAATTTCCTTTTCTACAAATTTCTCTCTCAACATGTGATACTTGATAGAAATGTGCTTAGTGTTAGAATGCAATATTGGATTGTTAGACATATTCACTGTGCTTGTGTTTTCACAATGTATGACAATAGGTTCACTGAATCCTATCCTTATATCCTTTAGCATTTGCTTCATCCAAAGAACTTGATTACAATTGTTTGTTGCTGTAACATATTCTACTTCAACTGTACTTTGTGAGGTATAGTCTTTCTTCTTTCTTAGCCAATAAACTAATCTTCCTCCAAGAAAGAAGGCTCCACCACTGGTGCTTTTTCTATCATCCATACTGCCTGCCCAATCAGCATCAGTTTAAGCATATAGAGTAAAATAATTAGATTTTTCATACCACAATCTAAACTCTAGTGTTCCTTTTGGGTATCAAAATATTCTTTTGACTACTACATAATGTGCTTCTCTGGGGTCAACTTGAAATCTTGCAACAATTCCAACTACATTTTCTATATTTGGCCTTGTGTGAGTCAGATATTACAATCCTCAGATCATAGATCTATACTTCTTCTACTCAACAGTAGGTGTCTCATCCTTTGTAGATAACTTGTGTCCAGTTACCATAGGTGTTCCAATGGGTTTACACATTTCCAAACCAAACCTTTTCAGTAAATTTTTCAAATACTTAGTCTGAGAAATAAAGATTCTTTCTTTGTCCTACACAATTTGTAATCTTAGAAAATATTTCATTTCTCCTATCATGCTCATTTCAAATTCCTTCTTCATTTCTTTTGCAAACTTGTCACTTTCATCATCATTTCCTCCAAATATAATTTCATCAACAAAGATGACCAAAATCACCAATCCATTATCAATTTCTTTCCAATATAGATTACTATTTTCCATACCTTTGTTATATCCAAGCTTTTTCAAATGCCTCTCCAACCTTGCATACCAAGTTTTGGGTGCTTGCTTCAAGCCATACAATGCTTTCTTCAATCTGCATACTTTTTCATTGTCATCCATTAAAGGACAACCTTCAAGTTGTTCTATGTATACCTCTTCTTCAAGTTCTCCATTCATAAATGTTGAATTGACATCCATCTAATATACCTTGAATTTCTCACATTTTTCATATGCTAAGAATAATCTTACTACTTCTATTAATGCCATAGGAGCATAGGTTTCATCATAGTCTATTCCTTCTTGTTGTGAGTAACCTTTACATACCAATCTCATTTTGTTCCTTACAACTTCACCTTGTTGATCCATCTTGTTCTTGAATACCCATTTTGTTCCTATCACATTCTTGTTTGCTGGTCTAGGACCATTTCCCATGTCTCATTCTTCACTATCTGATCCAATTCTTCTTTCATATCTTGCTTCCAATAGTCATCTTTACATGCTTCATCTACATTCTTTGGTTCAACTTGAGATATCAAACATAGTTCTTCATTGATTCTACTTCTTGTCATCACACCTTTATCTTTGCTTCTAATGATCTACTTAGGTGGATGATTCTTTGTCATATTCTTAACAGCAGTAGGAGTTGTTATCTCAACTCTTAGCTTTGTTCCTACCTTAGCTCTCCTTCATTCTAAAAATCTGTAGTGCCTCTCCCATTTGACTTTTGTGATTCATCCTGATGGATGCAACTTGGTTGATCTCTCCTCAAGATGGAATCATGATTGTGACCCTGAGTGGTCTACACCATCGAGATGTTTGGATTTATGTTTATGCATCGGTTGCTTTGATTATGCTTTGATTGATTTATGAGATTATGTTATGATTTATGGTTCACTTAGGTTTGTCCCAATGGTTACCAAAATCAATGTGGTATCATAAGGTTGTTCCATGATTACCCTGAGATGTGTGCAAAGATTACACTGTGTACTATTACCATGCTACACTGGACTATGTTCCTATAGTAGTGGGTAGTCATGCTTATGACTATTTTTTCTTATATCTTTTAAGTGCCTTTAAGTATTGTTTAAACAATCATTATTTAATTCTTAAGCAATTAGAAATGGATTGTTCGTGTTGGATTATTTGGTTATGTGCTATAGACATTTACCTTTTCATATTTTGATCTAAGAGAAATCTGTTACTTATGTTATGTTTGCATTTGAGACGACTTGAGGGTCAAATGTTATACTTTGATTTCAGTATCATAGATTTTAGACTACTATGTTGTTCAGTTGATAAAATTGCATGACGATGCCATTTTTAGATGACAGTGTATTTTTTTGATGATATTTGGTTATCTGGTATTTGGACATACCTCTGATTATGTTAGGTGATGGATTTAATGCTATGGTTATTTACTTCATTCCTATGTTGTTATGCTTTATGCGAATGTGAGTGATGTAAATAGATTATTTTAATATGATTAAATAAATGGTTGAATTAGGTGATTTAATAAATTTATTACTTTGGCTATGTTATCATATGTAATTGCACTTGATCATGTTGTTTAGCATGCATGATTTATATCCCTGGCAATGGCACATGGAGTTAGTGATTCAACCATTCATATTTTACCAATGTCGTCCTTATATGGTCAATGTATCCTTAATTAAATGTTTAATTTAAACCTTTTGGTGATTATTAATTCCGAACTCATTTGCATTATGTGATTAGACCAGTGAGCATGTCTGTGCATTTAGAGTTTCACATTGTTGCGAAAGTTGTTAAGGAGATTTTTGTGTTTTTGAGTTTTTGAGATTTTTAATTATTTTATTTTAATTTCTGGTAGCTTTCCCATAAATGAATTCCTATTTATAGCAATAGCTTGTTTTCATTTGGGTCGATTCGAGGTTTAACTAAGTTGGTTGGTTATTTTCCCTAATCTATAATTCACTCAAAAAGTGAATAAATATCCAAAAAGGAATTTAATTCCTCACTTCTCAATTTTGAATTAAAAAGTTTGAGAGTAAAACCCAAAATCCTCTTCATGAGGATTTATTATTTTGTTCGTTGTGGGAGCTATGAGCATGGGATCATTGCGAGGTTGGGCTTGTTGGATCCAACTTAGGGAAACCTTGGATTGCTGCAATTTTCAGCTACTTCTGCAGGATATTTGTTTTATGGTTCAGATTCTTGTTTTCCCCTTTTTGGCTGTGAGTTAGGGCTTTCCTATTTTATTATTTTTGCTTCTATTTTTGGTAGCCATTTGTTTGGAGGCTGAGAACTAGTGTTCCCCTCTATTTTTGTATGTTATTTCTACCCAGTTGGGTGGGTACAAACATTTCTCTATTTTTTGGTATGAGGGTTTGGAGTTTTACACCGTTATGTTGGTAATTTTTGCATATGGTGTCCAAATTTGTTTACTTTTGGATTTTTAGGGTTTTTGTTCCTAAAGGCCAAATGGGTTTAAATTTTGTAGTTTTCAAAAATTTTGGAGGTTTTTACCTTGTTTTGTGTGCTGCCCTATTTTCTCGAGTTTTCTTGGCACAATGTGGGTCATGGACTTGGATGATCTATTTGGATATCAATTAGTCCACTATTGCACTTTTATGTTGCATTGGGTTGAGTGATTTTTACCTGGTGTTATTGTTTCTTTTAGACCTTTGCTTTTGTTTCATGAGTGCTAGGATTTGTGTAGAATCCATACTCTTGAATTGAGGCCGGTTGAGTAAGTTCATGATGTTTGGTCTTGTTGTGTCATTGGGATTCATGTAGAATCCATACTCTTAGATTGAGGTCAGTTGATTGATTTCATGATGTATGGTTTTATTGGCTTTCGAATTCATGTAGAATCTGTCCTCTTGAGTTGCTTTTAGTTGGGTGTTTTATTTTGCATTGTATTCTCATCCTGTCCTTGTGTTGTGATCTTCGTGATGGTGGTGTGCCACACATGAGTACATGTGTGTACATTTTTTAGGTGACTTGCAAGGCTCGATCTTCTGTGGTACTTTCAAAAGTTATGATCATTAGGGTTAGGATGGGAGTATGCATGCCCACGAGAACTTGTCGTAGGATGAGCATGGGTAGGGTAGGATAGCATATGGAGGAGGATTCTATCTCATAGCCTAGTGACCTTATTCCCATAGGGTTGGTGGAGGATAGGAAGTTTTAAATAAGTGATAACTAAATAAAATGTGTGTATAGTAATAAAACTTAAAGATAATAAAATGTTGTGCTGAGCCATTCCATTGAGGGATGTTGAATCCGCATGATCCAAGCTTGGGCTTTTTGATGCCAAGCAACTCTCCATGATGTCAATCCCTACTTAGTAGCCTATTGAGTGTCTGAGCAGGACTTGTACTCCTTGCATTGTCTTAGATTCTTGGTTGCAACCATCATACTGTCTGGCCTGAGTGTTAGCCTTGGATGTTGTATTTTATGTGTGTTTGTGGTTGGATCATTATCTCCATTAGCACGGTGGGTGTGGACCTACAGGTGCCATGTGGTTGGGAGGCATAGCTACCTTCACCACTGCTAGGGACTGGTGTACAGAGATGGTCTTGTCCTAGTGCGACCATTGCGAGATGTTTTCATTTGATGCTTCAGGTTCTAGAGTATGCTTTCTTGTAATTTATTCTTTCATTATAATGCTTGGATATCATGTTTAGATAATGTTAGTTTATTTGACACATTCCCTTATTATGATGTTCAACATGTAATAGGTGATGTTATCTACTTGTAGGATTATCTGATGCTTTACTACTAGCATGTTAGATTTTCTTATGCTTATGTTGGTAGCATGTTTAGTAGTGACATCCCTATTATGACAGTATCGACAATCAGATCGGCGGCTTGGGATGTTGCACACGGGAGATGGATAGGATCCATGATGGTCTTATGATGCTATTGATGGTTGGAGGAATCACGTACTTGGTTTCTTAATCATTGCGATGTTGCTTTTGTTCACTATGATGTTTATTTCAGTACGTTCATTACTACTATGGTTTAGATGGATAGATGTTCCTCTTTCCTTACTATTGATGCACTCGAGTGTTCATTCCTCAATTTACATGGATCCAGTACTACCTCTTTTTTTTTGTGTTTTTTTGTTGCACTGATTTTTTTCTCATGTGGAAATGCATATCCTTGCGCGAGACCATGCAAGGCCTCATGCAAGAATGCAAGTCCTCAAACAATGCATAGGAAATCTTCACGCGAGAATGAGAACCCTCGCACGATGCTCAGGAGTCCTTGCATGAAGCCATGCACTTTCTTGCGAGTGGTGATGCAAGATCTCATGCGAAACTTGAGACTAGTGTACTTTCTCATGTGAGAAATAGGGGCTATCTAGACTTGTCGGATGAAAGTTTGGAAGTTGGTTTTGGACACCCTTTTGGGTTTTACACCTTCCTTGTTCAAAAAAAATTTCCTAAGGGGTTTTAAAAATATCATTTAAGTATCCTTATACTTAGGATATATTTTAATATATGTGACGAATCTTTTGAGATAGGTTTCAGACCTCTTAGAGATGAGATAAACATTCTAGGAAATTTTCAGGGCTTCAAGATTTCAGGCTTAGCCCAATTTTAGGATTCTGTTTTTTACCTTAGCTTGGTGTTTTGTTGATGAGTGGTCATTTCTTGAGCCCTCATCATGTGCGTTGTCATTGTTAGCTTTTGTTTGCTTGTGTTTGTTTGGTAGTGGTGTTCGAAGATTTTTTGGTTGCTGAGACTGTGGTGAAGTCTTCCGTTGCGATCTTTGTGATCCTTGTATGATGTTGTCATGGACATTCATACTTGTAAAAAAAAAAAAAATCTGGCTTGTATTTCATCCTTGTTTCCAAGGATCTCCGGGCAGGGCATTACAAAATCATTGTTAGTTTTAAAGAATACTTCATCATTTCTTGGTTTAGTAACAATATTCTCATCATTTGAATTGTAGTTAACTATTCTTTCTTGTATCCTAAATTTCTCAACTCTTACATTTGCACTTTCCATAATAATCTTAGTTCTTAGATTATAACATTGATAGGCCTCAGTTTTCAATGAATAACCAAGAAACATACCTTCATCACTTCTAGCATCAAACTTACCCATATCATCATCTCTTTTGATATAATATTTACTACCAAAAATTTAGAAATACTTAATTGTAAGTGAGTGAGAAAACCACAGTTCATAAGGGTTCTTGTTTGTGTCTTTCTTGACTTGTACTCTGTTCATAGTATAGATTGTTGTATTCGCAATTTCTCTCCAAAACATCTTAGATACATCATTCTTAGCTAACATAGGTTTTTTTGCTTTTGTTATTAACCTATTTATTCTCTCTACAATGCCATTTTGTTCAGGGGTTCTTGGAGATGACAATTGGTTTTTTATTCGATTAGCTTCACAAAAGATGTTAAACTCATTTGAAGTAAATTATCCTCCTCTATATGATATTAAATATTTAGTCTTCATACCTAATTCATTCTCAGATCTATTCTAAATATCTTGAACTTATCAAATGCCTTAGATTTCTCTTTAAGAAATGGAACCCACATCATTCTAGAAAAATCATCAACTAAAATAATGAAATACCTTTCACCATAGAATCCTTTAGTCCTCATAGGACCACTAATATATATATGTATAATCTCCAACTTTTCTGTAGTAGTAAACTTCTTGTTGGGAAATGAAGTTCTATTATGTTTTGCCAATATACACTCCTTGCAAATTATGTTAGTAGGCTTTACAATCTTAGGAAAATCTCTAACTCCAAACATACTACTAGTCTTCACAATGCTATCAAAGTTTATATGACAAACTCTCTTATGCCATAACCAACTATCATCTACCTTTACAACCAAACATGTCATTTTAGTAGGGTTTAGCTAGAATACATTACCTCTAGATCTAGTTCCTATTCCAATTACCTTTCCATCTTTGTCTCTGATCATGCATGTTTTCTCTGTGAACTATAACTGATAACCTTTATCCACTAATTTTCCAATACTCAAAATATTGTGCTTCAAACCATCAACAAAATATACATTCTCAGTGTTAGTCTTACCATCAAGAGTTATAGATCCAATACCTTTAACTTGACACACTAAATTGTTTCCAACTCTAACAATGCCTCCATCATGGCTTTTGAAGTTAAAAAACTTGTTAATAACATCAATCATATGATGTGAACAACCACTATCAATTACCAATCAGATTTATTTTTAACCTATGATACCAAAGCCATTTTCTTTGGAATTTCTTCTTTACTAGCTACAAATCCTATTTCATCATCACTAGCACTTACTACTTGTTCATCATAATCATCTTCTTCATTTGCATACAAAAACTCTCTATCTCTTCTAGGTTTGAAATTTCCTCTATAATTTTTCTCTATTTTAGGAAACTTAGATGCATAATGACCAAATTCATTACAAGTCCATCATTTAAAGATTTTCTTACCATCCTTTTCTCTTCTTACTAGAAGGGCTACTCCTTCTTCTATCTTTCTATCCTCAACAAATCTGCTACTGATAGCAAACTCCCCTCTAGCACTTATGCACCTTAATAAAATTGGTTGAATATTTAAGGCACTGAAAGCTATTTTAGTTCTGGTCAATTCTTTGGACTATCTAAACTTATTCTCAACTACTTCAAGTCTCCCAAATAATATTTCCTTTGTGAAATATTTGGTACAAGAGATCAAAAATTGTATCATTTGAAATGTTGGCTTAAATGGTGGTGTTAAGCTCTTCAATATCTTCCATATCACCTCATCATCTTTCTTGGTTCCTCCTTAAGATCTAATACCTACAGTAATTTTTGATATCCTACATACAAATGTTCTTATAGATTCATCTTCCATCATCTTAGCATCTTGAAATGCACAAATCCAACTTTGTAACCTCAATTTTTTAGAATGTTCATCTCCTTCAAAACTATTTTTCAAAGCTTTCCAAATCATATGAGAAGTAATAAGTGACTTTACCTAGTTGTACTCAATTTCAGGAAGTGTAGACAATAGTGTTTCTCTAGCTTTCATGTCACACATGAAAAGTTCCCTATCTTCCTTAGTACAAGTTTCCAAATCTTTCTTAGCAATGATTGAATTTTCAAATTTTTTGAAGATCCAATATCTTGGACCCATACATAATAGATGTGTCTTCATCTTTTCCTTCCAACTATCATAATTTGTTCCATCAAATTTTGGACTATCTTTCTTGAATATGTTCATCATGGATCTCCCAAAGTTGTTAAATTTTATCTTAAAGGACTTGATGCTTTGATACAAATTGTTAGAAACAATAGTCTACAAAGATAACAGGGGAGGGGGGGAGTAAATCATTTATCTAATAATTAATAAAATTTATCCACCTTAAATAATCTTAACCATTCAACCAAAGTAAACAACAACCATAGAAAAATGCACATACACAATTATGTTAGGAATAAGGTGTCTCAACCTTGGATAATTCCAATTCTTATTATTTGTTTTGTAAATGTATTTTTTGAAAATAATTTAATTAAGTGTGAGTGTACATGTCTAGTTGGCATGTTGATGTGTCATCCACTTGCATGTGTTGTCATCTTGAATTATGACATATTCCTATGATGCATAAGAGCTATCTTTGGAATATTTAATTGTGTGTAAGGAAATCATGATAGAAATGGTTATGAAAGATTCTTATGACACATAAGAACTATTTTTGGAAGATTTAATTGTGTGAAAGGAAATCATGACTAAAACAATTATGATAGATTTCTCTAAGACATAAGAGCTATCTTTGGAAGATGTCCTAAGTGCATTGTGTAAGCACTTTGAGGGTTGTAGATAGTTGAGGAGTGTGTGAGTAGTTTATTTTTTATTGCTACTAGATAAGTCTTCCATGTCCTAAAAGAGCTCACACTGTAAGTGTGTTGTAACCTTTGAGTTGAAGATAATACATTGTGCAAGTTTTAGAGGGGTGGGGTTGTTTTACCAAAAGGTTTTTCCCCACCAACATATCTCTGTGTTTATGTTTTCTTTCGCTATCTATTTTCTATATTCATGGTTGAATGCAATATTTTTTTTTACCGAGAGTAAATCTGAAATTTTAAGGATTTAGTAAGAATTTGCACAATACTTTCCTTAAGGGATTAGTGTAGGAATTTTTTTCTACACCCAAGATTATTAATTAAATGCACCTACAAGATAGCTTAAGAAAACTAGAGTAATAGGCAACTTAATTAATTAAATCAAAGTGATTTAATTAATAAGTGTGAACAAATAATTACTCTAACACCCCCCCTTAAGCGAAGCTCAGGAGGTAAGCTAACCTAGCACAACTATGAAATTAGGAAAAAATGGGTCCCGGCAACAAGGCCTGATCAGGTACCCAAAACAAGGAAATCTTTGTAAATCAGAGACAAAGGAGAAAACCCAGTGGGAAAAACACCTCCCCAAAAAGAGATAGCAAAGAAATTTCCAAAAGATAGGAACAAAGAGAAGATCATGAAGAAAACTACTGAAGTAGAAGAAGCCACAAACTCTGTCAAAAAGAAACTGTTGATCTGAAGATCCTTCATGAAAATAGAAGGCACGAACCAAGAGTGTCTATATGGTAGGTGATCCATCTCACCGAAATGCATAGGTAGCCAACCATTGCAATCACCTAGTATATAAGATCAAAATACTAAATACATAGCTCACTCCAATGAACCATCAAACTAAGGAAGCATTAGAACCAACAATATAACCCCCCCTTAATGTAGACGGGGTGAGGTGATAGGCAACTGAAAAGATGGGCCAAAAATCTCCTACAACACAAGAACCAAACACATTGAGAGTGAGGTACAGACACTTATAAAGGCACGTGTCACTGACACTACATGAAGCAAAAGAGGAAGAGGGTACAAAATTGGAAAACAACTATCCCCCCCATGGAACTTTATAAAATAGTGTGAGTACAACAAACCACAATGATGAAAAGGATCTCAAAACGTAAGAGTGGCACTTTATCTTAGTGCATTTTCATAAAGATGCTTACAAATGATATCAACAATGATCAAACCAGGAAAAATGCTGATACAAAAGATAGTACAACCCAAAAGAAGAGATCCCATGCCAAGAAAATGATCCCTAGACCTGAAATACCCAAGATATCCATCATAGAGAAAAAATGCCAAAAAAATGATAGAAAGAGCATGGAGTAGAATCTAGAAGAAATTACATCATTTTTGAAAAGTAGACAGAACCAACTTTCCAAAAATATTACATTTTCAAAAAATAGGGATGAGACGCACAAGAAATGCATGCTGGAGTCAAAAATAAAAATTTGGACTTCAACTACAAAAACAAGAAACTAAATTGCATCAAAACCAAAAAACTCCTACACCACTATCTCTATCTTGGAACCAGCTTTTCAGTGCTTCTTTTAGATAGGAAAAAGAACCTCGTATGCTCAAGATATGGCAAAAAAATTGTGAGTAGGTCAAAAAAGGACCTAGAGTGCTGGTAGGGGTGTTGATGTAGGATGATGTCATGCTGACATCAAAAAAATACTACCTTAAATTTGATGGCCTAGGGGCCATCACAACAAAAAAAGGCCATGTGGCAGTGCCACATGGCATCCACATTATAGGAGGCTAACGTGTGTTGGTGACATGGTAGGGTCCATGTGGCAGATGTCAACATGGCACCCCTACCATGTGTCACCCACTGTATGGTGTTGACTCTGCCAAAATGCCACATGGGCTACTATTTTGGTGAGTGCTACAGGTGGTGGTGCAGAGGCAGAAATCACTGACAGAGCGGAGCAAAACTCTGGCGGAGTGGTGGGAACTGGAAGCGCTGTCGGTGTCGCCACTAAAGAGGTGGTGGGCGAGTGGCAACCAAGCTGTGGTTCTACTATAGCGGCGCGATCGACTACGTCCACTCGTGAGCTGCATGTAGGTAGGGCCATGGTGGCTATCGGGTGGCGTGTTGGCGGAGTGCCTAAAAATTTGATTAAATTTTTTTTTTGTAATAAATGCAAAATCTCGTCCATACAGCCTCCCTGGGGGCTAAAAAATTTTGCCAGATGCCCAAAAGCAAAAACAGACAATTTTTATATGGATCTTGACTATAAATGGCCTTTCAGATCCAATGGCAGCATTTTTTTGGGCCCAAAGTGCTCCAAAAAATTGCTCTTCCTCCTGATTGAAGAAAAAAGCACAAACAAATTGGGGTTTGTGTCTTTGAATTGTAGCTTCAAAAATCATTCAATAGAGAAGCAGTAGGGAGGCTCTGATACCATGTAGAAGTTGTGAAAACCAACTTCACAGATTGCCAAGATCACCTGCATGCAAATAACCTGCTGAAGAGAAACCAAAAAAAGAAGGAAAAAGCTGAGCTTGGAAAAACTCAACAAGATGAGAGAAAAACTATATTCCAAGATTGATTGAATGAATGCTTGAAAAAAGAATTACAAGAGTTCAACCTTAAAGGTGAATGAAAGCCCTAAAGCCTAAAAAAGATAGGTTGCACAATATAATTAATATAAAATATTAATTATATGCACCTACAAGATAGCTTAAGAAAAATAGAGTAATAGGCAACTTAATTAATTAAATCAAAGTGATTTAATTAATAAGTGCAAAAAAATATTTACTCTAACACCTATATCTTGGGTACAAATTTCTTTACAAAGTCTCTTAGGTTTATAAACATGTGTGTCTTCCCTAAATAGGGCATTATTTGGGCTAGAGTGGTTTCCCTTAGTTCTCTCTTAGTAGACAATTCCTATTTCCATTTGGAATCCATTTCATTATATAATTCTTATGGTAGTTCTTTACCTAATTCTATGGGTGTATATTTAAAATTGATCATCATGTCCAAAAATACTTTCTCTACCTTTTCTTTGTCTTCTTTATCTAAAGATTCATATTTGATATGCTTAAAACCAACAAGGCATGCTAAACTCTTAATATCATTACATACCTTGTCAATATTTTTAGGAGCCTATTTGGGCACAATATAAAATTTTCTTAAATCGTCAGATTTTGTTCTTTCTCCTTCATCATCATTTTCATCATCAAACTTTACAATCATCTTTCTCCTCAACCTCTTCTTTTGACCTTGCTTGGTCTCTTTAGCCTCTAGCTTCCTTTTCATAGGAGACTTTACCTTTGTTGGCTTGGTGATATTTATAGTTCCTCTCTTGGCTCAAAAGTTGTAGGAGATGCTACCTTAGATCCTTGGTTGGTTACTCTTCTTTGAGAAGTAGGTGGAGTAATTACTTTCTTCAAACTCCTCTTGATCTGAGGATCAACCACTACTATATTTTTATTTTTTTATGCTTGAGGCTTGAGAACCACTAACTCATTTCCCTTAGACTCATTATCTTCATCTTCATCACTCTCTTGGTCCTCCCCTTTACTTTGAGAACCACTAACTCATTTCCCTTAGACTCATTATCTTCATCTTCATCACTCTCTTGGTCCTCCCCTTACTATATTTTTATTTTTTTGTGCTTGAGGCTTGAGAACCACTAACTCATTTCCCTTAGACTCATTATCTTCATCTTCATCACTCTCTTGGTCCTCACCAAGTTTTCCCTCTAAATATTCAATCATTTTCTGGTGTTTTATCCATCTTTGAAACCTTTATCTACATCTCATATTTATTTTTGCAGTCTCATATGTACCAAATGGCTCAACATTTTTATCAATTTCTCTGACAGTAAGGTTGTCACTTCTATAGAAACTTCATCAACATTGGTCCTTCATATTAGATAGGTCTTAACCATGCAACCCACATGTTATTACCTAAGCATTGATGTCCACCATTAAGCATATATGATCATAATAATGATCAATAAATAATTGAAGAATTCTCATCACATCCTTCATTTTTCTCTTGACTTCATTAAAATAACCATCCATAATTGTTTCAAAATTCTCACATAATTTCTAAATGTAACCATTAATCTACTTGGTTATAGGCCTAGTTTTGTCCCATATTAATTCACCAATTGTAGGAAATGAATTTTGTACATAAAATAACATGCACAACAAAAGTGAAGCCAAACTTACATGAAGTATTCTTTTCTTTTCTTATGACTCCCAAATTCTCTGCTAGTTTAGTCAGTTGCAACTTGACTAAATCAGTTGTGGTCTATCTTGATGATTTTGTAACATAAATCAACAACTACATAGGTTAAACTATTTAGTCAACTTGACTAATAGAATTTATGAGAAATTACCCTGACTATAGACCCTATAAGAGGATCATTAATACTATTAATTGGCATCCCTTGGCCATTTCATTTTTCCTTTGTATGTTCCTCAGTTACATTCCTAGTTGAACATCACACAATCTTCACTTGATCTAGGGTAGGGTAACCAATTACTTGACGAATGATCAATTTTGTTATCTTCACTAGCCCATTTTCCAATCACAACCTCATATCATGAATCCTTATCAAAAAAAATTTTATCCACTCAACCTTGAAGACTTTGGAAATGTTGGGGCACAAGTAAGAGCTTTCTTAGAAACTATCATGTTCTCTTCCTTTAGAACTCCATTTTCACATATCTTGTTGTCAGAATTACTCAATTCAAAATCTCCAATTTCTCCTATCTTGTACATGTAGAAAGATCACATATTGCATACCATGATAACATGTGGAGGAATAAATGACAACATGTCAGATGTGTCTCCAATCATCACGATCTTAGCATAAGCCTTAAATTTTGGTGGGGGCATGTATCATTTCTCATAATTTGGGCATTACTATATTTCAATGCCTTCTTCCCACTCATAGATGCATAAGATGCCATTTTGTACTAGGGTTTTGAAAACTTAAAAAAAATTCACAACATAACCAAACTTGGTTCAAATACACTTTGCAAATTTTACTTACTTTTATTCACTTTTTCTCATTTCTCTTGACAACATGCATAAGATCTCTGCAAACTTCACACAAATTTCTCTGGAATCATCTTGGAATTTCTTTGAAAAATCAAAATCATTGGGTGAGTGAAGAAATAAACATAAAATTTACTGTATACCCTCAAATTGTTGAAATTCCCTTAGATTCAATGCTTCGTACATATAGTAGCTATACAGATATAGTGTATGATAATTGTCTTGACATCCAATGATAACTCAATGTTCACTCTTCATTCACTAGCTTAGTTGATATACCAACTTAGTTCCAACTTCTATTCTCAATCCAAACTCTATCAACTATCCTTCAACTCGGTATATATTCACTTTGCTCAGTTCTCACTTTATAATTGTCCTAATGCATCTTATCTCATGCGAGTATTGACTTAATCTCATCACATGTTAGGAGCTGATGTATGATAAATCATTTTGAAATATAGTCCCTCACATACCTTCTTTTCTTAATTTGAGATAGTGTGATCACCTTATCCATTGGATTGGGTGATCTCAACATCACTAGTCCCACTATCGTTACCTTCATCCTTCTTTCTTCATGTTTGATTCATTTCATTTCTTGTCTATTTTATATCATCTTTTCCTTTGTTATGTTCATTGCTAGGTGTTGGTGCTCAGGTTCTATAGTTTTTTCTCACATGTCCAATCTTGTGACAACTATAATAAACTAAACTCTCATTCATCCAACTCTTGGATTTGCCTCTGAAATGTGTCCTGATGCAATTTACTGCAACATGACCATACTCAACATAAAGATAAAAATTATACCATGTGTTGTAACCCCAACTAATTTTTTTTCCTTGCTTGGGTGCATTTACTTTCTTCTTAGGTGTCCAATTATGTTTTATCTTTTATCTATATTCTTGGTCTCTATGACCATACTTCTGAAAATTGTAGTACAATAACCTTCAAATCTGGGTGCAACTAATGTATTTTTTGATCTACACTCATGTGCTTGATGTTCTTACTTCTTGCAATCAAAATAATTACCATTGAATTTAGGCTTAGGGTTTTGCTTACTAGTCTTGCTTCTACATATGTTTGATGTATGGCCTAGCTTTCTACAATGATAGCATATAGGTTTGTTCTTTGGCTTTGCATTTGTTTTTTCTCCACTATTTGATGATTCTCCTTTTTTAAGTGATGGTAGGTTTTTGGCATAGCCTAAACCAAATGTGCCACAGGGTCTTCTTTGTGATCTCATCAGCTCTTCATAATATCTCATAGATTATTTAGTTTTGTTCAACCTTTCAATGAATTCCTTTTCATGTTTAAATTTATTCATTAGATGCTCATTCTCAAACTTTAGAACTGCAATCTCCACATCCTTTCTATTGAGTTGTTAAGTTATAAGAAGTGACATGTTAGTCATGTCAAAGTGGTTTTGAGTAAGCCTTTATACATCATTATTCTTATCATGAAGTTTTTTAGATATATAACTTTTGTCCTCTTCAACCTTATTTTTCTGTCTAGTCACTTTACACAATTGACATGACTTGATCTCATGTTCTCTCTTTAGTGCTCTTACCTCATTCAATATGTTATTCTTTTCCAATAGGCCTTCTATTGTTGCATCACTTTCACTAAAAATTTCAACATCAAGTAAACCTTTAGTGTCTTCCTAATATTGTGCATCATTCTACATGATTGCCAATTCTTTTATTTTCTTTGGGGATTTCCTCAGTTCTTTTTTTTTTTTTTGTTTCAAGTTGCTGCAGTATGAGTTGTATCTCAAGCTTCTAGTTTTTAATGATCTTTCCCAACTTTTAGGCCTCCATCTCCAAGATCTTATCTCTCAAGTGGTTAGAATTTTGCTAAGAGAATAGTTCTATGATACCCATTGTTGGAAGGCTATTGGGAAAGTGGGATACTGAGAAGGGTGTGGGGGATGAATCAGGATCTATAAAACTTTGACCTTCTAAAAAATTATCAATCCGATATTTTTCACCACTAAACCTTATCTCATCAATATCAAAAATCACATAAACATACATTGCAATGATGTATAATATCTAGTATAATAATCACAACCATAAACATAATGATAAATGATCAATGCATAAAAAAAATATTTGGTTACCTAGAAACCCTCCAAGGTGAAGGAAAAACTAGGATGGGGATGAGACCCTCAAATATTCACTACTACAGTAACAAAGTTTACCTATTAGGGCTACAATTATGATAACTTCTTATGATCTACCCTATAAGGGGTCTACCTTGCTAAGTGCTTACAAGACTTATTTGGTCTAAATTAAGTAAAGGATTTAAGCTTACAACAAAGTAAGTACCCTATTAAGAGATTTACATAGGCCTATTAGGAACACTCTATTAAGAGATTTACCTTGATTCACTCTACTAAAAGATGTATCAGTACCTGATATTTTGGTTAGCACTATAATGCTTGATTATGGATCTCCTCTTTCCAATGTCTAATCCTTCTCTAATCTGATATACCTTTGTTCTAAACTTCAATGTTATGCTCAACCATTCTTACTTTGTATCACCTTCAAAATTTGCTTAAAGAATCCAAACTTTTCTTCTCACACATACACTTTGACCTTATATTACCAACTAGAGAAGGTTCTAGATCAAGATAAACTATCTAGAATTCTCCCTTTTGTCATTTCAACCTTCCATTTTTATGATTGGTTAAACACCTTGCATATGGATTAATGATCCATCTTAAAATGCATAATCGACTCCTTCAATTACTCCTTGATTACTAAAACATGTAGTAAGTTGGCTAAAAAATGTTTACCTCAGTATTTGTACAATTCCAAATAGATATGTGAAAATTGGTTCACTTGGAAAATGAGCACTCTAATGCTTGGTCATAACTAGTCTTCATGCTATCACTCAGCTTCTAAAAGCTCACTATTCACTGTATGACTTAGCATGAACTAACTCTGTGTTTCTTGACACAATCTAACTTTTATCTTACTTGGCATGTATAGGAGCACTTGGTAACCATAGAATTTCTCAACAATAACAATTGCTTGACCTTAATTGAAATATGAACAATTCTAAATACATTTCTTGGCCTTAGTAGAATGGCTCAATCACAGTGATGACTGATTAACTATGCCAAATAAATAACTAAGTGTTTGACATAAATAAACAACAAACTATAGGGATCAACAAGTTTTTCCCATTTTGACATTTTCAACAATTAATGTGAGGTTTGTGCTCATAAATTTTACTCTTGGGCACCCTATTTTATTTAAAATTTCTAAAAAAATTAATGCACTTTTCCCCACTTTTGACTTTTCCAAATAGTTAAATAAGTTGTGTCCCCTTTACAAATGTAAATTTTTTAGGTTTTCATATTGTTTATGAGAAATTTTTTTATCAATTATTTTCCTTTGCAATGTGCATTTTTTTATTGATTTTAGTTAACAAACTCTTCAATTATGCTTATATAAATTGTTTTCTCTATTTTGATTTCAAGAGCCCATGTATAGCACTCAATTTAGACCTTCCAACCTTTTTATTTACTCATTGAATTACTTTTACCACTTGTAGATCCACCTATTGTGCTTCTGAAAGTCAATCTTATAACTTAATCTGGCATTCCTTAGAGAGTGGTGGAATCACTAAAATAATATTGATTTTGAATTATTATATTAGATATTCATAGATATAGTTAATTTATGTTTCATTGGATAAGTATTAAGAATTCTAGGATTTTTTAGAAAAATATAGATGCATTATGGTTTCCCAATTTTGCAAATATCATTTGTGTGTGTGTGTGTGTGTGTGTGTGTGTGTTGGAACGAGAATCTAATTTTATGATATTGTATTGACTAGAAAGTAATGATGCTTTTGTTGCTTTGATATGCACCTTGTGTATCTATGTCTAATGAGATGAGCTCAAGATTTGATGGATTTTTTGAGATAATTTTTGATTGAGAATGAGTTTCATTTATATTAGAGAGTAGATATATTTTATTGTACACAATTTCATTACTTCCTTCAGTTTTTATTGTTTAGACTTCCTCATTGTTAGGTTGGGTATCTTTCATGTCAGGAAGGATTTTGTAGAAGTTTAACAACTTCATGGTATGGTAGTAAAGCACTCCTACAACATCCTCACCGTTTTACATTCTTGAGAAGATTTTGGAGCTCTTGTCAACTTGGTCATCATGATTAGAACATCTTGGAATTTTGGTAACTGATTTATAGTCTCTTTGACTTATTAGGTTCATAAATCTTAATAAACTATCATTTATAGATTAAGATATTGTCAATTTATATTCTCTAGTTATGCTTTTATTCTTACATTAAATTTAATAAAATTTAATTTATTATTAATTGGTCAATCATGTTGACCAATCAAAGCATGTTGACCTCAAATTTTGTATACTTTCCACATTTTATGGAGATTGATGATGTGGCACTTGGTTTGTAGGTGTAGTTCTTACAAAAGTACGGTCTTTGTAGTTTCTATTATCAGAACTGCACCAAGTGTTTGTGATCAATATTATACTCTTTGCATTATATTTTAATATGAATGTATTCAATTTCTTCTAACCTATGAATAGAAACATGATAAAATTGAAGACAAGTTCATCTTCATTTGTCAAGAATGGATGAAATTAGAAATATTAAGGCTTGTTTGAAAGAAAGCCTCAAACAATGAAATGCACTATTAAAATAAATGTATTGGACCAAAAATCCAGTGACCACCAAACATACTCCTGTTTTGTACAATCCTTTTATGAACATCCAAATATGAATTCTAGGATGTTTCTAGCATTAGCTTTGCATCTAATAATATTTTAGAGTGCTTATACATTAATTATAGTGAAGTTGAAGTATAATGGGTATTTTGTTGTTTTATACTTATAGGGTTATTATTAAAATTTTTAATTAATTAATTGAATTGGATTATTTGTTATAATGCAAAATATTGTGATATGGTTATCACATTTCAATTATGTAGTCATTGAGTTTGACTCAATGACCTGGGTTTTATGAATAGGGGTCCATTAGAATCCATTTCTTATAATAATGAATGAAATATTTAGAATTTATGTGAACTCATTTTTTTCTAAAGCACTACTTATTAAACATGGATCATTGAATTGAACTTAAAAATTACATAATTGAATCTTAATAGCAATATCACAATCCAACTTACTATGAGAATATCTCCTAATTTAAACTTTAATAATGATTGATCTAAATGAACTTTTTATAAATCATTTAAATATACCACTAAATCCAAAGTCACCCAAAAAAACACAACAAGAAAAAACTAATCACTATTTATGGTTGAAACAAGGTATGAAAATGAAAACTCAAACAACAATTGGATCAATAGCATAGTCAAAAGCTTTAAAACAAAACTTTAATTTATCTTAGAAAATATATATGGGCTAGTATATAATTCAGATAAAAAACTAGTTTGGGATGAAATAAGAAAATTCATTAACAAATATAAAAATAATTTCATCTTATTAGGTAGCGACTTTAATACAATTCTAAACTTAAATGAAAAATTTGAAGGTTCTCAACACATCTCTCAAGCAACTAAAGATTTTTTAAAATGGTGTGATTTGCATAACCTGATTGATATCCCAACTAATAATGATAACTTTGCATGGAATAATAAAAGGAAGGACTTTGCCTTTATAGCGGAGAAACTAGATAGGTTTCTCCTTAGAGGAGATTTGGGAGAATTCAATGTTAACATTCAATCTTCCATTTTGCCAATTTTTGGATCTGATTATTTTCCAGTTAGAGTTTATTTCTTTGAACCATGCAAACCAGCTAGAAACCCTTTCAAATGTGAAAAAATATGGTTTTTAGATCCAAATTTCCTAGAATGCATTAAAATTTGGTGGTCCCTGTTAGAATTCTTTAGAATAACTGAGAGGGGGGGGGGGGGGGTGAATCAGTTATCCAAGCTCCAAATGCCCTATTAATACTTTTTTACTATTTTTAATGAATCCATACACTTTTCATCCATCCAAACTTAAATCAATCATATAAGCAAGTTAGAGTAAATCAATATGCAAAGATAAAACATCCAAGATCAACACATGACACAATGATTTACGTGGAAACCCAATTTGGGAAAAACCACCAGTAACATGCTACTTGATTCTCACTCTTCTGAAGTGATGCCTTGTTAAAAGCCTGACCTATTAAAAGCTTACAACACATTGTTAAATGTGACCCTGTTAGAGGATTTCACCAAACTGTTAGGAATGGGCTTGGTTTAAGGTCTTTAGAACATTCACTTGGAATGTCACCCTGTTAAAGGATTTATCTTATGGCTATTAAACCAACCTAAGTCCATAGGATTTAAACTTACTGTTAAAATTGCTAGAAAGTAATGATAATGGTCTTTTGATCTAATATAACTTACAACATACTTTGCAGATTTCAGATCACACTTTCAATTCAATCCTTATGCTTGGCTTCAATCACTCCAGCTCTGACTGCTTGTCTTCCTCTCAAGCTTTGTCTCCTTGAGTCTTCTTACTCATTCTACCAATGCAATCATCCTTGTGGTCATCTATCCAAATAGAGTTCCTATGCTTTCTTCTCCTTAGCACCTTCTTCAGTACTTCATGCTTTTATGCTTGACCACCTCTCTCTCTCTTTTTCATTAACTTATTTCTTCTTAAATAGAAATCTAATTTTCCTTTGCCACTCAATTCTCCCTCTCCAATTTTAGGGTTTCAAAATGGATTAGGTAGGATACAATGTATCTACCCCATATCTTGTTCTCTTCTAGAAACTTCGCCAGTTGTATCCTTAAAAATGTTCTACATGGTGTTCTGTGCCACCAGCTCATCATTCTTATCTTCTTTTTAATTCACAAATTTCTAGATAACAACCTTGTTGGCTTAGATCTGGCGAATCTTCGATTTCCAAAATAATGCAGCAACTCGGCATTATTGAGTTACTGGTGCTTGACACCTTTGTGTTACTCAGCACCTATACGTGCTCGGCACTTGGTTCTGCTCAGCACTTGATAAAATCTGTGTCACTCATCATCTGAACTTGCTCGACATCTGAAGTTTACTCGGCATTTGAATTTTACTTAGCATCTGGAGTTTACTTAGCATCTAAAGTTTACTTAGCATCTGAAGTTTACTCGTCATTAACTAGGAATTTTCTCGGCTCCTTCTCTCTAATGAACTTAGTTGAGCTTTAAAAAAGACTTAGCTAAAATCTTAAATCTTTGATATGTTTCAGTGTGCCCATTCTTTGTATCTTATATTATGTCATCAAATACACTTTTTCATCAATGGCTTAGCTGATCCTTGTACTTCATTACAACATCATAACTTCAACCTTTCTCTAGGTGTTCTAGTTACATCTTATTGATTGCCTCCTCCTTGACAATCAACTAATTGATAGTATTTGGATCACTAAAGCAATTGTCATTCCTGCAAGTAGCAAGTTTGACATCAATGACAAAACAATGATTGAGGACATTCTTTACTAGTTCCATATATTATTCCAACAACTTTTTTTTATGATCATTTCAATCATTTCCAACAATCTCCCTCTTTGGCATTGATGGAAAACCAAACTGATCAATTAATCAACTTAGTTACCACCAAGATTTTATACGTTGTCTTGCTGTATTTTTACTAATGATCTCATATATCTCCCTCTTTCATATATATCTCCCTCTTTCTTTGTATTGATCAAATTTTTGCATATTTCTCCCTCTTTCTTTGTATTGATCAGATTTTTGCATATTTCTCCCTCTTTGACATAAATGCCAAAGATGTAGCATCTTTATCATGCAAAATATAAGCTTTGGCTTCTTGTTGATTTTCTCCCTTTGTCACCATGCTTGTGACTAATTTGGAGTTTCTGCTCCTGCTATCATCCTTTGCATCAACCTGTTAATATTTCAATGATTTATTCTTGTTGATGCAGGACAGCTTCCTTGTTGCCTTAAATTGCTTGAGTTAGGGGTATTACCCCCAACTTGCCTCTAAGATATTCATAGGCATCCTTGGGCAAAGGTTTGGTGAAGATATCTGCAGTTTGTTCCTTTGTGTGAATGTATTCCAACTTTACTTGTTTGTCTTCTACCAATTCTCTAACATAATGATACTTGATTGCAATATGCTTGGTTTTTGCATGCATCACTAGATTTTTGGATATGTTTATAGTACTTGTATTATCACAATACAATATCACAAGTTTTGTTACTTCTTTCATTCCATTCAATAGATGTGTGAGCCATACATTGTTTGTGCAATTGACTGTAGCTGCCACATATTCTAACTCTGTAGTGGACTGAGATGTACATGTTTGTTTCTTGCTAGTTCAGGTGATCAGCCTTTTGCCTAGAAATAATGTACCTCCACTTGTGCTTTTTCTATCATCAATGTTTCCTCCCCAGTTTGCATCTGTATATGCATTGAGCTCAAATTTTCCATTCTTTTTGTAGTATAGACCAAAGTTATTAGTTCCTTTAAGATATCTCATTATTCTTTTTACTACTATGAGATGATTTTCTTTAGGATTACCAAAAAACCTAGCCACTATTCCAACTGCTAATGCTATGTCTGGTCTACTATGTACAACATATTGTAGTTTTCCAATCATGAATCTGTACATTGTTTGATTGACTTCAGCTGACTCATCATTTTTGGATAGCTTATTTCCTGTTGCCATTGGTGTGCTGATTGGTTTGGATTCCTCCAATCCAAACATTTTAAGAATTTCTTTGATGTATTTTGATTGTGTAACAAATATTCCATGTTTGAGTTGATGTACTTGCAACCCAACAAAAAATTTGATTTCTCCAAATATAGACATCTCAAATTCATATTTCATTTTGTCAGCAAAGCCTTTGCAAAGTACTTCCTTACCACCAAACACTATGTCATCCACAAAGATTTCAGATACAATAATGTCTTTACCTTCTTCTGCTTTGGTGTACATGTTTCTATTATCATCATTTCTTTCAAATCCAATTTGCACTAGATACTTGTGAAGTCTCTCATACCATGCTCTAGGTGCTTGTTTCAAACTGTAGAGTGCTTTATGTAGCTTACACACCATATCCCTATTGTTTTCATCAACAAATCCTTCTAGTTGTTCAATGTAGACTTCTTCTTCTAGTATACCATTTAAGAAGGCAGATTTTACATCCATCTGATAGACTTTAAAATCTTTGTAGGTAGCATATGCAAGTAAATTTCTTACTCCTTCCATTCTAGCAACAGGGGCAAATGTTTCCCCATAGTCTATCCCTTCTTGTTGAGCATAACCCTTGCATACTAGTCTAGCTTTTTTTTTGGTAATCTCACCATTCTCATCTAGTTTGTTTTCGAATACCCATTTGGTGCCAATCACATTCTTGTTAGTTGGTCTGGGAACCAAACTCCAGGTTTTGTTTTTTCTTATTTGATCAATTTCTTCTTCCATAGCTTTATACTAGTCATCATCTTGTAATGCACCATATACTGTCTTGGGTTTAGATTTGCTGATCAGACATGATTCATGTCTTAGTCTATTCCTTGTCATTGGTCTTGCATCTTTGTCACCAATTATCTATTCAGCAGGGTGATGTCTTTTTATATATTTGGATAACCTTGGCTCTATCCTTATTTCCATATTTGATCTTCGAGATTCAGGATCACTATGCACTTCGTTGTCAAGTTGTTCCTCATTATGTGTACTATCTTCAAAATTAGATTGTCCATTTCCTTCATTCTGTAACTTGGCTTCTAAATGCAACTCGACATTCACTGGTTGAGACTCGGCTAAGACTGAAATTTTTTGTTGAGTTTCAATTTGATTGACATCATCCTTATCAACATTCATTCCTTATTAAGAATACACAAAGGTTCTGTACTCTTCCATTTTCTTTGGTACTTCAGCTTGAACTTTTATGTGCTCATCAAAATTTACATTTTCACTTTCCACAATTTTGTTAGTGTTAGTATTCAAGCACTTATATGCCTTACTTCTAGTGGAATAACCAAGAAATATGCCTTCATCACTTTTTGCATCAAATTTTCCATTTCTAGCATCTTTAAGGATAAAGAATTTACAACCAAACACTTTGAAATGTTTTACATTGGGTGAGTAACCATACCATAATTCAAAAGGTGTTGTATTTGTACCTTTCTTGACTTGTACTCAGTTCAATGTATGAACAACTACACTTACCACTTCTCTCTAGTATTTTAGAGCAACAGTCTTTTCCATCATTAATGTTTTGGCACAGCCAATCACAGATCTATTTTTTCTCTCAGTAATTCCATTCTATGGAGGAGTTCTAGGAGCTGACGTTTGTCTTTTGATTCCTTTATCATTACAGAATTTGATCTTAGGCATTTCAAGCTTTTTCCAGTTTCCTTTTCAACTCTAGCCACATACCACTTAAACATTTGAAAAGCATTAGATTTTTTTTTTAAGAACATAACAGTCATCATCCTGGAATAGTCATCAACAAATTACATTATGTATTTATCTCCTCTATAGCTTTCTATTTCCATTGGACCACATAAGTCAGTGTGAACTAACTCAAGTATCTCTTTAGATGTATAGTTTTTTCTTTTGAAACTTGACTTTGTCATCTTTCCTAGTTGACATTGTTTGCACATGATATTATCAGGCTTCTTCAATTTTGGTAAACCTCTGACTTTCTTCATTTTACTGATGTTGACTAGATTGTCAAAGTTGACATGACATAATCTTCTATGCCATAACCATTCATCATCAAATTTTGCAAATAAACAAGAAACATCATCCATATCAAGGTAAAAAAAATTACTCTTTGTTTGATCTCCTTTTCCTATCAGTTTACCATCAGTATCATAGATTTTTGCAGTTTTGTTTCCAAATTCCACTTTGCAACCTATATTGCCTAACTGTGAGACACTCAGTAAATTGTAGTTTAATCCTTCAACATAGTATGCATTGTCACATGAAATTTGTTCTGTGAGCTTAATGGAACCTTTTTCTTTGATTTGACATGGATCATCATTACCAAATCTAACACTATTTCCATCATACTGAGTAAAGTTAACAAACTTACTTTTGTCTCCTGTCATGCGATGTGAGCATCCACTGTCTATGATCCATCTGTCATTCTTGTTTATACATGTTACCAGTGTTGTGGGCTCTTCTTCATTAGATTGGTCCTTTATGGCTACATAAACAACTTCATCATCATTGTCATCAGAATTTTCTTCAACAATATAACACTTCTTACCTTTTTCTTTGTAATCTCTCTTGTCATCATCTCTTCTGTACTTGTATTTGTTGCCTTCCTTGGAATCCTTTTTCTATGGACACCTTGCAACAATATGACCTACTTCATTGCAATTGAAACAAATGATAGGCATCTTACCTTTGAATTTTCCTTTGCCACTATGAAATCTTCTAGCAAGCAATGTTTCTAATTGTTCCACATCTTCCTCATCAGTGCTACTGTCACTAGATACATACTTCATTTTTCTTCCTTTCTTTGATTTCACCTGTTCAGCATCTTTCAGTGATAACTTGGCCTTAAAAGAAGATTCAACATTTTCAGGTCTGTAGTTGTCAAAGTTAGATAACTCAAATGCAGTGAGTCTACCTATTATACCTTCAAAACTTAGATTATTTCCTGGTAGACATCTTAGCTCTTGTATTGCTGATACTCTAATAGCATAGATAGGGAGCAAGGTTCTTAAGAACTTACTATTAACAGTATCTTCATCCAGTTGACCACTCAAGCATCTTATTGCACTTACCACTTCCTTTATTCTTGCACCATACTGAGTAGCATTCTCATTTTCTTCCATTTTCATGTCATCAAACCTTCCTCTGAGACTTTCTCTTTTTGCTCTTTGTACATTCTGATCTCCTCCATAGATGTTTGATAGGGCTTTCCACATTTTGAATGCAGTGTCACAACCTTTGATATCATCAAATTCAGCATAGCTGCAGAGGCAATTTCCAGCATTGTCTGATTGTGTTCTTGCTTGTTTTTCATGTCTTCTGCAGTAGGAGCACCTGTTGGATCTACATGTTCAGTGACAATTGAATTTTGGGCATAATCTCCTATGGATCCAAGATGTAGCTTCATCAAACTTTTCCATGCAACAAATTTTTCTTTGTTGAGCTTGGGAACTTCTCTCTTTGGCATTTTGATCTTTTCTGCTTGTAGTCCCTTTTAAACTGAATCAGCAGTCAGGCTCTGATACCAATTGTTAGAATTCTTTAGAATAATTGAGAGAGGGGGGGGGGGGGGGGGGGGTGGTTGAATCAATTATCCAAGGTCCAAATGCCCTATTAATACTTTTTTACTATTTTTAATGAATCCATACACTTTTCATCCATCCAAACTTAATCAATCATATAAGCAAGTTACAGTAAATCAATATGCAAAGATAAAACATCCAAGATCAACACATGATACAATGATTTATGTGGAAACCCAATTTGGGAAAAACCACCAGTAACATGCTACTTGATTCTCACTCTTCTGAAGTGATGCCCTGTTAAAAGCCTGCCCTGTTAAAGGCTTACAACATACTGTTAAATGTGACCCTGTTAGAGGATTTCACCAAACTGTTAGGAATGGGCTTGGTTTAAGGTCTTTAGAACATTCACTTGGAATGTCACCCTGTTAAAGGATTTATCTTATGGCTATTAAACCAACCTAAGTCCATAGGATTTAAACTTACTGTTATAATTGTTAGAAAGTAACAATAATGGTCTTTTGATCTGATATAACTTACAACATACTTTGCAAATTTCATATCACACTTTCAATTCAATCCTTATGCTTGGCTTCAATCACTCCAGTTCTGACTGCTTGTCTTCCTCTCAAGCTTCATCTCCTTGAGTCTTCTTACTCATTCTGCCAATGCAATCATCCTTGTGGTCATCTATCCAAACAGAGTTCCTGTGCTTTCTTCTCCTTAGCACCTTCTTCAGTACTTCATGCTTTTATGGTTGACCACCTCTCTCTCTCTTTTTCATTAACTTATGTCTTCTTAAATAGAAATCTGATTTTCCTTTGCCACTCAATTCTCCCTCTCCAATTTTAGGGTTTCAAAATGGATTAGGTAGGATACAATGTATCTACCCCATATCTTGTTCTCTTCTAGAAACTTCACCAGTTGTATCCTTAAAAATGTTCTACATGGTGTTCTATGCCACTAGCTCATCATTCTTATCTTCCTTTTAATTCACAAATTTATAGATAACAACCTTGTTGGCTTAGATCTGGTGAATCTTCGATTTCCAAAATAATGTAGCAACTCGACATTATTGAGTTACTGGTGCTCGACACCTCTGTGTTACTCGGCACCTATACCTGCTCGGCACTTGGTTCTGCTCGGCACTTGATATACTCTGTGTCACTCAGCATCTGAACTTGCTTGACATCTAAAGTTTACTCAGCATCTAAAGTTTACTCAGCATTAACTAGGAATTTTCTCGGCTCTTACTAGCTTGCTCGGCTCCTTCTCTCTAATGAACTTAGTTGAGCTTTACAAAAGACTTAGCTAAAACCTTAACTCTTTGATATGTTTCAGTGTGCCCATTCTTTGTATCTTATAGTATGTCATCAAATACACTTTTTCATCAATGGCTTAGCTGATCCTTGTACTTCATTACAACATCATAACTTCAACCTTTCTCTAGGTATTCTAGTTACATCTTATTGATTTCCTCCTCCTTGACAATCAACTAATTGATAGTATTTGGATCACTAAAGCAATTGTCATTCCTGCAAGTAACAAGTTTGACATCAATGACAAAACAATGATTGAGGACATTCTTTACCAGTTCCATATATTATTCCAACAACTTTTCTTATGATCATTTCAATCATTTCCAACAGTCCCAAGGTAATTTTAAAGGTTCCAAAATGTTTATTTTTGTATCTAAATTGAAAATGCTAAAAGATAACATCCTCAGTTGGAATAGGGAACGTTTAAATAATATTTTCAAAGAAAAGTTGGAAATTGAGAAAAAATTAAAAGAACTAAATCTAGAAGTAATCAAGAAAGGGATGAATAATAATAGTTATCTTTTAGAAAAAGAATTACTCACTAAACAAGAGATGATACTTTCCAAAGAAGACATTTTTTGGAGGCAAAAGTCGAGAGAGAAATGGCTAGCTGAGGGTGACCGGAACATAAAATTCTTCCACAACTCAACCCTTCAAAGCAGAGTTAAAGGAAAAATAACTAAAATTAAAAATGGTTTGGGTAATATGATTGAAAATCTATCACCTTGGAAGAAGTTAGATTGGTGGTATTCAATATGAATCCTGATAAGTCTCCAGGGCTGGACAGATTTGAGGCCTTTTTTTATCAGAAGTGTTGGGACATTATAGGTCTAGACCTCTAGAAAGCTATTGAAGCTTCTAGAAATAGTGACTCATTATTATCTGAAATCAACCAAACCATACCTTTCTTTGTCTAATTCCTAAGAAGGTGGATCTAGAAAATCCAGGGGATTTTAGGCCCAAAACATTACAATTTATAAAATCATTTCTAAAATTTTAGTGAATAGACTTAAGCTTATTCTTCCAAATATTTTTTCAAGAACAAATAGGTTTTGTTCCAGGTAGATCTATCCTTGATGGTATACTTATTATTCAAGAAGCATTACATTCAGCCAATAGAAATAAAGGGGCAAGTATGTTCATGAAATTAGATATCCAAAAAGCTTATGATATGGTTGATTGGAGGTTCTTATGTAAAACTCTAGAAGCTTTTGGATTCTCCCATCAATGGATCAACCTCATATTTAAATGCATCTCCACAACAAAAATGACATTTCTTATTAATGGGTCCCCTGAGGGCTTCTTCAAGACATCAAGAGGTATAGACAGGGAGATCCCTTATCTCCATTTCTACATATCATTATGGCTAAAGCGTTTGGGAGAGCTCTCACTCAGGCTTACAATAATAGGAAAATTAAAGGTATAACTGTAATAGACAATATCCCAGATATTACTCACCAAGAATACACAGATGAAACAATTCTTCCTAGTGAGAGCACAATTAATGAGGCACTAAATATCAAGGCTATCATCCAATAATACATGAAATCATTGGGTCAAAAAGTGAATGCCATGAAATCTCATTTTTTTTTTATCAATATTAATAGGAAGATAGAACAACAAATCTGCGATATCATGGGATATAATAAAGGGAAATTTCCTTGCAAATATCTGGGTATAGAGCTAGAGAAAGGTACTAAATCTAGTAAGGCATGAAAAATTATTATAGAGAAAATAGAGGATAGGATTAGTGGTTGGAAAGAAAAATGGCTATCAAAAGCTAGCAAAATTATTAAGATCAGTTTAGTTCTATCATTCATTCCAACTTACTTGTTATCCTATCTTCCACTTCCCAAGTTTATTAATTAGAAGCTAGAGGCAAAACTCAAAAATTTCCTCTAGAAAGAATGTGAGGACTCAAAAAGTGGCACTAATAAGATGGGATAATATTTGTAAACCTAAGGAGGTTGGAGGCCTAGGCATTAAAAATTTATTTTGGAAAAATGAAGCATTAGGGGCCAAATTAGTATGGCTTCTCTTTGTGGAAAGAGAGAATAAATGGGCAAAGATTATGTATAACAAGTATCTTAATGCAGAAGATCCTTTCTCAATTTTCAGGATGAAGACCCTTCCCAAAGGCTCAGAGAGCTGGAATTTTATGGTAAAATATCAATTCCTCATCACCAAGTATCTGGCTTGGGATGTAGGTAAAGGTGATGAAGCCTTATTCTAGAAAGATTCATGGGATGGGTATCCCCTAATAGACAACAGTAAGATTCTAGGGAATCTCAAAGAGAAATTAGTCAACCAATCGAGAAGTAAGGTCATTAATTACAAAATAAAGATATCCTCAAATAGTAGATCTAGATGGATTTGGAAACCTCTAAAGGGTATAGATGTGGATCCTGCAACAAAAAAGGTATATGAATAGATTATACAACAAAGGAAAGTTAAGCAACTTGAAAGGAATGACAAGCTCATTTGGGCAATGTCAAATGATGGCAAGTACAGTGTGAAAAATGGATACAAAGCCCTTACTCAGTCTCAAAGATGGGACGAAGTGGAAATTCCCCTTAAACTTTGTGTGGACCCTTCCTACTTGCCTAAGGCAGGTTTCTTTTTGTGGCTAGCTTTTCAAAATAGGATCCTGACACCCGAGAGCTTTTATAAACTAGGTTTTGTAGGTCCTTCAAGATGTGTTTTATGTAAACTTCATAGCAAGGATATTGATCACATTTTATTTAGTTGTCCTTGTTCGCATGTTGTTTGGAATGACTCAGACCTATGTTAGGTTGGTACTTGTCCTTAAAAGTTAGCCTTCTAATCTCTGTAAAGGTATCTACAAAAAATTATGGAGCATTAGTCCATCCATCCTTGTGTGGGAAGTTTGGAAATAGAGAAATAGAAGAATATTTTATGATCAAGATATGTAGCCTGAAGAGATTATAAAAAAAATAGAGGCAACTATAGTTGAGACAGTAAATGCTCATCTCAGGAATTCCTTGAAAGAAGAAGGATCATTTTCAATTTGGGATGGGCTTATTAAATTGAAATGGACAAACCTAATTAACCCCCTGCTTTCATATTTTAAGAAGAGCATAAAGACAAGGGAAAAATGCAAATGGTCTCCCCCTCCGACTGAATGGGCAAAACTTAATTTTGATTGGGCCACTAGAGGCAATCCAAGTATTGCAAGTGTTAGTTGTATCATTACTAATGAAATAGGTGAGTGGATTGCTAAATTAGCAAAATATATCAACCCCACGACCAATAATTTGGCAGAGCTTGAAGTATTGGAAGAAGGTCTTTGACTTTGCCTAAAATTGGGTTTATCTAATATCATCATCAAAGGTGACTTACAAATTGTTTTAAATGCTATTAGGAAAAGAGTAACACCTAATTGGATTCTTAACTCCAAACTGGAAGAAGTCCTTGGTTTTCTAGACCTATTTGTAGGTATTCAAATATGTCATATCTTCCAGGAAGGTAATCGAAAGGCAGATCAACTAGAAAATGAGGGAGCTAATGGTGGATTCCTTATGGTATTTAATAAGCCTGTGTCAAATATAGTGTGCTAGTCTCCCCAATTTATTATTAAAATTTAAAGAGAGCTCTATAAACAAGTGTAGTATGGTTCAAATTTTCTAAGTTTTGTCTTATCAATAAACTAGGAAGTGTAGGCCCCTTTACTCCTTTTAGTAAATGGTAATACATTAGAATGTAATTTTAGAATGAGTTTATAAAAATTCCCTCTTGCAATAACCAACAATCATAGGTAATCATGAAGATTGGGCATATCGCAGATTTATTGAAATTGCCAAAAGCATTTGTATTAGATTTATATGGCAAGCATTCTCATATGGTAGTTTATTTGAGGCTGGTTTGGATTACTTCCAGCTTGTCGCCCCCATTTTGTATATGTGTAATCTCTTGATAATGATGTATATAAAGTTTATATAAATATAAATTTAGGATGCTTGTTGCCCCTTTGTATTATCTGCTCTGTTTCCTTGAGCCTGCTAAGATAAATTTGCACAAGTCTCACCTCTAGTCTCACTAGTGCCCATTTGAACGGAGAAATCTAAGTTGTAAATTTCTGTTTAAAATAATCAAAGGCTTCGGCCGTTTATCAATAAATATATAAAAACTATAGGGATCAACAAGTTTTTCCCATTTGGTCATTTTCAACAATTAATGTGAGATTTGTGCTCATAAATGTTACTCTTGGCAACCCTATTTTATTTAAATTTTCTAAAAAAATTAGTGCACTTTTTCCCACTTGACTTTTCTAAATAGTTGAATAAGTTGTGTCCCCTTTACAAATGTTATTTTTTTGGGTTTTCATAGTGTTTATCAGAACAAATTTTATCAATTATTTTCCTCTGTAACGTGAATTTTTTTATTGATTTTAGTTAACAAACTCTTCAATTATGCATATATAAATTGCTTTCTATATTTTGATTTCAAGAGCCCATGTATAGCACTCAATTTAAACCTTCCAACCTTTTTATTTACTCATTGAATTACTTTAACCACTTGTAGATCGACCTATTGTGCTTGTGAAAGTCAATGTTATAACTTAATCTAGCGTTCCTTAGAGAGTGGTGGAATCACCATAATAATATTGATTTTGAATTATTATATTAGATATTCATAGATATAGTTAATTTATGATGCATTGGATAAGCATTAAGAATTCTAGGATCTTTTAGAAAAATATAGATGCATTATGGTGTCCCAATTTTGCAAATATCATTTTGTGTGTGTGTGTGTGTGTGTGTGTGTGTGTGTGTGTGTGTGAGAGAGAGAGAGAGAGAGAGAGAGAGAGAGAGAGAGAGAGAGAGAGAGTGCATGCATGTGTGTTGGGATGAGAATCTAATTTTATGATATGCTATTGACTAGAAAGTAATGATGCTTTTGTTGCTTTGATATGCACCTTGTGTATCTATGTCTAATGAGATGAGCTCAAGATAGGATGGATTTTTTGAGAGAATTTTTCATTGAGAATGAGTTTCATTTATATTAGAGAGTAGATATATTTTATTGCACACATTTTTGTTACTTCCTTTCGTTTTTATTGTTTAGACTTCCTCATTGTCGAGTTGGGTATCTTTCATGTTAGGAAGGATTTTGCAGAAGCTTAACAAATTCGTGGTAGGGTAGTAAAGCACTCCTACAACATCCACACCCTTATACATTCTTGAGAATATTTTGGAGCTCTTGTTAGCTTGGTCATCATGATCAGAACATCTTGATATTCTGGTAACTAATTTATAGTCTCTTTGACTTATTAGGTTCATAAATCTTAATAAACTATCATTTATAAATTAAGATATTGTCAATTTCTATTCTCTGGTTATGCTTTTATTCTTTCATTAAATTTAATAAAATTTAATTTATTATTATTTGGTCAAATCATGTTGACTGATCAAAGAATGTTGACCTCAACTTTTGTATGCTTTCCACATTTTATGAAGATTGATGATGTGACACTTGGTTTGTAGGTGCAGTTCTTACAAAAGTACGATCTTTGTAGTTTCTATTATTAGAACTGCACCAAGAGTTTGTGATCAATATTATACTCTTTGCTTTATATTTTAATATGAATGCATTCAATTTCTTCTAGCCTATGAATAGAAACATGATAAAATTGAAGAAAAGTTCATCTTCATTTGTCAAGAATGGATGAAATTAGGCATATTAAGGCTTGCTTGAAAGAAAGCCACAAACAATGAAATGCATTGTTAAAATAAATGTACTGGACCAAAAATCCAGCGACCCACAAAACATACTCTTGTTTTGTACAATCCTTTTTTGAACATCCAAATATGAATTCTAGGATGTTTCTAGCATTAGCTTTGCATCTACTAATATTCTAGAGTCCTTATACGTCAATATAGTGAAGTTGAAGTATAATGGGTATTTTGTTGTTTTTATACTTATAGGGTTATTATTAAAATTTGAAATCAATTAATTGAATTGGATTATCTTTTATAATGTAAAATATTGTGATATGGTTATCACATTTCAATTATGTAGTCATTGAGTCAAACTCAATGACCTGGGTTTTATGAATAGTGGTCCATAAGAATCCATTTCTTATAAGAATGAATGAAATATTTAGAATTTATGTGAACTCGTTTTTTTTCTAAACTACTAATTAAACATAGATCATTGAATTTAATTTAAAAATTATACAATTGAATCTTAATAGCAATATCACAATCCAACTTACTATCTAAATGAACTTTTTATAAATCATTTAAATATAACATTAAATCCAAAGTCACCCAAAAAAAGAAAAAAAAAAAAAAAACTTATCACTATTAATTGTTGAAACAAGGTATGAGAATGAAAACTCCTCACAAACATGTTATATGTACTTAAAGTCACATTTGAAAATTATTTGGTCTAAATGTACTTCAAGGTGGAAGAGGAAAAATAAAATGGATTATCACCATGAAAGTTTGGGTGAGATAATTGTCTTTCTCTTGTGATGCCTTCCAAAGAATGTGAAACATTCCCGTCAAAAGAAGAATATGCTGGAAGATAAATGCAGAATAATTGCATTGACTAAAACTACAAAAAATAGAATATCTAAAGCATTTCATTTTCAAGTGAAAGTGCTTCGAAAGAATTAAAACCGTTAAGAACTTAGGACAAAAGAGAGTTTCCACCTTGAATAGATTAATATTCCTATACCATCATGACAATTGATATTTTATAGAGGGAATTTAAAATTCTTGTATTGAACCATTGGGTGCTTCAAGACTTTTTCTCACAAAATTCCACTATGGATTAAATGTATGATAATAACATCATTGTCACTAAATTTTCACCCTTTGAATTTATCGGCCATCTTATCTCACTCTTGGATTAGATATGTAGTAGGAATGATGTTATTCAAAAGAAGACTATAATGTGTTTTCTTGTATTAGTTTAAATAATCAAGGTGAAAGCGGTTTGATTTTTTAAGTTTAATTGTTATTAATATGTAAAATTATAATATTAATATGAGAGGTAGAAAACTATTATAATATGTCATTTCAAGTAGATTGTTTATATTTTAATGAGTGATACGTATAAGAGATCTATTATTTATGAAAAAATGATCAATAAGTATGATTCAAAAGCTATGCAATTGAATCTTGATATTATTATTAATTATCATTAATGTGAAAGTTTTAACTATACTTCAATTTCATTTGAACATAATAAAACATTCATTTTTTGTTTAACACAGGTTCAAACCTATAAGAGTGGTGGCTTAATGAAATATAATATTTGTAAGTATATTGGTTAATTGGAGATTTAAATACAAGAAACACAAGGCTAGCAAGTACAAACACAATGGTCTAACATGGTATTGAACTCACAAATACAAAGCAAATAAATACATTAACCCAACATATATTTTAACTACAATGGTTGTTATAACATCACCACTTTTAACATTACAGTATATAATTACTCAATTTTTTGTTGCACATATTAATTACGTGTTGTGACAAGTAAATTTGACTTCTAGTCAATCACTCTAATGGATCTAGGTATAAGAAGATATATGTCTACATACTCACTTTTAGACCACGAGGTATAAAAAGAAATTAAATATATTCATAAAGAGAGAGAGAGAGAGAGAGAGAGAGAGAGAGAGAGAGAGAGAGAGAGAGATTTCTAACTATAGGTAAATGATAGACATAGATAACTTACATATTATTGGCAATAAATTTGAGATACCATAAATGTTCCTCTAAAATAATAAAAATGGAAGCCTAATCCTATGTAGACCAAGTAATTATTTTTTTCTTCATTAGTATCTATGCTAAAATAGATCAAATTGAAATAATTTAACATTCAAGATAAAGAGTGCTAACTTAAGTTGATCTAGCCTATACATGCCTTGACCTTGACAACATGTCTTGAAAACTCAAAACTTGCAAATAATGAACTATGACTAGGAAATGGCTCAAACAAGGAAACATATAATCTAGATACACTTGGTAACCACAAATTAGTTGTTAAAATACCTTATAATAGTGTTAGAAATCTCTGATAAAAATATGGCATTAACATTGGTGCAAGTGTCTTGAAAGGTTTCTAAGGGTGGTTCAAATATCTTGTGCTCCTATAGAATCCAAATTCCACAGATGTTTATACATAGTGTCAATTGTATTTATTTTGTATTTCACCTCTCAAAATTTTGAAGGAAACAATATATGATAGGAAAATGGGTGGTATTTACCTATAGAAAAATGATGAGAAATTGTCAATTTGGACTATTTTCATTTAATAAAAAATAAAATAAAATAATAGAAATGAAAAGATGGAGGTTCAACAATTTTTTTAGTAAAATATAGAAGCTTGTGTAGATGTCTAAAAATATCCTTAGACGCACTTTTTAATTAAATTAATATCTCTATTAATATTATAGATAATTTTAATTAATTGAAATTATTCAACATATTTAATTATATTTATATTCCTCTATCCTCCTATGATATTTGAATTTAATTTAGCCCCTTGCAATTTTTTAAATCTTATTTAATATGTTTCCTCTATAATTTTTTAAAAAATAAATTCCTAATTAATTTAATTATTCCCTACACATCTCTAATATTCCTTTAAGTTGTGATTGGATCACGTTTAATCTTAATCTAAATCTAAATACCTACCTAAAACTTAGTCTACGCCCATTACTTCACACACTAGACCTACCCACTTGGACTAATCCTTGATTAACACACTAATCAATATGATTTGAACCCTATTAATGCTAATAGGTTTCTCACACATGTGTGTGCAATTAATCCCGAAGAAGCCACCAAATTTTCTTAAATTATCCAACTCACTTCTTACATTTTTATCTCCTACATATTTTCCCAAAGTTTCTCGCATTTGTGTGAGAAACCTTGAGCCTCTCAGGCCATAAAAGCCCAAGCTAACTTTTGCATGACTTTTCCTTTTAGCCCATATTCTCTTATGTGGCCCCTATTTGGATTCCACATAGGTACTACCTCACTCTAAGATTCTAAGTTTCTCCAAAATTCTATTAATAGCAGTATTTTTTGTTGCATTTTCATCCATTTTTTATTGTATTATTATCAGACTAGTTTGAATCTAGAGCATTTATGATGTAGGAGCATCTAGGTCCTATTTTATGTGATGGACCATGAAATTTTAGTGTCCAATATCTTCTAAGGGACAAGGAGTGCATAAGGACTATCCAAGAGTCCAATAGGTGAGTTTATAAAGGTTTGATAATGTTTGTGTGTAAGTTGGGAAAAGTTTGTCAATGTATTGGTGAAAGTTGTATTTTGATAGTAGACATGTTTATAAATAATTCTAAATCAATGTCTTTTGGCTCCTTCCTTGGTACAATCTAAAATTGGCTCATGGCATCTGACTCGGACCTCTCAACCTAATCATCCTCATATGTTTTAACAACCAACTTTCTCCTCGGCTTCTTCTTCTTTTGTTGGCCTTTATTGGCCCCTTTAGCATCTGATGTCCTCTCCCTAGGACTTTTTCCTTTAATAGGCCTTGTGATCCCAAAAAAAATATTTCTTTAGTGTCTTGGTAGTTATAGGACTTGCTACCCTAGATCTTTTCTTGGTGACTCTCTATGGTGTAGTAGTTACCACTTTCGTGAAGTTCTTCTTCACCTTAGGCTCAACAAAAACAACTTATTTTGATTTGGTTTCATTAGGCTCTAAAACAACAAGTTCTTTTCCTTTTCCTTCATCTTCTTTAGCATCACCTTCATTACTTCTCAGATCTTCTCCTTTATAGTCATTGGTTTGGACTTATCCCAAACAACATCTCCAACACTAGGAAAATAATTATGTACATAGAAAAATATGCATATGATAAGAGAACAAAACTTACAAGATGCATTATTTGCTTTCCTTATGGCTCCAAGGTTCTCTGCAAGTTGTATCAATTGCAGCTTGGTCAAATAATAGCTATGATCCTTCTTGACCAATTTGTATCCCATGTAAATAGATATACATGACACGCTATTCAGTTGACTTGATTGATAAAACTTATGAAAAATCACACAAACTAAAAACTTGATCACAACATCCTTAATCATGTTGATTGACATACGTCAGTCATTCAACTTCACATTCATGACATTTTCAATCACATCCCTCACTTGACAATGAATAGTCTTCAATCAATCCAAAATAGGATTACTAGTCTTGTGATAAATGATAGACTTTTTGATCTTGACTAGTCCATTCTCCAACTATAACTTCATGTTGTGTATCTTGCATAAATTAACCCTTTCTCTATCATGGCCCTATTCTCATCCTTCAATATCCTATTTTCACACAACTTGTCATAGGTATTCCTTAGCTCAAAATTGCCTATCTCTCTAATCTTACACATTTAACATGATCTGACATTGTGTGCTTTAATTACTCTAGGTGGAATCACACACAATGCTCCTGAAAAATCTCAAGTTAACATAATATCAGGGTATGTCCTGAACTTAGGTGGAGTAAATGCATCATTACAAATAATTTGTGCATTGTTATCCTTCAATCTCTCTCTTCTCACTCACAGATGCAAATGATGACATTCTTGCAATCTAGGATTACAAACTCAAACAACTTCACAATTTACAACTCGGCTCAAACAACTTTACACAACTTATTTCTTAAGCCAACTACATGTGCTTGGATCTCTTCACACTTCACACAAATTACTTTGCAAATTTCCTTAATTATTTGATCTATAAATTCAAAAGCTTGGTAAATCAAAATAAACTTCAAATTATCAACTATATAGATTCAAATGGTCATATTGAGCTTCAATTAAATGCTTCGTAATATTAGTAGGTATGTGTTGGGTGCATTACGATTGTCTCGTCTTACTCGATGAAACTTGGTGCACACATAACCTTTAGCATTGCTCACTTAGTATCTAAACTTGGTTCATACTAACATACAAAACTAGTACTTGGTCTCTACCAAATTTTCAACTTGGTACCACAATTCATCTTCAATTCAAACATTAACATTTTTCCTTTTGCATCTTCAATAATGCTAGTTTAGACCCACATGCACGTAGTATTAGGAACTAGTGTAAGATATAGGCATTTGAGACAGTTCCATACTTGACTTATTATTTAGTTTGAGGCGGGAGAATCACTTAATCTATTGGATTTGGTGATCACAAATTCTCCATTTGAATTATTTCCTTCATCTAAATTCTTTCTCCATGTTTGATTCATTTCACTCCTTACTTCTTCTATATTAACCTTTTCTTTCCATTATTCACCTTAACATTTGGTGTTGATGCTTAATTCATACAGTGCTTGCTTAGATGACCAACCTTCTAACAATTGAAACATGCTAGTCCAAAATTTCTCTAGCTACTAGATCTTCCTATGAGATTTATCCTAGCATAATTTTCTACAATGTGTCCATACTTTTCACAATATTGGCAATTCACCCAAGTATTGTAATCCCAATTTATGGTATTACCTTTCTTAGGTTCTTTTCCTTGACCTTTAGGTGTCAAATTGTTCTTTTTCTTAGATCTTCAGTCTTGTGATTTATGACCATACTTATGACATGTATAACAGTAACCTTCAAATATATAAGTAGTTAGTGGCTTATTGTCTTTTGATCTACACTCATGTGCTTGATGACCTTGTTTGTTGCAAGAAAAATAATAACCATTAAAATTTAGTTTAGGGTTTGACTTATCATTTTCACTCCTGCAAATATTTGTTGTGTGGTCTAGTTTTCCAAAGTGATAGCATGTAGGATTCTTGTTCTTTGGCTTTGTATTCTCATTCCTTTGTTCACCATTCTTTGATTATTCTCCTTGCTCAACACCTAATAGAAACTTAGCATAGCCTAGTCTAGAGGTGTCATGTGGTCTCCTTGGTGCATTCATCTGTTCATTCAAGAATATCATAGCTTCTTTAGGTTTGTTCAACCTCTCAAACAATTCATTTTCATCTTTCAACTCATTTGTTAGTCTATCATTCTCTGATCTTATATTTTTAATCTCTAACTTTATTGCAGTCTCAAGATTTTCTCTTAGCAACTGATTGAGAATATCAAACTGATTATGTGTTAGCTTCTAAATTTATTTGATTCTTTCATCAAGTCTTGTAACCAACTACCTCTTATCTTCATTAGACAATTCCTTGTCATCTTCAACCTTTCCTTTATCTTCCTCAACTTTTTTCTTTTTTTTGATTACTTCACATAGCCTTACTATTTGACTTTTATGTTCTCTTTTCAATGCTCTGACTTCTTCATTCAAGGTGTTGTTCCTCTCCAATATGTACACTATCACTACATCAAATTCACTAGAACTTCCTCCATCAAATAGTTCTTCAATAGTTTCTTCTTGGTAATTGGTGTCATTTTATTGAATAGCCATCTCCTTCATTTTCTTCAAGAATTTCCTTGATGTTTCCTTTGGAACCTTCACTTGTTCATATCCAAGATAAACATCAATACTCTAGTTCTCAATGGTCTTTCCTAGTTTGTAAGCTTCCATCTTCAAGATCTTTTACTACCAAGTGGTTAGACTTATGCCAATAGTACATGACAATGTTACCAACTATTAGAAATATAATAGTTAAAGTGTGATACTAAGAGGGGAGGTGAATTAGGATCTATAAAATTTCTTTCACTTCAACATGAAACATACTTGATATCACCACATAAAAGCTCTCATTTAAAAATCCATCTCATATCAATGAAACCATTTACATCAGCATAATTTCATATCTACCTTCCAACAATATAATTATAAACTCATAAATACATAACACATTAACACACAGGTTTGGTAATGCAAAAACCCTCCAAGGTGAAGGTAAAACTATGGTGGGGATGACACCCAAAAAAATTTCACTGATACAACAATAAAGTTGTGCATGTTAAGTCTACAATGATTTGATCACTTTTAGTGATCTACCCTGTGAGGGGTTTTCCCTATTAAAGGCTAAAATAATTACTAGGTTCTACTTTGGTTAAAGGATTTTTACGTCACAATAAAGTGAGTACTATGTTAGGAGATTTACATAAGCCTGTTAAAGATACTCTATTAAGACATTGAAACCCTGAATCACTTGTTAGAATATTTAGTATCTAATCCTTTAGTTATCACTTTAATACTTGATAATATATCTCCTCTATTCAATAAAATATCACCTGACTATGATAGATTTCCTCTATCTTTTCTCAAACTCTTCACTTCATTGCTTGATCTTGAAACTTTGATTCACCTCCAAAACTTCACTCTTTAGCTATGCACATGCATACATCTCATCCATACTAAATTAGATCATATACCCTACTTAAATAGATGATTTGGTGAACCTTCTAGATCCAAATCAATGATCTAGAATCAATCTTTTTTTATTTAACCCTTCTATTTTTTTGATTGGTAGATAACCTTACCTAGGGATTAATGATCTCCATCTGCATATGTAATCACCTCCTTGATTACCTCCTTGATCTTCAAAACATGCTTCTAGCTCCTAAAAAATGGTTAACATGAAATTCAGTCTGATTTCAAAAAAAATTGTTAAAATGTGTTACTCAAAAATTACATCACACTAACACTTGGCATATACTATTTCTTCATGTTGTCCCTTGGCCCAAACTCTTCTCGGCATGAACTTAATAACTTGGCCTCTATATGACTTGGCTTCCACTAAATTCTAACTAACTCAAAAATCATAGTTATCTTTGACAAGCTTAGCAATCATTGGAGTAGTTGGTGACCTTTAGCTTTCTTGATAGTAACTACTACTCAACCCATTACTTAGAATATGTACAATTCTTCATTCCTTGGCTTGGCTTGTATAGGATGACTCATTTGCAATAATGACCAAAAAAACCTTCCTTGTGAATGACTAAGTGTTTGACACTAATATACAACATGGCTTAGGGATCAATACTGATTGTGTGAGTTAATTGTGAAGTTGAATGAGTAGACTGAGTGAATAATTATGATGTTTATGAAGTTTTTTTGGTAATAAAATTATTTGAAGACACTTTAGGATAACTGAACATAATTGATTCACCCCCCCACCCTCTTAGTTATCTAACATGCATAGTACAATATTTATCTTGTGGAAACCTAGCTAGGGTAAAACCTTCGGTGTGTGAGTCAATCTACAGAAAGTCTACACTATTCTAAAGTGTGCCCATTCAAGAGCTTATCCATATTAGAAGATTAAAAATACAATGTTAGGTGTCCCCTAATTAAAGGATTTTGATAAGATCTATTTAAGTATTTCCCTATTAGGAGTAGTTTGACTAAAGGACATTAGAACACAAGTTAATGTGACATCCTATTAGGGGATTTATCTAAATAACCTATTAGGTTCCACCCTCGATTGGATTTAGTGTTGTAAATATAATTAAACAACATGGAGTGATCTAATGGATAGCTACTATTTTTATCTTGAAATAGATCCTTCTTCAACTTTATTGATCCATCTGGCACTTTGTTGTACCTTCTTTGGGCTCTACAACTTCAGACCTTGATCAGTTGTGTACTTGTCTCTCCTTGATTTTGCACAAAATAACCATGTGTGTCATTTAGAGTTTATATCTTCTTCTTAGCATGATAAATCTCTAAAGATGACTTTACTCTTATCACTCTCCTTCAATATTTGAGATTCCACTTAGCTCATCTCCTTAGTCTTTGTGCCTAATCACTCAACAATCTAACTTTTCCTCATTAAACTACACCTCATTTTATACTTTCTTCTAGCTTCTCTTGGAATCCCTAATCTGAGAATTCAAATTTGAATTCTCATCCCTACTACTAGCTCAACTACCCATCTTATTAGTGTATTGCTCTTGTTAGATGTAGTGTTTTCATATAGGAATCATGGATACCATGTGTCCTCGATGACTTGTTATTGTTGGAAAGAATTCAAATTTTCATTCTCCTAATTGTTCCTTGATCCATTCTATCATCACTATTAAATTAAATGTTGATTGCACTCTTATCGTCTATATGAATAGGTAATCATAGACTTCTTGATCCATGCTCATCTTGTTGAACTAGCCAATCTAGTTCACCCATATACTTTTCCTTTTGTTTTACATCCTTCTTCTTATGAATACTTCACTTAGCATACTTTGTCTAAGTGGGCCACCTCTGTCATATCCTTTTTTTGGATCACATGTCTTCTCTAATCACTCTTGTGAACTAGAGTCACATATCACTGTACTTTTTTAGTCATTCCTTTCTACTAGTGTTATTTCTTTGTATGTGTTGACATTAATGATAACACATTTGATGACCAAGTCTATCAGTCAATCTCCAAGGCACTTAGGCAAGCAATCTCCCCCTTTGGCATTGATAGAAACACTTAGTAAATTTAGTATTGATTTTTTTGGTGGTTTTGATTTCCTACTTCTAGTATCTCCCCTGAGATAGTCCATCTTCATGTTTTTCTTATTCTATAGCTCATCTTATCTATTTTCTCATGCTCCTTGCTTATCTCATCTACTCTCTTGTACTCCTTGCACACTTTTTTTTTTTCAACTTCTACTCCTCTCAACTTCTCCCCCTTTGACGACAATGCCAAAGGTGACCATAATTTCTTCTCTTTTCATATCTTGAATGCTCCCCCTATGGATTAGTCCCTTGTTCTCATCAATCCACCATTAGACTTCTTCATTTTGTGATCATGGATTTATGTTTGCCTATCTTTTTCTTAGTTCAAATTGGATAGGGGTAGGACCTCTAACCTTTTTCTTAGATGCTCAAAAGTATCCTTCTGAAGAGTCTTTGTAAAAATATCAGCTGGTTGCTCCTTGGTTGCTACATATTCTAACATGACCTCATGTGCTTGCATTTATTCTCTTAGAAAATGGTACTTAATGGATATGTTCTTTTTCTTTGAGTGTATAACCAATTTTTTTGATAGATTGATTGCAAAAGTGTTATTACAGTTGATAAGTATTGGTTCCCCCATCTTCTCTTTAATTCCTTCAAGTAGTTGTTTGATACAAACAACCTAAATGCACTTCATTGATGCATCAATATATTTTTCTTCAACTATTGACTTTGATTTGCAACTCTACTTCTTGTTGGTTCATGCAACTAGTCTTTCTCCAAGAAAGAATGCACCACCAATAGTCCTCTTTCTATTATCTATGTTCCATGCCCAATCAGCATTAGTGAAGACACTAAAATTTAACTTTCCTTTGTGAGGATACCATAGGCCATACTCTTCAATACCCTTTAGATATCCAAAAATCCTCTTTATAGCTATTATATGTGATTCCTTTGGGTTGGCCAAAAATCTATCCACTAGCCCAAACCCCTATGCTATGTCTAGTTTGTTATGCACTATATACTATAGTTTACCAATCATGGATTTTCAAGGCATATCATTTACTTCAAGTCTTTCATCTTCCTTTGATAGCTTACAATTGGTCATCATTGGGGTACTTGTTATTTTTTCTTCCTCCATTCCAAATGTCTTCAATGTTTCCTTCACATATTTTTCCTTCCCTATGACTATCACTCCTTTTAATTGGGTCATTTGAAGTCCATTGAAGAATTTGATTTCTCCAATCATGGACATTTTGAACTCCTTCTTCATGGCCTTAGTAAAATCAACAATTATCTTATCATCCCCTCCAAATATGATATCATCCACAAAGATTTTTACAATAAGAAAACTTATTCATGTTTATTGCTTCATGTACAAAATGCAATTATGATAGATTCTTATGAACCCAATCTTTATCAAGTATGAGTGCAGTATCTTATACCATGATCTTGGTGCTTTTCTTAGTCTATATAGAGCTTTTCTCAATAAACATACTTGGCTCTTACCTTGTTTATTCTCAAACCCCTTGAGTTTCTCAATGTAAACTTCCTCTTCTAAAACTCCATTCAAGAATATTGATTTTACATCCATTTGATATACCTTGAAGTTTGTGAATACTTAAAATGCTAGGAGTGCCTTAAATCCTTCCAATCTAGCTACTAGTGCAAATTTTTCTCCATAGTCTATGCCCTCCTATTATGAATAGCCTTTGAAAACAAGTCTAGCCTTATTTCTAATGACCTCTCCATCTTCATTCATCTTATTTTAGAACAAACATTTTGTACCAATGAAATGTTTATCATCTTATCAAGTGATTAAGGTCCATGTATCATTATTTAGTATTTGATCAATTTCTTCCTCTATGGCCTTTCTCTAGTCTTGATCTTTTAGATCTTCCCATGTAGCTTTAGGCTCCATGTGTGAGAGTAGACATACTTTATTTCTTGCCTTTATCCTTGTCATTAATCCAACATCCTTGTTGCTAATGATCTAGTCTATTGAGTTGTACCTCCTTACACACTTTTCTAGCATTGGTTCTCCTTTGGGTGCTTGTGCCCTTTGTTCTTCATGTCAATCTTCTTTAGTTTGGGCCAATACAACTTCTTGTATAGGTTCAACCTCCACTGATACTCTTTACATTGTACCATTTAGTGGTTTGCACTCAAACTTCTTGTAGTCTTCTACTTCTTTTTTTATCTTCCTCATTTTTCTTTGAGAATTTATCCATTCTTACATTAGTATATTATATAATATTGTTTGTTCATGTATTTAGACATCAATATGCTCTACTCTTGGTGGATTATCCTAAAAAAATACTTCATCACTTTTAAGATCAAACTTTCCTTGGGATTCATCTCTCTTGATGTAACATTTTCTTTTGAATACCTTAAAGTAATTGACGAATACTCTGTAACTAAAATATAGTTTATGGAGTCTTATTTTTTCCCTTCTTCAATTGTACCATGTTTAGGGTGTAAAATTTTATTCTTATAGCCTCTCTCTAGTAGATTTTTGCCACATTATTTTGGATTATCAAAATTTTGGCACAATCTATGATGATTTTGTCCCTTCTTTCAAAAACATCATTCTGCTAAGGTGTCTCGGGAGCTAACATTTTCCTTTTGATTCCATGCTCCTCATAGTAGCTTACAAATTATTTTGAGGTGAAATCATCTCCTTAGTCTAACCTTAAGCACTTTAATGCTCAGCCAATTTTGCTTTCCACTTTTTCTTTGTAGACTTTCAACATGTGGAAGGCTTCTAACTTTTCTTTCAAGTAAAAAGTCTACATCATTCTAGAATATATATATATATATATATATATATATATATAATTTATTTGTTACCAAATACACTATCTATCCTCATGGGACCACACAAGTCAGTATGAACCAGATCTAGTACATAATCAAAATTAAATGACTTGCTAGAGAAACTTGAATTTTTCAACTTTCCTAGTTGACAATCCTTACACATACCATTTTCCTAGATAGTAGATAGCTTTATGATGACATCAATGAGTATGCAAAGTCCAAAGTCACATGCTTGAGAAGTTATGAAGACTTTGAGTTGACAATAATTTTTAATTATGAAAAATATGTATTATAACATGCTATCTTAATGAGGTCCTATTGTAATTGATTAGGAAAGCATCAAGGCTAACTCAATGAATTATTTTTTTAAGGACTTGGTATAAAGAAAAGTTATTTTTCTTGTGATGAAACATGAGTAGAGTCCAAGAAGTAAGTGATATGTGAATTTAGTAAATGTGAGTAAGTGATCAAAGGAATCATTGTGATGCAAGTTTGTAGATCTGGTATTGAGATATGAGAAGTGTTTTAATGTGGTAGAGGCATGGTAAGAGGACAAAGAAAGTATTGATTTTTTGATATTATTTCTATTATTATGAAAGGAATAATATTGAGGCCAATTGGATAGTGATTTTGGTGGTCTAGCACCTGAAGGTGTTTGGATAGTGGACCCTTCTGCCTTCTACAACTCCTAACAAGGTTGGAATCTCCTCACAGGGATTCAAAGTCTCCTAACAGGGACTAATATGTATTGAATGTATTCCATTGTCTCCTAAAAGAGTCCATTATCTTACAAGGAACATATATATTAGTACATCATTTTGTGGGTACCATCCCCAGTAGGGTTTTCCCTCTGATCAAGGGTTTCCCTAGTTAACATGTTTGGTGTTATTGTGTATGTGTATCTTCTTATGGTTAGTTTTTATATTGATCACATGTTTGAAGTTTAATAAGGTTGATAGAAGTTGTACTGATCTGATAATTGAGTCATCCCCCCTCTCAGTTATCTTGGTGGACTTTACTTTCTAACAATTGGTACTAGAGCATCAGGTCCTTGAAGGAAAAGATTAATAGCTTAAGAAGATCAATGGTGGGTCACTTCAAAAAATAAATTCCTAAATTTGATGGACTTAACTATGATTTTTGAAAAGAGAAAATTAAGACACATCTGCTATGCATGGGTCTAGGATATTGGTTGATTAGGAAGAATGGGAAGACCATTGTGGAAGAAAGAAAACTTGAAGAATGTACATAAGCTAAAAGAGATTTTCTCATGTGTAAGATGTTTTCTAGAGAATAACTTTTGCTAGCTCTTCCTAAAAATGAATACAGTCAGGAAAAATCTTTGGTATCATCTCATGAAATTTGGAAAGATTTGGAATCTACTTTTGAAGATGATAATAATGATAAGAGAATTAGATTGTAACATTGGATATGTTTATTTCAAGAGGTTAAAATGATGGAAGATGAATCTATAAGAAGTTATATTGGAATAATATCATAAATTAATACAAAAATCAAGTCTTTTAATGGAACTAAAGATGAAGATGAGATCATATGGAAGATCTTGAAGACTTTGACACTACCATTAAGAAAACAATGTAGATGATTGACCAAGTGATACCTTTTATTGAGAAATTTTCTAGATAGACTCTTCTTTGAAAATTGGAAGCAACATAAGTAAGTTTGAAATACTCTAGAGATTTTCTTAGAGTGTAGATTTCCTTTAGTGCATTAAGTGTTCATCCTTCCTTATCAAAGAGTGCAAACACAAGTGGAGATTATGCTAGAAGTAGTAGATCCTGATATGAGGAAGATAAAAAGATTGTATAAGGAATTTCCTTGCTTGTGAAGAGAACCAAATGGTAAGAAAATATTTAAATGTGGATTTGTAATGAATTTGGTCATTATGCTTCTAAGTTTCATAAAAGAGTCAATAATTATAAGAATAATTTCAAGTCTAAAAGGCCCAGAGAATATTTGTATGCAAATGATGATAATAAACCTAAAGAAAAGAGTGATGATGAGTTAGAATTTGTTGCTATAAAGGAAGAAAATCCATAAAAATAACTTAAAGAAGAGAAAGCCCTAGTCTCACATGTTCATAAGAAATTTTATTGGATGATAGATAGTGGTTGTTCACATCATATGACTAGTGATATGAATATTTTTTCGACTTCAATAGTTATGATGGAGAAATTGTTAGAGTTGGTAACAATGTTGCTTGTCAAATCAAGGGAATAGGATCTATTACTCTTGATGGGAAAAATAACACAAATGATGTTTAGTATGTTGATGGATTGAAACATAACTTTTGAGTATTGGGGAGTTAGTTGATAAAGAATATTAGTTATAGTTCACAAAGAAGATATGCATCATCAAGGACAATAATGGTAAGATGATTAGTTGGAAATAACAATGGAAAAGTAAACTTTTAAGAGGGGATTGAATCAGTACTTCAAAAATTTAACTATAAAACATTCACCACACATCCATCTCATAATTTAGCATGTAAACTGAAATAGATAACTACACATGTTCATCTATAGCATGAAACAAATAACACATAACACAATAATTTTGTTACCCATAAACCCTCCAATGAGAAGGTAAAAGTGGGGTTGGGATGCAACCCAAAAATCTTCACTACTGCAATTGTAAAGTGTATCTAATTAAGGTTGCAATTGTTTAATCATAAACTATGATCTACCCTATGAAAGGTTTTCCCTATTAAAGGCTTACAAAGACTGTTAAATCTTACCGTTTTAAAGGATTTCAACACCTTGCTAAAAGTATGGCTTGTTAAAGGACTTTAACTCACAATGAAGTAACACCCTATTAAAGGATTTTCAAAAGCCTATTAAGACTACCCAGTTAAGAGATTTGCTCTGTATCACTTGTTAAAATGATTTAGTACCATGATCCTTCAGTTAGCACTCTACTACTAGATATCAGATCTTCTCTTTGTAGGTATATCCTTGATCCTCTTGATCAAATATTCCTCCTCTATCTTCTTATAGAGGTAAAACCCTAAAGATTTTGCATGTGCATATGAGAGGAGAAGAATGAATGCTAAGTGTAGAGAGAGAGAGAGAGAGAGAGAGAGAGAGAGAGAGAGAGAGAGAGAGAGAGAGAGAGAGAGAGAGAGAGAGAGAGAGAGAGAGTTCATGGTGACTATGGAGTTTATGGAAATAATATGAATTGCAAAATTAGTTAGAGAGAGCAAAGAAGAGAAGTTAATAGGTGAGCTAGAGTTATGTAGGAATCAACGATTGTGATTCATCCATTTTGTCACTTAATCCATCCCCTTTTTTGATTGCTTGCATGTAGTGCATAGGTATTCTCAATATAGCTTTGTATATATCTTCTAGAATTGTAAAACAATGCTTAAGTCAGCCCAAAAATGGTTTACATAGAAGTTTGTGTCACTACAAACAAATATGCCAAAAACTATTTACTTAGCACTTGAAAGCTCTGATGCTTGACATTCACTATATCCTTAATGTTGTAACTCAACTCTTGAATGACTTGACATTCACTATTTTACACACCATCTAAATCACTTAGCACATATTAATTTCTTAGCACTTGATTGACTTGGTACATAATAGTGCTCAACACTATATATATTGCTCGGCATACACTAGTTACTCGACACATATTGAGTTTTGTTAGTGTTCTGTCACTTCCTTGTCAAAACCAAAATGAGATTAACAATCTCCCCCTTTGACATGAGTGAAAAAACACTTTTTTCATGCATATACAACCTAACCTACGTGCATAACTTAGATAATCTGTATACATTACTTGGATCTCATACAAAATTACAAAATTTGCAAAACTAATTTTATAACTCTCCTTGAGTTGATATTTCCTTTCTGACTAAATTTTGTTCTCCTATTGAGCAAGTGCATGATTGTTTGTTGTTCCATTTTTTTTGCATGAGCACTCCCCTTCACTCAATACTGTACTATGCATTTCTCAATCTTCTTTCTCATTCCCCTATCTTCAAAAACTATATAATCCCTCTTTTTTGACACTTATATCATTTGGGTGGTACACTAATAGTGTGTTTGGCCAAAAAAAACTTGTGGACCTCCATGATTATTTTAATGCTACATCCTAGTTATTGCATGCTACCTCTAGAGAGTGGTATTCAACATCTAGTTAGGCAGCAAGGTCAACTAGGCCATCATGTGTTGAAAGTTGATTATCTTTCTTCATTAATGTTTCAGCAAAGGCTAGTTCCTTATGCAATACTTCCATGTTTCAAGTCAACATGGATTGGATACTAATCAAGGTAGCCTTATGTTTGCATCTTGTGTTTGTAGCATGACCAACTTACCTTGAGTATATAGTAGTCTCTAAAAATAAGTTTGTCTTTTACCAGGAGATAGTTTCAATGTTGTACCTATGTACTGTAGATCTCCTTGTAGTCAGTCAATAGCCCTTTGTACTTCTTGTGTGAATAAATTCACATCACAAAGCTTTTTGTATAGAGAAAATATATTCTCCAATACCTTTTTCACATCCTCCATTTTGGTTGCTAAGTCAACCTGTCTTAGTGCAATAGCACTAGAAATATTTTCAATAAATTTATAGTGAAACTTCTTCTCAGACCATTCTAGACATTTAATATTATAATCTAGGCCTTCATCGCTAATCTTATCAACTATGTTGACTAGTTTCTCAATGATTGGTTTCTCCTCACTCAGCCTTGGTAGATTGAATGCGTCAAGAATTATATCTTGGATGTCATGAAGTACTTGCTCCTACTTATGCTCTCGTCTAGGTAACTCTTGTTGTTTCTTCCTTTTAAGAACTTCCTATGGAATACTCATTTGTTCTATGGTGATTGTTGCAAGATCAAACTTTGGTAGTTCAATCACCTCATCTAAGTTTACATCTCCATAAGATGTACCTTCAACATACTTAGATGTGCTAAGACTAGACCTTGATATTTGTAAGGGTGTAGTATCTGTACTCATCATTGAAGAGTTTGAATAATAGGAGGTGATACAAAAATTGGTAGGGTAACCAAGGTCTGTATAGAAATTTTTTCCTCTATCTTAGTAGTCAAAACTACCTCTTCAGTCCTATCCTTCTCCTTCTCTTTGTTGGCATCTTCACCTTACAATTGTGAGATAGGTGCAGGGTTGGCTTCCTAACCTATGTGGACTTGTGTCCCCTCCTTCTCAATAGTTAATAATTCTTGTATTGAAGGATTTGGCACTAATGTTCTGATATTGGAGTCACTGCATCCTTCACTTGATATACCACAATGGGCAATGCAATGTGTGTAATAGTTGTGACATGTGTTTGTTCTTTAACTTATGTAGACTGAGGGGGCACTTTGGACGTTTCTTGTGATTTCTCCCCTGTAGATGCCAATTTTTCCTTCTCAATCTCATCTACTCTTACCAATATATGATAGATGCATAATTTAGTTGTAATGGTGGAGTCAATCAAAATTTTCTTCATGTCTTCATCTATCAAGGGATTGATGTTCTAAGCAAAGCTTTTAGGAGCATCCTTAATGTGTATTGAGTCATGGAGACTCACTTGGACTACATGTTGGGGACTAGCACTCAATACTTGTACCTCTTATACATTTTGATCATCCTACTTCTTGTCATTAGTTGTAGCCTCTACTACTATTTTTGTTTCAGTACCTCCCACATGACCATCCTTAACTTGGAATTCTTGTCCTTGTTCATATTTCTTATCTCCAACTTCCTCAATAACTTGATCACTTGGATTTGCTATTGTCAACCCATAGATGATTTTTCATATCTAGATGCTTTGTTTGACAACTCTTTAGTGTTATTTTGCAAAATGTTAAAGCTCTATATTTGGGGGAAAATCTCCCCTGTAATTTATTCATTACTTTTAGCATCATTTCCTTATACAAAGTAGGCATTACTCTAGCAAGTAGTCTCCCTGATCTAGCTTTCTATTGTCAAACTATACTGCCAATTTTGCTCAACTTAGTCATAAATATCCTTTAGTAGTGAGTTAGAAATCTTTATAGGTGTGGTCTTAAGTGTAGCCATCATCCCATATATAGCTTTGTCCACCTTATTTTGATCAATCTTTCCTAATTTGTCAAATACAACATGTACAAAACTAGACAAATATGCATATTTGTTAACATTTTCACACAAATTGTCAATATCTAATGAGGGATTATGGCTTACCACCTAAAATTGATTGATGTCATCTAATTATGTCCTCTCCTCATACGACTCAGCTATTGGAGTGTATGTTCTCCTTGCATATTTCTTCTTTGTAGACTGGCTTATCTTTGTTGAGGCAATAGTTCAATTTCCTTTTGGTTTATCTGCCTCCTTTACTTTCTTGGTGGCTACCCTTGTGCTTGACCTAGTAGCAGGTACTACTAGCTTCTATTGTAAAAGTTTCACAAGCTTCTTCTTGGGTTTCTCCACTTCAATCTCCTTTTCTTTCCTCTTCTTCTTTCCATCTGGCTTAGGTGCTTCCTCAACTTCTTCTTTCGCAATGCCTTCTACATTCTCTTCTTTATCTTCTCCTTGGCCTTGAGTGAGTGCTAATGGAGCTTCAACTTGATTTTATTCTTCATCATTTTCATCTTCTTCTTCTTCTTCCACTCTCCCTTCACCAATTCTCTCATTAAGCTTCTTCACAAGATTTATTTTCTTTCTTATCATAGTAGTTGTCTTGAAATCAATAATGATTATTGATTTGGCTTAATCATAGTTTCTAAATGAGGTGGTACTCTTGTCAATTTCCTCTACTAGTAAAGTTGTACTAGCTACAGATGACTCATCAACATTGATCTCATATGGAAAGTTCTTCAACCATCTGACCCTAGGTATGGTTGCCTACACATATGTGTAATCTACATCAACTAGAAAGAATTGTACTATTATTCAACTAGTGATACAAGAATCCTTAGCCTCTATTTCATATACTTCTTGAAGTCCTCAAAGTAGATTTTCATTACTATTTCAAAATTGTCTCCAAGCTACTCAATTAGATCTACAATCTGTAATGTCACTGACCTGTTGGTCTTCCACACTATTTGACCAAATGTTGGAAAAGTATTATGCACATAGAAGAATATGAAGATGATTAGTGAACCAAATTTTTATTCAGCACTCTTTGTCTTTCTTATGGCCTCTAAGTTTTCTGATAATTGTTGAAGTTGTAACTTGACAAGGTAAGAAGTGTGGTCTTTCTTCATTATCTTGTATCCCAAATCCATAACCATGCAAGATACACTATTTAATCTGCTTGATTGAAAGAACTTGTGAGCAATTACTCTCACTATAAACTCAATTAAGGGATCTAAAATTGTGTATATGGACATCCCTCTCTTATTCCACATTTCTCATTTATTTCTCTCAATTACTTCCTTTGCATCACTCCACATAGTTTTAGGTCTATCTAGGGTTGAATACCCTGATACTCGGTGGATGATTCTTTTGGTGATCTTAATGGGCCCATTTTCCAACCAAATGAAATCGTTATGAATATAGCTTAGGACAATGCATATCCAATCGTTCTTAAAAACTTGAGGAAAATCTAGGGCATGATTCAACCCTTTCTGTTCAACAATCTTGCACTCTTCTCTTAAAACTCCATTATCACATAATTTACTATATGCATATGCTATTTCCATGTCTCCTAAATCTCCTATCTTTCTAATGTAGCAACATCTAGCATCTTATATAATTAAAACTTCTGGTGGTATCATTGATAGTGCGCCAAATGGGTCTCCTTTATATGCTATTTCATGAATAGCTCAAACGGGTGGTTGTCTAACCTCATTACTTATTAGTTTCACATTAAAAACTTCTTTTCATTCCTTCCTAACATTTATAAAAGAGCTAGATGTCATTTTATGTATCTAGGGTTCACAAAAATCCAAACAGTGAAACTTGATACTAGTGAAATATCTTTTGAATTTGATGAATAATAGAAAGTAGTAGTTGAATCTAGTTCACAAATACTTAAATATTTCTCCTCATTTTTCCTTATGCTCTTTATGTACTCTTCAATCTTTGATGAATGCAAATGAGTCAAAATTTGACTATATAACCCTTGATATTTGGCAATAAATGCTTAATACTTATATAGATGTAAGCTTGGCTCTCATAGGATTTCCCACTCACTCAGATTATACATGATCTCCACTATACTTGGCAACCACAACGAGCTCAGCCACTACTACTATAATTCCATCACTTAGCAACAACATGAAAACTAACAAAACTATAGATTTCTTCTAGGTTCTAACAAATACTTTGCATCTTAGTTCATGCATATATAATCTTTTCATATCTAAAATTCTTAGAACTTATGTATGAAATAACTTTGAAATATCAATCCCACACATATCTTTTGATTTCTTGGTTGGGGGTGATGTGATCACGTGATCCATTAGATGAAGTGACCTCATTTGAACTTGATGTGTTGCAATCTTCCTTATTCTTCCATGATTTGTTCATCTACACTTTAACCTTCTCAACATTTTCCTTTTCTTTGCCTTTATTGTTTCCATTACTCAGCCCTAGTGATTTGTATGGATAGTTTTTGCTAATATGACCTGTCTTCAAATAGCTAAAGCATGTAGTCTCACTCAACCATCTATTTTAGTTTCCTCTAAAATGTGTTCTAATGCAATTCTTAGGAACATGTCCATATTCTTGAAAATAGTGACAACTGTACCTTGTGTTGTAATCCTAATTGTAGGATTTTTCATTTTGTTGTACCTTTATCTGATTATTTGATGTCCAATTAGAATTATATTTGCACTCATATGCTTTATGTCCATACTCTTGATAACTGTGGCAATATCCTTCAAATCTTTATGTTCTTGAGGTCTTGGTTCTAGATTCATGTGTCTGATGTGCTTGCTTGTTATGCTTATGATAGTAACCCTTGAATTTCTTCTTAGGGTTCTAATTTGCATTGTTCCTCCTACAATATGTGGTGTATGACCTAAATTTCCATAATTATGACAAGTGGGTTTATAGTTCTTACCTTTTTTATTTCTTTGTTCACCACTTTTAGATGATTCTCCTTCCTAAGTTCTAGTGTATCTAAAGCTAGTGGTATCATTGTTAGATCTAGGAGATCTCATCAATCTCTCAAAGTAATTGATGGCTTCACTAGGTTTGTTAAAACTTTCAAAAATTTCCTTTCCTTTTCTCTGTTCACTCCTCAATTGTTCATTTTTTATTTTTGGGGTTGTTATCTCAATGTCCTTTCCATTCAATTCATGATTGGAAATCATCACTTGATTCATCGTTTCTAGTTGCATGTGAGCAATCATATTTACCTCTAATGTCTTCTCTTCTAGTTTGTTAGTCAGTTTTCTTTTGTCATCTTCAATCATGACTATGTCTTCCTCAACTTTCATTTTCTTCTTAGTCATCGCACATAGAAATACCAATTGGACTTCTTGTTCTATCTTAAGATTTCTAACCTCTTCTATTAGGGAACCATTCTTTTCCAGTAGATCTACAATTACTGCATCAAACTCACTTGAATTTCCATTCTCAAACAATCTAGTAGTGTCTTCCTCTTGGTAATTAGTGTCATTTTTTCTCAATAGCTATCTCTTTCCTTCTCCTTAATGAATGTTGCAGTTCATTTCTTTCTTACATAAGTTGGTGTGGGGAAAACTAGATTTCAATCTTCTAGTTCTCAATAGTCTTTCACAACTTGTATACTTCTATGTTCAAGATCTTTCCTCAAAGTTGTAAAATTTTCCTTTCTAGAGAACAAGGCTCTAATACCAATTGTTGAGAATAACAATGGGAAAGTAAACTTCGGGGGGGTTGGTGAATCAGTACTTCAAAACTTTAACCATAAAACATTCACCACACATCCATGATGGAGACACAACCAAACATTGGAATGAACACATAGGAAAAGGGAAATATTATTATCAATGAAAAATTACCTATGGGCTTACAATAGTATGATTCTGGAGAAATATTTCCTCCACAGTAGCTTCTCTCTAACTCCACTCAAAATTGCCTTTACAATGCTAGAAATGTTCTTAAATAGACCCCAATTCATTTAGAGTTAGGAATACATTTTAGAATATGCTAGTCGGCATCCACTACCAAAATAGAAGGTTCTAGAAGTCATGTTAGAAGTCAGTGTAAAATTAGAAGAGTCCAGAAATAGTAGTCCAACTTCTGGGAGGCATAACTTTTGAACTGAGACTCCAATTGATGAACCATTTACATTTTCAAAAATCTCTTGAAGCACTCTATAGCCCAATTGACCAGCTTCACTCATCACCCATTTTTTGGCCCTATAAAAGGCTGTTTAGTGCCCCATATCTAATTTTGAAGCATTCTTAGGAGGTCTCCAGGAAAATTAAAACTACAATAACTTTCTAACCATAAAGCCTTTTGACCTGATTCTTTTTCTGGAGTGTTTTAAATTAAAATTATAATCATCCCTCCAAATTAAATGCTCTACCTCATCATAATTTTGGCTATATTACAAAATAAGCCATTTCTTGCATTTACATGTATCCCAAGGTGCTTAAAAACTCTAACCCAAAAAATTAATAGTGGACCTGTGAGAGTTGGAACTTTTATTTGACCCAAATAGGTATGCTGAAATAAAAACACATTAAATAGAAACTATGTCTAGGCATATTTTTGGGTGATACAGGATTTCCCTTACACCACTAGATGCTCTTGCATCAATCCATCTCATAATTTAGCATGTAAACTAAACTAGCTACCTACACATGTTCATCCATAGCATGAAACAAATAACACATAACACAATGAGTTTGTTACCTAGAAACCCTCCAATGAGAAGGTAAAATTGGGGTGGGGATGACACCCAAAAATCTTCACTACTACAGTTGTAAAGTGTATCCAGTTAATGTTACAATTGTTTGATCATAAACTATGATCTACCCTATGAAATGTATGCTCTATTAAAGGCTTACAAAGACTATTAAATCTTATCATGTTAAAGGATTTCAACACCTTGTTAAAGGACATTAACTCATAATGAAGTAAGGACCCTATTAAAGGATTTACAAAATCTTGTTAAGAATAATCAGTTAAGAGATTTTCTCTATATCACCTGTTAAAATGATTCAACACCACGATTTTTCAATTGGCACTCTGCTACTAGATATTGGATCTTCTCTTTACAAGTATATCCTTGATCCCCCTGATTGGATATGTCTCCTTCATCCTTTAATTTCTCTACTCTATTCTCTCTAATTGATTCTACAATTCATATTACTGCCATAAACTCCATAGTCACCATGAATTCTCTCTCTCTCTCTACTTAACATTTGTTCTTCTCCTCTCATACACACATGCAAAATCTTTAGAGTTTTCCCTCCTTAAGAAGACTTAGGTGAGCTAGGGTTAGGTAGGAATTAATGAATGTGATCCATCCATTTTTTTTCTTAATACATCCCTTTTTCTAATTGGTTGCATGTATTGAATATGTATTTTTAATATAACTTTGTCTATATATTCTAGAATGATAAAATAATCCTTAAGTTAGCCCAAAAATTTTTTACATAGGAGATTGTGCCATTACAAACAACTATGTCAAAAACTATTTACTCGACACTTGAAAGCTTAGAAGCTTGACATTCACTATATCCTTAATGTTGTAACTCGGCTCTTGAATGACTTGGCATCCATTTTTTTCCTTGACATCTGAATTACTCGACATATATGACTTGCTCAACACTTAAGTGACTCAGCACATACCATATGCTCATCAAATACTGGTGCTCGGTACTAACTATGTATATTGCTCAACATATGCTACTTACTCAACACATATTGAGTTATATTAAGTAGTGACTTAAGTTCTTTGTCATTGCCTTGTCAAAACCAAAATGAGATCAACATGATTCGTACTGGCACAAGATCCAAAGATAATGTTTTTCAGCTGAATCCTATAGAGATGACATTTTTTATTTCTAAATTTGATAATAGTTGGTTGTGGGATAGAAGGTTTTTTCATATAAATTTTGATAATATTTTTAAAGCAAGTAGTAGATTAGTTGTAAGAGATTTACAAAAAATTGTGAATCCTACTAATGTTGTGTGCAAGGAATGTTAAGGAGAAGAAATGTTCTTTTTCTAGCAAGAAGTTTTCTACAACTAGAAAGTTGGAGATTATTCACATAGATCTAAATGGTCCCACAAAGACAAGAGGATTCTATGGTAAAAGGTAGTTCATGATCATTGTTGACGACTTAACTAGGATGATGTGGGTAGTATTCGTTAGAGAAAAACCTAAAACATTTTAGAAGTTTAAGTTGTTTAAGAACAAAATTGAGAATGAGTCTAGATTGAAGATTAAATGTTTAAGATCTAATAGAGGTGGAGAACTTACCTCGAGTGAGTTTAATACTTTTTGTGAAGTGAATGGTATTAAGAGTCAGTTATTGGCCCCTAAGACTCCTAAGCCAGAATGGCTTTGCTAAGAGAAGAAATAGGTCTATATCAAAAAAAATAAGAGCTATAATGTTTGAGAATGATATATTGAAGACATTTTGGAGAGAAGCAGTTAATACAATAGTGTATACAATGAATAAAGTGCATACAATAAAAGGTATGAATAAGACTCCTTATGAATTATGGTTTGGACATGCACCATTAGTGAAGCATTTCAAAAAAATTGGAAGTAAATGCTATATCAAGAGACATGATGATATTGGTAAGTTTGATGCAAGAAGTGATGAAGGTATATTCCTTGGTTATTCATTAAAAAAGAAAAGCTTATAGATGTTTTTGTTAGAATTCTTTAGAATAACTAAGAGGGGGGTGAATTAGTTATTCAAGGTCTTATAATGTCCAATTCAAACTTTTTAATAAAATAGGAGTGAATCAAAAGTACTATCCTTTTTACTTTCTTAACATGCATACAATTCAACATGAAAAGTAAACATGCATCACACCATAACACAAAGGATTTTGATGACCCAGAAACCCTCCAAGAATAAGAAGGTAAAATTGGGGTGGGGATGATACCCACAAAATAACTACGCAATTAATTTCAACCACTTTTGATGGTTTGCCCTGTTAAAGGCCTGCCCTATTAAAGGCTACAACACATTGTTAAATGTGACCCTATTAAAGGATTTGTGCACCCTATTAGGAGTGTGCCCTGTTAGAGGACTTTAAGAACATTCAACTTAGAATGCCACTCTATTAAGGGGTTTACATAGAGCTATTAGGCTCACCCAAGTCCATGGGATTTACAGTCACCTTCTCAAAAGAATCTTTTATCCCTCTCTAAGGATCTCCTATCCTTCTCCTAAGGATCTCTTATCCTTCTCTTGAGGATCTTCTATCCTTCTCCTAGGGATCTTCTATCCTTTTCTTGAGGCTTATCCACCTAGTTGTTAAGCTAACCTAGCAATGTAGGATTTCAATATCTAATACAATGGTAAGAGAGTATTAGAAAGGTTTTGACCTAATAAAGATTGAAACCCTATCCTTGCAAATTTTAGATCACTCTTTAGTTCTTTTCTTTTCTTTTCTTTTCTTTTCTTCCTTGTAGTGCTGATAGCTTGTTCACTTTCAAGGTCTATCTCCTTGAGTTCTTCCACTCATAATGCCAATGCACTCTATGGTCACTTGATCAACTCAGAGTCTTGATGTTCTATCTGTATTCCTCGCTGTGCCCTCTTCCTGACACTTCACACTAGCCTTCTCTTGGCTTCTTCACATGACCACACTTATGACCAACTCCTTCTTGCACTCTCATGATCTTTGACCTGTAACTCCTTATAAAGAAGTTATGTTCTTCATTTCCCACTCAAATCTTAATTTTATTTGAGAAAATGATATTGTTTTCCCTCAAAATTGCTTCTTCTAGAAACATCATGATAAATCCATTAGAATTCACCTTGAATTGGTTTGGATGGTTCACATGAAATTTTGTGACATCTTCTTATCATCCTTATCATCCAACTAATTCACAAATTTCAATGTAACAAACTTATTGTTATTGATCTAGTGAATCTTTGACTTAACAAATAATGCAGCAACTCAGCATCATTGGTTTACTGATGCTTGACACCTTCTGTGTTACTTGAATCCTACTATATTTACTGATGCTTGACACCTGAAGAAACTTGCTCAACATCCATTACCTTTTTCTGATACTTGGCACCTGAATAATCACTCGGCTCACACTAAAGTTGAACTTAGTTAGGCTTTACAAATGACTTAGTTAAACCTTACATCTTTGATGTATCTCAGTGTATCCATCCTCTTAGAGTATGTCATCAATACACTATTTCATCAATATCTTAGTTGATCCTTATACTTCATTACAACATCATAACTTCAACCTTTCTCTAGGTGCTCTAGTTACATCTTATTGATTGCCTCTTCCTTGCCAATCAACCAATTGGTAGTATTTGGATCACTTATGAAATTGTCATTCCTACAAGTAAAAAGTTTGACATGAATGACAAAACAATTATTGAAAACATTCTTTACCCATTCTATTATTCTTCATTCATGATCCTTTCAATTATTTCCAACAATCTCCCTCTTTGGCATTGATGGCAAACCAAACTAATCAATTGATTGAGTTGATCAACTTAGTTACCACCAAAATTATATACCAAATAGAAAACTTGTTGAAATTACATATCTTCCTCTTTGTATCATGTCTCCCTCTTTTGTTTATACAAACTAATTCCTTTGTTTTGCTTCTCCCTCTTGACTGCTGCATCCTTACTACTGATCTCATACATCTCCATATCCTTACCTTTAATTGATCAACTTCTCATAAATCTCCCTCTTTGACATAAATGCCAAAGATGTAGCATCTTCAACATGCTAAATATAAGCTTTGCATCTCATGTTTTCTCCCTCTACCACCATACTTGTGACTAATCTAAAATTTTTGTTCCTGTTGTCATCCTCTACATCATTCTTCTAATATTTCAATGATCTGCTCCTGTTGATGCAGGATAGCTTCTTTGTTGCTTTAGACTACTTGAGTTAGGGGCATTACCCCCAACTTTCCTCTAAGATATTCATAAGTATCCTTGGGCAATGGTTTGGTGAAGATATCTATAGTTTGTTCCTTTGTGTGAATGTACTCCATCTTCACTTGTTTGTCTTCCACCAATTCTCTGACATAGTGATACTTGATTGCAATATGCTTGGTTTTTGCATGCATTACTGGATTCTTGGATATGTTTATAGCACTTGTATTATCACAATACAATATCACAAGTTTGATTACCTCTTCTTTCATTCCTTTCAATAGATGTTTAAGCCATACAATGTTTGTGAAAGTGACTATTGCTGCCACATATTTTGCTTTTGCAGTGGACTAAGATGTGCATGTTTGTTTCTTGCTAGTCCAAGTAACTAGCCTTTTACCTAAGAATAATGCTCCTCCACTTGTGCTTTTTTTGTCATCAATGTTGCCTCCCCAATCTGTGTCTGTGTATGCATTGAGCTCAAACTTCTCATTCTTTTTGTAATATAGGCCAAAATCATCAGTTCCTTTGAGATACCTCATTATCCTTTTTACTGCCATGAGATGATTTTCTCTAGGATTAGCAGAGAATCTAGCCACTATTCCAACTACTAGTGCTATGTCTAGTCTTCTATGTACAACATATTGTAGTTTTCTAAACATGGATCTATACATTGTTTGATTGACTTCAGTTGATTCATCATTTTTGGATAGCTTATGTCCTATTGCCATTGGTGTGCTGACTGGTTTGGAGTCTTCCAATCCAAACATCTTGAGTATCTCTTTGATGTACTTTGATTATTTCATGAATATACCATGTTTTAGTTGATGTACTTGAAATCCAACAAAGAACTTGATTTCTCCAAACATAGACATCTTAAACTCATGTTTCATTTTGTCAGCAAAAATTTTGCAAAGTGCTTCCTTTCCTCCAAAAATGATGTCATCCACAAAGATTTCAAATACAAGGATATCCTTACTTTCTTCTAATTTGATGTACATGTTGCTGTTGTCATTAGTTCTTTCAAATCCTATTTGCACTAGATACTTGTGAAATGTCTCATACCAAGCTCTAGGGGCTTGCTTTAATCCATATAGAGCCTTATGTAATTTGCATACCTTTTTTTTGTTCTTTTCATCAACAAAACCTTCTGGTTTCTCTATGTAGACTTCCTCTTCAAGTATACCATTCAAAAATGTGGACTTTACATCTATTTGATAGACTTTAAATCCTTTGAAGGCTGCATATGCTAGTAAGGTCCTTACTCCTTCCATTCTGGAAACTGGAGCAAAAGTTTCTATATAGTCTAGTCCTTCTTCTTGTGCATACCCTTTACAGACTAGTCTTTCCTTGTTCCTTATGATTTCACCATTCTCATCTAACTTATTTCTAAACAGCCACTTGGTTCCAATTAAATTTTTGTCAGCTGGTCTTGAGACTAAGGTCCATGTCTTGTTCTTTTCGATTTGTTCTATTTCTTTTTTCATAGAATTGTACCAGTCACCATCTTTTATGGCTTTACTTACTATTTTTGGTTCCATTTTGCTAAGAATACATGTCTCACTTCTGAGTCTATTCCTTTTCATTGGTCTTGCCTCTTTGTTTCCAATAATTTGATTTGCAAGATGATTTCTTCTTACATACTTTGCCAATACTAGTTCTTTCCTTGTTTGCATGTTGTCTCTTTCAAAATCTGAATCCTCATGCATATTTTCATCAGGTATTTTTTCATTTCCTTCATGTTGGCTATTCTCAGAATCTGAATGAACATTCTCTATATTCTGCAGCTTGGCTTCTGAATGTGTCTGCTGCTCAAAATTCATTGTCTGTGACTCGACAGATGCTAGATTTTGTTGCTGATTATCATTCTGAGTTGCAACTTCACCATTATTAGGTATACCTTCATAAAAGTATACAAAAGTCTTGTATTCTTCTGCTTTCTTGGTGTTCTCAACACTTTGAACTTCTGCAAGCTCATCAAATTTCACATTTGTGCTTTCTATTACTTTGTTAGTATTAACATTCGAGCACTTATAAGCTTTTCTTCTAGTAGAGTAACCAAGAAACGTTCCTTCCTCACTCTTTGCATCAAACTTTCCATTTCTAGACTCTTTATATATATAACATTTGCATCCAAATATTTTAAAATGTTTTACATTAGGAGAATGCCCATAGCATAATTCAAAAGGTGTGACATTTGTTCCTTTCTTGACCTGAACTCTGTTGAGTGTGTAGACTACAATACTTATAGCTTCTCTCTAGAACTTGAGTGAAACATTTTTCTCCATCATTAAGGTCCTGTCATAGTCAATGAATGATCTATTCCTTCTTTCTACTATACCATTATGAGGTGGAGTCCTAGGTGCTGATGTCTACCTTTTTATTTCTCTTTCAATTCAAAATTCTTCAAATTCTCTTGATGTGAATTCACCTCCTCTATCAGATCTGAGATGTTTTAGACTCTTCCCAATCTCTTTCTCAACTCTGGCCAAGTATCATTTGAACATTTGGAATGCATCTAATTTTTTTTTAGGAACATGATTGTCATCATCCTTGAATAGTCATCTACAAATAGCATTATGTATCTGTGACCTTTGTAGCTTTTCACTTCAATAGTACCACACAAGTCAGTACGAACTAGCTCTAATACTTGATTAGAAGTATAAGCCTTGCTTTTGAAAGTTGACTTGTCATCTGCCCTAGTTGGCATTGTTTGCACATGGTGTTATCAGGCTTCTTCAACTTTGGTAGACCTCTGACTTTCTTCATTTTGTTGATACTTATCAGATTGTCAAAATTTACATGAAATAGCCTCTTGTGCCATAACCATACATCATCAGTTTGAAAAATGAGACAAGAAGCATCTTCCATGTCTAGGTAAAACAAATTACTCCTAGTTTGATCACCTTTTCCTATTAGACTTCCTTGAGAATCATAAATCTTAGCAACTCCTTTTTTAAATTCAACCTTGCATCCTATGTTGCCTAACTGTGAGACATTTAGCAAGTTATAATTAAAGCCTTCAACATAGTATGCATTATCAAATTATATCTTTTCATTATACCTTTCCCTTTGATCTAACATGGTGCATTGTTACCAAATCTAATACTATTTCCTTCATATTGAGTAAAGGAAATGAACTTACTTTTATCTCCAATCATGTGATGAGAGCATCTACTGTCTATGATCCATTTATCATTCTTGTTCATGCAGGTTACCAGGGCAATTGTTTCATCTTCATCTGATTCATCTTTCATAGCCACATAGACTACTTCATCATCATTCTCGTCAGAGTCTTCTTCAACAATGTAGCATCTTTTGCCTTTACCTCTGTAGTCCTTGTTGTCCTCCTTTTTGTTCTTGAAGTTGCTTCCATCCTTGTAATTTTTCTTTTGTGTGCATTTGGCTGCAATGTGACCAACTTCATTACAATTGAAACAAATGATTGGTAGCTTATCTTTGAATTTTCCTCTTCCTCTATGAAATCTTCTTGCTAGTAATGCCTTTAATTGGTCTGCATCATCTTCATCAATGCTGCTATCACTAGATACATATCCTTTTCCACTCTTTTTCTTTTTTTTCACCTCCTCATTATCTTTTATTGTCATCTTGGCTTTGAATCCAGATTCAAAGTTTTCTAGCTTGTAGTTTTCAAAGTTGGATAGCTCAAAGGTAGTGAGTCTTCCAATTATTTCTTCAAATGAAAATGCATTGCCTGGTACACACCTTAGCTCTTGGATGGTTGATACTCTTATAGCATAGATAGGAAATAAATTTCTCAAGTATTTGCTACATATTGTTTCTTCTGCTAATTGTCCTCCTAGGCTTCTTATGGCACTTACCACTTCTTTCATCCTTGTACCATATTGAGCAACATTCTCTCCTTCCATTTTCATGTCATCAAACTTTCCTCTTAGGCTCTCTCTTTTGGCTCTCTTGACATTGTCATCTCCTCCATAGATTCTTGATAATGTTTCCCACATCTAATGTGCAATATCACATTCTTTGATGTCATCGTCCTCAACATAACTTAGTGCTGAAGCAATATCTAACATCGCTTGATTGTGCTCCTTCTTCTTGCTCATGTCATCTATAGTGAGAGGTCCTGCAGGGTCTACATAATCAACTATGATTGAGTTCTATGCATAGTCACCTATTGATTCGAGGTGTAGCTTCATCAGACTTTGCCATGCAACAAATTTTTCTTTGTTTAGCTTGAGAACTTCTCTCTTGGACATCTTGATCTTCTTGCTGCTAGTACCTTGAAAAAAATCAGCAGTGTGCTTTGATACCAATTGTTAGAATTCTTTAGAATAACTAAGAGGGAGGTGAATCAGTTATTCAAGGTCTTATAATGTCGAATTGAAACTTTCTAATAAAATAGAAGTGAATCAGAAGTACTATCCTTTTTACTTTCTTAACATGCATACAATTCAACATGAAAAGTAAACATGCATCACATCATAACACAAAGGATTTTGATGACCCAGAAACCCTCTAGGAATAAGAAGGTAAAACTAGGGTGAGGATGATACCCACAAAATAATTGTATAATTGATTTCAACCACTTCTGATGGTCTGCCCTGTTAAAGGCTACAACACACTATTAAATGTGACCCTGTTAAAGGATTTGTGCACCCTATTAGGAGTGTGCCCTGTTAGAGGACTTTAAGAACATTGAACTTAGAATGACACCCTATTAAGGGATTTACATAGAGCTATTAGGCTCACCCAAGTCCATGGGATTTACAGTCACCTTCTCAAAAGAATCTTTTATCCCTCTCTAAGGATCTCCTATCCTTCTCCTAAGGATCTCTTATCCTTCTCTTGAGGATCTCCTATCCTTCTCCTAGGGATCTTCTATCCTTTTCTTGAGGCTTATCCACCTAGCTATTAAGCTAACCTAGCAATATAGTATTTCAATATCTAATACAATGGTAAGAGAGCATTAGAAAGGTTTTGCCTTGATAAAGATTGCAACCCTATCCTTCCATATTTTAGATCACTCTTTAGTTCTTTTCTTTGCTTGGCTTTTCTTCCTTACAGTGCTGATAGCTTGTTCACCCTTCAAGATCTATCTCCTTGAGTTCTTCCACTCATAATGCCAATGCACTCTATGGTCACTTGATCAACTCAAAGTTTTGATGATTTGTCCTTACTCCTCACTATGTCCTCTTCTTGACACTTCACACTAGCCTTCTCTTAGCTTCTTCGCATGACCACACTTATGACCAACTCCTCGCACTCTCATGATCTCTAACCTGTAACTCCTTATAAAGAAGTTATGTTCTTCATTTCCCAGTCAAATCTTAATTTTATCTGAGAAAATGATATTGTTTTCCCTCAAAATTGCTTCTTCTAGAAACTTCATGATAAATCCATTAGCATTCACCTTGAATTGGTTTGCATGGTTCACATGAAATTTTGTGACATCTGCTCATCATCCTTATCATCCAACTAATTCACAAATTTCAATGTAACAAACTTATCATTACTGATCTAGCGAATCTTTGACTTAACAAATAATGCAGCAACTCAACATCATTGATTTACTGATGCTTGACACCTTCTGTGTTACTCAGCTCCTACTGTATTTACTAATGCTCAGCACCTGAAGAAACTTTCTTAGCATCCATTACCTTTTTTTGATACTCAACACCTAAAGGATTCTGTGTTACTCAACACCTGAATAATCACTTAGCTCACACTAAAGTTGAACTTAGTTAGGCTTTACAAATGTCTTAGTTAAACCTTACATCTTTGATGTGTCTTAGTGTGTCCATCGTCTTAGAGTATGTCATCAATACTCTATTTCATCAATGGCTTAGTTAATCCTTATACTTCATTACAACATCATAACTTCAACCTTTCTCTAGGTGTTCTAGTTACATCTTATTGATTGCCTCCTCCTTGTCAATAAACCAATTGATAGTATTTGGATCACTTAAGCAATTGTCATTCTTGCAAGTAGCAAGTTTGACATCAATGAAAAAATAATTTTTGAAAAAATTCTTTACCCATTCTATTATTCTCCATTCATGATCCTTTCAATCATTTCCAATAGTTTTAATCGAAGGACTGTGACTATTGTTGAGAGTGCAACTATGAAAGTGGTTGAAAATTTTGGAGTTCAAGAGAGAATCCATGATTATAATTATGATAATAAAGAAGCTAATCCTAAGCCTATCCAATAAAATATTGAGACTTATTATGGAACTAACAATTATTTATAGAATGACATTTCAGTTGTGGAATAGAGAGACAAACCAAGATCTAAACATAGACTAGAAGTAAGAGTTAATAGAGTGACACAAACACCAAACAAGAATTTCACAAAGAATCATCCTATTGGTTAGATTCTTAGAAGTGAAGAGAGAGGAGTTATGACAAGAAATAGAATACATGAAGAGCTATGTTTGATTTCTAAAATTGAACCAAAGAGTGCAAAAGAAGCATGTAAGGATGATCATTGGTTTTAAGTAATGAAGGAAGAACTAGATAAGATTGTGAAGAATGAGACATGGGAGTTGGTCCCCATACTAATGGGAAAAAATTTTATAGGAACTATGTGGGTTTTCATAAATAAGATGAATGAAGAAGGTAAGGTTGTGAGAAAAAAAGAAAGACTTGTATGTAAGGGATACATGCAACAAGAAGGTATAGACTATGAAGAAACATTTGCACCTATTTCTAGAATTGAAGTAGTTAGAATGTTCTTGGCTTATGCAGCAAATAAGAAGTTCAAGCTGTATCAAATGGATGTCAAGTTAGCATTTTTGAATGGAGAACTTGAAGAAGTCTACATTGAACAACCTAAAGGATTTCCTTTGACAAAAGAAGGAAATATCATATGTAAGTTGAAGAAAGCATTTTATGGACTAAAGAAACCACCTAGAACCTAGTATGTGAGGTTGGATAAGTATTTGGAAAATTTAGTATTTGCTAAAGGTCTTGTAGATAGTAACTTATATTTGAAATAAATAGAGAATGGTTTGTTGATTAATGTGATATTTTTGGATGGTATAATCTTTGGAGGTGATGATAAAGCAAGTGAAAATTGTGTTGATGAAATGAAGAATGAATTTGAGATGAGCATGATTGGTGAGATGAAATATTCTTGGGTTTACAAATTGTGTAGAATAGTGATGGTATTCCTATCATAGACTAAGTATTTGAAAGACTTTTTGGAGAGATTTGATTTGAAAAGTTGTAAGCCTATTGGTACACCTATGATAATTGATCACAAGTTGTTTAGCAAAGTTGAGACTATTGGAAATATAGATGGTGTAATTGAGGGGGGGTGTGAATCAATTACCACAAAAATAAATCCACATATCCTTTAGATGTCTTAAATAACTAGTTACTATTGTCACTCAGTAGTCACATAGAAAAATGTTGTAACTTGGTAGATCAACTGTGTATTAACTTATTACTGATCTTTAAGCATTCACAATTATTAACATCCATGCAAAAGAAATAACATGAACACAAGAGACACCGGATTTAATGTGGAAACCCAATATGGGAAAAACCACCAAGTAACTAGCTACCAATTTTCACTTTTCTAAAGTGAGCCTTGTAAAAGGTTATAAAACACACTATTAGGTGTGACCTTGTTAGAGGATTTAAATAGCCTGCTAGGAGTGGCCTTGCTAGAGGACTTTAGAAAAATTCAATAGAGTTGTCCACCTTATTAGAGGATTTACAAAAATGGATGTTAAACCAACTCTGTTAAGAGATTTAGAATTCACTGCTATAATTGAGAGAAAGTAACAATGAGTGACCTAAATGAGATGCAATTGAACTTTGTTGATACAGATCTCTATTCTACTTCACTAGATCCTCACTGATTGAATACACCTTTTTTGCTCCTCAAGAATATCTAACCCTTCTTCAAAATTTTCTCACACCTTCTTCTTCACACAATCAAATCACTTGCATATTTACTCATTCATACATCTATTCATAATTAAGAATTCACAACTTGACCTTTTATTTATACCTTACAAATTGTCAAGTTGGCTCATTTACAAGTTACATTTACCAATAAACAATACATCAATCAACTACAAATATTACATGAAACAATTAAACTTTATTTCCCAAAATAATGAAATTCTTCATTGGCTGACCCTACTCAGTAAACACTGCTCCAGAAATAATTTTTAGTTTTAACCAAGTGAAACTTGGTAAACATTGCAAACTCTGCAAAATCCTTTGGAGACCAAGTGAACTCGGTAAACACTAACTTTCCTTAGTTGACCTTTTGAGCTTGGTGGAAACTAACTTTCCTTTGCTAACCTTGGGAGCTCAGTTAACACTAACTTCTATCATAGAATCCTTCAGCACCTGAGTGAGCTCAGTAGAAACTGTCTTCATAGGGTGACTTCCAAAAATTCTCGATAGACTCTATAATTCACTTTGCTATCCATCTGAGCTTGGTAGACTCTACCTGATAACTGATATGACATTTGTGTAACATTAATGAAAACACACAATTGAATAATTATATCCAACAATCTCCCTCTTTGAAATTGATGGCAACACAACATGTCATAGCAGAATGAAATTTGAGAAAAAGTCTTTTTCTAACAAAATATTTCTTCCTCTTAGATTTCATTCCACAAACTTCTCAAATATAGTAATCTCACTCTTTGAATGAATTACATAGCTTCTTTTCAAACACCAAACTTTTCACAAACAAATTCAAATTTCAAAAAGATATGATAGTATACTCTCCCTCTTTGACAACACATGCCAAAGACAACACAAACCAAATGAAGAAAAATGTACCTTATGTATTGATTCATATACAATATTCTGATGACTATACTACATCAACTAAAAGATCTTCAACTTGGTACCTATTGATGCATCAATAAAACTTCATTTTAGTGAGCTTTAGATAGGGGAATGACCCCTAACTTACCTCTTAGATACAAGAATGCATCCTTAGGTAAAGGCATAGTGAATATGTCAGAAATTTGTTCCTTTGTATGGACATATTCTAGTTTGATCTCCTTATTCTACACCAATTCTCTGACAAAGTGATATTTTATTGGAATGTACTTGGCTTTTTAGTGCATTACTAGATTTTTAGATATGTTGATTGCACTTGTATTGTCACAAAATATAACAACAAGTTCTTTGATTTCCTCCTTCATGCCTTCCAATAATTGTTTGAACCAAACAATACTAGAATAGTTTACTACTACTGCAACATACTCTGCTTCTGCTGTGGATTGGGATGTACAATTTTTCTTTTTACTTATCTAAGAAGCCAACCTCTTTCCAAGAGAGAATGCTCCTCCTCTTTTAGGGGTGCATGGGAGTTATGGTTATGAGACAGTGGCCAATGATCTACAGAGTTGTGTTGACTGCAGGAGTTGTACAGTGTGTGGATTCTCCATACTTGGTATAGTTTCATTTGAGAGCATTCACCATTGTTGCAGAGTTGGATTGTACATTCCATATAGGCCAGTGGAATGCATTGATGGTATTTACTATGTTGGTAGTCCACTTTACTTGGGTTTTGATATTCTAAGAGTTTGTGTCTCATGGGTTTTTGACTGTGGTAATGGTGATTTTGGAGTTTGGTTGAGCTATAATTTCCAGTTTGATTATGGATTCCTCTTGGTCATATTGCAGAGGATCTTGCAGGAGTCTATGTTAATTGGTAGTAGTATAGTTCATGACTACATTTGGGATCTAGGAGGATTGATTGGTTTATTGTTCAGCCATTGCTTGAGGAGAAGCAATGTTTGGGAGGGGAGGACTTGTCATGTCCCCTTTTCAAATAATTAAAAAATAATAATCTTTGCTAAGATAGGCAGGCCCAAGAAAGTGAAGTTTCAGAAAAAGGGAGTTAATCTTTGGAAACCGTTGGACTAATAAATGATAATTATTATTAAAATATGTTTCATTAACCTCTCTTGGACGTGAGTTATAGTTATGCCCTTTTTAAAGAGGTTTGGAGGCATTTTGGGGGGGATTCTAGAACTTGATTTTTGCTCATTCTTTGTTATTCTTCAGAGGCTGCCAAACCTGTGGAGAAAGAGACCCAAGAACGGGAGTTTGCAGGTTTCCAGGGAGACCCAAGAATGGGAGTTTGTAGGTTTCCAGGAAGGCTAAGGATAGGAGTTTGAAGCCATTCCATGTGCATGCTCATACAGAGTATGCCTTTGTGCTGAATAGTGCAGATTTGTGAGTTTCCGGGTGTGTTTTTGTATGAGTTTGGTGTTTACAGTTGAGTATTTCATATCAGTTTGGGTTGCTGCTGTATATCAGACTTTTAAATGTTAAAATAGAGCTGAATATATATATTTGGATGTGATTAAACTTTTGAGATAGTTTATTAGTGTTTTTGTGGTGTTTCTGGGCATTTTGTGTTAATTTCGGGAGTCCGATGAGCATAGTTTTTGTCCTACATTTGTGAGCTGTTGTGTAAAGGCTATATAGATTTGGAAACATAATTTTGTAGGCTGTTATGCTGCTGAAATTTCTGTAAAAATTTCCACTTTCAGATTTATTAATAACAGGTGAAGCTGTGAAGCTTTTTGGCACTATTTTCGGCATACCTGATTTGGGGTTTCTTGAGAAATTTGGTGGATCTTTGTGATAGCAGTTGTTTGATCTTAAAGATCTGATTAAAGGTTGGAAATATCATACAAAATCAGAAAAGGGGACATTTTAGTGGTATCAGAGCCATGATCTTGCCAGTCTGAGGGTTTGTAGAAGTTTGCAGAAGTTTGCATTTCAGTTTTGACAAGTACCCAGATCTTGCATGTCAGTTTTGACAACTACCCAGATCTTGCATGTCATAATTTGGTGGTTGCATGTTGCTTCTAATCAGTTGCATGTCCAAATCTATGGTTTCATGCTACTTCTAATCATTTTCATGTTAGTTCTTGGTGAATTTGGTGGTTGTAGAAGTTTGCATGTCAATTTTGACAACTACCCAGATTTTGCATGTTAGTTTTGACAACTACCCAGATCGTGCATGTCATAATTTGGTGGTTGCATGTTGCTTCTAATCAGTTGCACATCCAAATCTATGGTTGCATGCTACTTCTAATCATTTGCATGTTAGTTCTTGGTGTTTGAAGAAGTTATATCCTATTGGGGTTACACTCTACTTTATCGAGAATGGACAGGTATAGTACAGAGTCTCAGAGGGAACGATCTTGGACAATTGATAGCTAGAGTCAAAATAGTAGAAAGGATGGTTATTTAGACATTCGAGATAAACTTATGAAAATAAGCCATGACATGTCTAAACAGTTGGTTGAGCACCACCGTATAATGAATGACATGTTATCTGACCCAGCTAAGGTGGATAAGTTGACTGGATTTCTATTTGGCAAATTTTCTCACAGGACAGATGATACAATTCCCAAGAACTTGCATGAGGAGTTTGAGAAACTAGCTGATAGCCAGGTAGAGGTCTCAAATTCTACTTTGCCATAGGAGGTGGTGGGAAAGGATATTACACAGATTGATAGTAACAGTCAACTTGATACTCAAATTGAGACAATTGTTTACAGGTTGTCAAAGGGTGATGCCACAGGTATTCAGGATGGTATAGTTACAACAGGCAGTGACTATAGTGTAGTGGGTTCAGATGATGATTATGAGGATGTTGTTGTGCAGGATGGTGAGATACCTGGTAGAGATGAGCAGACATTGAGCATTCATGACTTTGCTGAGAAAGAGTACCAGGCGTAGTTAGATGCTTCATCACATGAGGTTGAGGCAGGTAGTACTTCACATGATTTATCCCGCCAGTTGAAGGTGAGTGAAGATAGTATTGTGACTTCATTACCTCATCATGACAGGTATGTGGAGTTAGTTGGTATTGGTCATATTACTTAGGTGAGGAGTTTGCTTGAGTTACCAGTTGATTCTAGTTTACAGATATGGACTCGAGATTGTTATATTGGTGTTTGGGATTCAGTTGACTGGAGATCTTTAACACTTTTTGGTAGTAGTGTTTGTTTGGGTGCTATCATGGATTTGATTAGCAGATTACACGGTGTTGTCTTTTCTTGTGCCAGTATCTTTTCTGATGTTGGTATTAGTTTTTATACACCGGTGTTGGGCTTTGTTCATATATCCAGTCGACCATACTTGCTGGAATGTGTTGATGATCTTTCATATTTGGCAGTGTGTACAGATGAGTCCCAGGATCATATTGGCATTGATGACATCTAGGAGGATGTAGTGGGAAATTTTGAAGACTTAGTTTCTTTGGGTACAGAGGAGTTGGACAGCAGTGCTATAGTTTTTGATACTCTGTATGTTGATATGAGCTTTAGAGTTGATTCACAGGACATGGATGGTAATACTCTAGAGACTAGTAACTTTGAGGATACTCCTTTAGACAGTGCATCAAAGGAGGTTTGTAGGAGATAGTCAAGCCAATGCCATCATGTGTCTAATCAGTTGAGAGTTAGTGACCGAGACATTGCTATCACTTGCCAACATTTTGATGCTGCTCGTCAGTTATTAGCAGTTTATAGATGGGGTTCTCCTACTAGTGATGAGCAGGAAGGAAGTTATCTTTCCTTGACAGAGATCCACTCTTTATGGGAGGCTATTCATATTTTGAGACAGAATTATATGCAGTTGGTAGCTGACAGAGATTATCTTATGGAGTGGGGTAGTATAGCATATGATGCATTGTTGGCCAAGGAAGATGAGGTGAGTGAGCTTACTGAGCAGCTTGAGGTGACTTCTGAGATTCTTGAGAGTACACAGTTGGTTTCAAAGAGTCATAGTTTCATTTGGCTAAGGTGACCATGGAGTTAGAGTGACTACAGTCTTTATCTGATTCTATACAGTCACAAGCTATGGTGTTTGGTGATTCGAGGATGTCCATGGCTAAGATTGTCAGAGACAGTGGAGATGGGGATGCATCCATCCTTGATACTAACATTGGCATATCAGGTTCATTCCCACTAGAGTCAGGTTTAGTTGAGTTAGGTATTGTAGTAGATTATTGTATGCCTGACAGGGTGGTGGCCTCTAGTAGTGAAGGCACAGAGACTAGAGATGTATCAAAGGTCATGTGTGATGTTGGTGAGTCAACAGTTGGCATGGTTCCTGCTAGTAATACTACTCCCTTGGTGATATCTTTGGAGGTAGTAGTCAGTTCCAACATGGTTGATGATCAATTGCAGTCAGTTTCATCTGGATTACAGTCTGAGCCACTGACTGAGATTGGCACATTCTATCGGCATTACACTGTGAGGTACGCTCATCAATTTACCTTTGATGACCATGTTGATGAGATTATGATACAGAGATGTACTTTGGTTCCTAGTGCTTATCATTAGTTATGGAATAGTTTGATGCCTCGAAATGAAAGTTGTGGTGGGCATGACATGGCGACAGGTTCTGTAGTTGATAGCTTGATAATACATGACTTAGAGTAGGAGTTTTGGAGTGATGCTTCAGCAAGTGTTGTTATTGATTCTACTCCTTTGGCTATGACATCTCCTGACTTAGCTAGTGATCAGTCACAGTGGGTTGTATCACTTGTTCATGGTGAGCTGTTGACTGAGGTTGGTTTTTTTAATCAACATTATATTGCAGGGTGTGTACATCAGTTAACAATTGATCCTTATGCTGAGAAGTTGATGGCAGGAAAATTTGGTTTGGGTTCCATTTCTTGTTGTTTATCTTGTGATGGCTTTTCACCATCAGGGGTGCATGGGAGTTATGGTTATGAGACAGTGGCCAATGATCTATAGGGTTGTGTTGACTACAGGAGTTGTACAGTGTGTGGATTCTCCATACTTGGTATAGTTTCATTTGAGAGCATTCACCATTGTTGTAGAGTTGGATTGTACATTCCATATAGGCCAGTGGAATGCATTGATGGTATTTACTATGTTGGTAGTCCACTTTACTTGGGTTTTGATATTCTAAGAGTTCATGTCTCATGGGTTTTTGACTGTGGTAATGGTGATTTTGGAGTTTGGTTGAGCTATAATTGCCAATTTGATTATGGATTCCTCTTGGTCATATTGCAGAGGATCTTGCAGGAGTCTGTGTTAATTGGTAGTAGTATAGTTCATGACTACATTTGGGATCCAGGAGGATTGATTGGTTTATTGTTCAGCCATTGCTTGAGGACAAGCAATTTTTGGGAGGGAAGGACTTGTCATGTCCCCTTTTCAAATAATTAAAAAATAATAATCTTTGCTAAGACAGGCAGGCCCAAGAAAGTGAAGTTTCGAAAAAAGGGAGTTAATCTTTGGAAACCGTTGGACTAATAAATGATAATTATTATTAAAATATGTTTCATTAACCTCTCTTGGAAGTGAGTTACAGTTATGCCCTTTTTAAAGAGGTTTGGAGGCATTTTGGGGGGGGATTCTAGAACTTGATTTTTGCTCATTCTTTGTTATTCTTCAGAGGCTGCCAAACCTGTGGAGAAGGAGACCCAAGAACGAGAGTTTGCAGGTTTCCAGGGAGACCCAAGAATGGGAGTTTGCAGGTTTCCAGGAAGGCTAAGGACAGGAGTTTGAATCCATTCCATGTGCATGCTCATACAGAGTATGCCTTTGTGCTGAATAGTGCAGATTTGTGAGTTTTCGGGTGTGTTTTTGTATGAGTTTGGTGTTTACAGTTGAGTATTTCATATCAGTTTGGGTTGCTGCTGTATATCAGACTTTTAAATGTTAAAATAGAGCTGAATATATATATTTGGATGTGATTAAACTTTTGAGATAGTTTATTAGTGTTTTTGTGGTGTTTCTGGGCATTTTGTGTTAATTTCGGGAGCCCAATGAGCATAGTTTTTGTCCTACATTTGTGAGCTGTTGTGTAAAGGCTATATAGATCTGGAAACATCATTTTTTAGGCTTTTATGCTGCTGAAATTTCTGTAAAAATTTCCACTTTCATATTTATTAATAACAGGTGAAGCTGTGAAGCTTTTTGGCACTATTTTCGGCATACCCGATTTGGGGTTTCTTGAGAAATTTGGTGGATCTTTTTGATAGCAGTTATTTGATCTTAAAGATCTGATTAAAGGTTGGAAATATCATACAAAATCAGAAAAGGGGACATTTCAGTTATGCAATCTTTCATAGCATGCTCTAGGAGCTTGTTTTAGACCATACAATATTTTGTGCAATTTGCAGACCATGTCCTTCTTGTCTAGATCAACAAAACCTTTACGCTATTCAATGTAAAATTCTTCATCCAGTATACCATTGAGAAATGTTGACTTGACATCCATCTAATAAACCTTAAATCCTTTGTATATAGCATATGCAAGTAGGGTCCTGACACCTTCCAATCTTGCAATAGGAGAAAAGTCTCTCCATAGTCTATTCCTTCTTCTTGAGAGTATCCTTTGCATACTAGTCTAGCTTTTTTCCTTAACACTTTACCATCTTCATTCAACTTATTTCTAAATACCCACTTAGTTCCAATCACATTGTATCTTTAGGTTTGGATACAAGAGTCCATGTTTTGTTTGTCTTTATTTTCTCTATCTCTTCATTCATAACCTCAATCCAACTTTAATTTTCTAATGCATATTTGACACTTCTAGGCTCAAAATCAGCAAGTAAAAAAGTACCTTTCAACTTACTCCTTGTCATAGTTTCTTCATATTTGTCTCCAATGATCTGATCTAGTGTATGATGTCTCCTAACATATTTGGCTAATACAAGCTCCTTGCCTTTTGAATGCATTGCATTCTCATCCTCTTGAACTTCAACTTTAGGTTTTGGTTGTTCTATCTATTGCTCAGGTCCTTCAGACTCGATAGGCATTGGCTCGGTAGCATCTAATTGTGACTCAATTTTCTTCAACTCAATTTGAACTTCCTACAACTCGGTTACTGAAGACTTGAGAGTAGAAGATTCCTAATTGACAGATGTATTTGGCACTGTATTAGGTGTAATGAAAACAAATCTCTTGTAGTCTTCTGGTTCCCTTTTTCTTTCTTCTTCAGTCCTTTCTACAAACTCATCAACTTTCACATGTGCACTTTCTATGACTTTGTGAGTAGACAAATTCAAACATCTATATGCTTTACTTTTTCAAGAATATCCCAAAAATATTCTTTCATTACCCTTCACATCAAATTTACCTTTTCTAGATTCTTTCAAAATGTAACATTTGCTTCCAAATACTTTTAGGTAACTTACATTGGGTTTATAACCATACCATAACTCATAGGGGGTTTTGAATGTGTCCTTCTTCAGCTATACTCGGTTCAAGGTATGAACTACAGTGCTGATAGCTTCCTTCTAGTATTTGATAGCAATGTTCTTTTCAATCATTAAAGTTCTTGCATAGTCCATGATAGATCTATTTCTCCTTTCAGCTATTCCATTTTGCTTGGGAGTTCTAGGGGTTTATACTTTTCTTTTGATTCCTCTTTCAATGAAAAAGTTATTGAACTCATGGGAGATGAATTCAACACCTCTATTTGACCCCAAAAAATTTAGTCTTTTTCTTGTTTCCTTTTCTACTCTGGCCAAATACCACTTGAACTTTTTGAAATCTTCTAATTTCTCTCTCAAATATATGATATTCATCATTCTTGAGTAATCATCAACAAAAATAATGAATAACTTTTCTCCAGTATAGCTTTCAATTCCAATAGGTCCACACAAATCAGTATGCACAATTTGAAAAACTTCTTCAAATTGATAGTTCTTACTTTTAAAGCTAGTCTTTTCCATCTTACCAATCTGAAAATTCTTGCATAGACCAACCTCAGGTTTCTTTATACTAGGAATGCCTCTTACATTCCTAAATTTTTTTATTTTCACCAAGTTATCAAAGTTCACATGACACAACTTTCTATGTCATAACCAACTTTCTTCAACTTGAGAAATAAAACATGAATATTCACCAAGTTCAAGATAGAACAAGTTACCTTTTGTTTGAATGCCAAATCCAATCAGATTTCCTTTGTCATCTAGCAGTCTTGCTTTTCCATGCATGAATTCCACTTTGAATCCATTATTGAGTAGTTGTGCCACACTCAATAGATTATGTTTTAGTCCTTCTAACCAATATGCATTATCACATACAAGCTCTTTGGTTAGTGATATTCTTCCTCTTCCTTTTATGCAACAAGGTTCATTATTACCAAACCTCTCGCTACCACCATCATAGTCTTCAAAATGTTCAAAATTAGTTTTATCACCAGTCATATGATGAAAGCAAGCACTATCTATAATCCATGTATCATTTTTTCTCACATGAGAGATAAATTCCATTTTCTCATCATTATTAGATTCATCTTTCATAGCAATGTAAAAAATCTCATCTTCTTCATCATCAGAATCATTAGAATCCTTAGCCATGAAACATGTTTTCTTACCTTTGTCCTTGAATGATTTGATGTCTTTCTTGCCAATGCACTTGTGAACTTTCTTCTCATCCTCGTTTTGCTTATTTCAGCACCTAGCAAAAATATGTCCAATTTCTTCACATGAAAAATAGATTAGAGGAACCTTACCTTTGTATTTCCCTCTACCTCTAGAATATTTTCTTGCAAGCAGAGCTTCAACCACCTCAAAATCACTATCTAAACTCTATTCTGATTCTTCTTCATTTTCTGACTGAGAATTCTTTATCTTCTTGCCTTTTTCTTTGAGTGAAATCTTGGCTTCAAATGTTGATTCAATGTTCTTGGGAGTTGGAACATAGTTGTCATAGTTATCTAGCTCAAATGCAATCAATGTTCCTACTATGGCTTTTAAATTTATCTTATGATTTGCTTCACATCTTCTTTCTTGAATTTCAGAAACTCTAATTGCATAAATGGGAAGTAATGTTCTAAAAACTTTACATACAACTATTTCCTCCTCAATATCTCTTCCAGAAGCCTTTATAGCACTAACAACTACTTTGACTCTTTCAACATATTTGGCAATTTTTTCATCCTCTCTCATCCTAATCTGATCAAATCGTCCTCTTAGACTTTCTACTTTGGCTCTTCTCACATTATCATCACCTCCATAGATTTCTTTCAGCTTGTTCCACATTTCAACTGCAGTTTTGTAGTCCTTGACATCATCAAATTCCTCATAGCTTAAGGAAGATGCAATGCCTATCATCATGGTGTTATGAGTCTTTTTCTCAGTAATGTCATTAGTAAATAATGTACCAGAAGGAGTTACATATGCTTCATCCACATATTTCAATCCATTATCTCCAATGGAAGCCAGATGGAGTCTCATGAGACCTTGCCATATTGAAAAGCTATCCTTGTTAAGCGTTGGAATTTCCCTCTTGTAAGACATCTTGATCTTTAGCTTAGATCCTTGAAATCCTTCCTGCAAGCACCAAAAGCTCTAATACCAATTTTTGGAAATATAGATGAGTAAATGAGAGGGGGGTGAATCAGCTACCACAAAAAAAAATCCACAAATCCGTTAGATGTCTTAAAAACTAGTTACTACTATCACTCGGTAGCCACACAAAAAAATGTTGTAACTCGGTAGATGAACTATGTATTAAATTATTATTTATCTTTAAGCATTTTAATTATTAATATGCATGCAAAAGAAATAACATGAACACAAGAGACACCAAATTTAATGTAGAAACCCAATATTGGAAAAACCACCAAGTAACTAGCTACCAATTTTAACTATTCTAAAGTGAGCCCTGTTAGGAGCCAACCATGTTAAAGGTTACAAAACACACTGTTAGGTGTGACCTTGTTAGAGGATTTCAACACCCTTCTAGGAGTGGCCTTGCTAGAGGACTTTAGAAAAATTCAATAGAACTACCCACCTTGTTAGAGGATTTTTAAAAATGGCTGCTAAACCAACTATGTTAAGAGATTTAGAATTCACTGCTACAATTGTGAGAAAGTAACAATGAGTGACTTGAATGAGATGCAACTAAACTTTGCTAATATAGATCTATGTTCTACTTCACTAGATCCTCATTGATTGAATACACCTTTGCTACTCCTCAAGCATATCTGATCCTTCTTCAAAAATTTTTCACACCTTCTTCTTCACAAATCAAATTACTTGCATATTTTCTCATTCATACGTCCATTCATACTTAAGAATTCACAACTTGACCTTTTATTTATACCTTACAAATTGTCAAGTCATCTCATTTACAAGTTTCATTTACAAGTTACATTTACCAATAAACAATACATTAGTTAGCTACAAACATTACATGAAATAATTAAACTTTATTTCTAAAAACAACAAAATTCTTCATTGGTCGACACTACTTAGTAAACACTACTCTAGAAATGATTTCCAGTGTTAACCAAGTGAAGCTTGGTAAATACTAAAAACTCTACAAAATCCTTTGGAGACTGAGTGAACTAGGTAAACACTAACTTTCCTTAGCTAACCTTGTGATCTCAGTAGAAACTAACTTTCCTTGGTTAACCCTTGGAGCTTAGTTAACACTAACTTCTATCACAGAATCCTTTAGCGCCCGAGTGAGCTCGGTAGAAACTATCTTCACAATGTGACTTCCAAAAATGCTCTATAGACTCTATAATTCACTTTGCTAGCCATTTGAGCTTGGTAAACTCTGCCTGATAACTGATGTGACATTTTTGTAACATTAATGACAACACTCAATTGAATAATTGTATCCAATAGAGACACCTATAGTTAAGAAGAAGTACAAATCCATGATTGGCAGTTTACAATATCAAACTTGCACAAGACTAGATATAGAAAATGCAATTGGTATAGTAGAAAGATTTCAAGTTGATCCTAAGGAATCACACCATGCAGTAGTAAAAACAATATTCAAATATTTAAAGGGTACACCTAATTTTGGGTTGTGGTATGATAGATCAAATGACTTTATTCCATGTGCATATACTAATATGGATATGGTAGGTAGTATGGAGGAATATTGGTTTCTTAGCTAAGCAAGAAACAAGATTGTATTTCACAATGTACAATAGAAGCAGAGTATGTAGTAGCCATAAATAATTGCAATCAAATCATGTGGATGAAATAGATATTGAAGGATATCAAAATAGAGTTTTCATAACTTGTTATCATACATTATGATAACACAAGTATAGTAAGTATGTCTAAGAATTATGTCTTACATTATAAGACAAAGCACATATTAATTATCATGTCTTGAGAGAGAAAGTTGTAGAGAAATAAATTAGATTGTAGAATGTTAATACAAAGGAGAAGATTGAAAATATATTTACAAAGCCTTTTCCTAAGGCTACATTTGAGTGTTTTCAAAGTATGCTTTAGGTTATGCCCCTACCTACTTCATAGTAGAACATGTAGAGATTGCATTAGTCCAATAGTAAAAAGTACTATTCTTTATCTGGATTGAATGTTGATGCTTCCTCTATGGTGGAGTATCTATGGTTGAGATGAGTCATGAAGGACTCTTGGTATTTGGTATTGAATAAAGTATTTGGACACTTGAGATGGTTGAAGATATTGAGTAGCTAATTGACATAATGATGCCTTTGTTATTGATGTCAATGGGGGAGAGTGAGTGGAGATAACTAAGTGTAGAATACATGAGAAATATGAGTATACATAATGAGGGATAATTTTATCAATGGGGGAGCAATAATTATTCCTAATATTTTTAGATTTGATTGATGAAGTAGATTTGAAAATATTAGAGCAGCAACAACATAGTAGTATGTTTGGTATTCTTGGAACTTAGATGTTTTTCATCTATGTCACCATCAATGCCAAAGGGGGAGACTATTAGCAGGAATGGTGATGATATTCCTATGGGCAATTATTCTAGCATTTCTAGAGTAGCAAAGAGATAGTTACCATAATTGTGTGTTGTATTCATGACTATGTTTGTCATTGATGTCAAAATACTAAGAAGATTGAGCTAATACAAATCAAATAATGAAGATGAGGTCAAGTGTAGTTGGGGACATGTTCTATAGTGTATCATGATTCAATATTTAAGTGTGCATGCAAAAATTAAAAGGTTGGTGACAGTTATTTGTGAATTATAAAAGATAGTTTGCAAACAGATTACCTGAGAAATGGTTTTTGATGTTTGGATTATATCTCCTAACAAGGATAGAATATGGATGAGAAAGGTTAGATAGAGGAAAAAGATATCCTAGTGATGATGTCAGTGAGTGCATGAATTTTGAGATCACAAATGTGAGAAGTTTTGAAGAGTGTGAGTCAATAGTATTTTATAATTATGAAAAAAATGTATTGTAGTGTGCTATCTTAATTAGGTCCTATTTTAATTAATTGGAAAAGAATCAAATCCAATTGAATAAATTAATTTGAGGACTTGGTATAAATGAAATTTGTTTTCCTTGTGATGTAACATGAGTAGAGTGCAAGAAGTGATATGTGAATTTGGTAAATGCGAGTAAGCAATCAAAGGGATCGTTGTGATGCGAGTTTGAAAATTAGATATTGAGATCTAAGAAGTGTTTTTCTATAGTAGAGGCATGATAATAGGACAAAGAAAGTGTTGAGTTGTTGAGATCAGTTGTATTTCTATTATTCTAAAAGGAATAATACATAGGCCAATTGGACAATGAGTTATGTTTTCTTGCCTTTGAATTTGTTTGGATAGTGGGTCCTTCTACCCTCTACAACTCCTAACAAGGTTGGAATCTCCTCTCATAGATTAGAAGTAATGTAGGAGCATCCTAGGTGTAAGAGAAATATTATATCACTCAAAAATATTTCTTATTTGTTATTAAATAGGGGTTGTCTCAATCTAGAGTTGTTGTTTCTAGTGCTTGCTACTTAGTAAGTGAGTAATACGAGCTCAAAATGTCCTAATTTTAGAGGTGGAAGTTCATCTTGGATATATCAGCCTACCAGTTGAGGCTCAGTGCCATATGATGAGTATTCAAGGATTTATTGCATATTTTTGGTGTGTAATTTCAGTATCAAAACTTCATGCTCAATGTTGAAGACCTTAGAGGCCCTAGATGGGCTCCAAAATGGGGTTGACTAGAGCTTGCAAAAGTTGAGTCCTATAGATTGAAAGTTATGGATTCTAAAAAGTGGCTATAATAGCCAATTGGAGCAATGGCTCAAAAAAATTTCCCTTCCAAAGTTGAGCCAACCAAAATTTCCAAAAAAAGTGTAAAAGGAATATTAGGCCAACTCTATATGTAATGTTAGAGTTAGTTAATCTCCAGGGTTAGGGTTTGATTTCTAGAACTTCTTAGGTGGTGTAAAAATGTCTATTTAAGGAATGCTCATACATTATCTAAGAAAAATCTTGGTGATAGTTTGCAAAAATATGTTACAAAATATTATATTTCAAAATTCTACGGAACTGCATTTACAACAATAATAAGAAGCCCATTATTGGTTCTCACTAATTATTTTTATTTCTTTGTTTATGTTCTTTTTTTTGGTATTAAGGGGAGCACCCTTCATCAAGTGCTATGAGAGCCTAGTTCTTGAGTGTCTAGATAGATCACTAACTATTAGGTAGCTACACCAAGACCGTGGTTTGGGTTGAGCACGTAGATAGATCACTGATTTTGAGGCAATTTGCATTATGGTTTCAACAAAAGTATGAAAATGCATCTACAAAAAGAGCATGGTAGGAGAGTTGTAGCTATTACACTTGAGGGTTTTAGAGTCATTTAGATACAAATGCAAGCATTGGTAGAATAGATGCACAAAGGGATAAATCTGGTCATAAGAGATGAAAGAGAGGATGAAGGTGTAGAAGAAAATGTTTAAGAAGAGGCAATTCTAAACCTAGAAGAAGAAGGACTTTTCAAGGCAATCTCCAAGATTGGAAAAAGACCTAAGTTTGAGGTTCCCACATTTTCAAGAAATATTAACCCAGAGGATTTGATTGATTAGATCAATGAATTGGAGGAGTACTTTGAGTATGAAGCTATTGAGGATCCTCATAGGGTCAAGTTTGTGAATGAAAATTGAAGGGACATGTGAAGATCTGGTGGCAAGAGATTAAATTAGAATGAAATAGAAGAGGGAATGAAAAAATCACCAGATGTAATTAGATGATAGCTAAATTGAAACAACAATTCATTCTCATGGATTATGAGCTCATTCTACTAAAGAAAATAAATCGGTTGAAGCAAGTGTGAAGATATATCCAAGATTATACTGAGGAGTTCTACTGAGTTCTCATCTGAATTGGTCATACAAAAGCTGATAAGGACAAAGTCGTATTTTATCTTAATGGGTTAAGGCCAAGCATTCAAGAGGAGATGAGTCTAGTTGGAATGAATAGTATTGAAGAGGCATACTAATTTTCCCTAAGAGTGGAGGAAAAGATGAACATGAAGTTTGATAATAAGAATAATGGAAGAAGATCTAGAGGATAGTCTTATGGAGACCAAAATGATGGCCAAATAATAAGGATGAGGTTGGCAATAGTAATCAAAATCAAAGGGGAAATAATTCCAATCATTTCCATGATTAGAAAAATAGAGATGAAAGAGGAAGAGGAAGAGGGCAAGGATCTAGAAAAGGAGGTTTCTATGGAAAATGTTTTCACTATGTAGAAGAAGGGTATAGAGCATTTGAATGTTCCCAGTGGAAAGGAAGGATAGATAGAAGAACTAAAGACTAGGTTAGAGTTGTGCATGTTGATGAAGATTTCAAATCATCACATTCTAAGGATGTTAAAAGAGGAGAAGTCCATTTTAATTGAAGAGTATTGTTGAGTGGTGAGAATGAACTTGATCAACGATGGAGTTTGTTTCACACAAGGTGTAAATGTGAAGATAAGTGTTGTGATGTGATCATTTATAATGGAAGCACTAACAATCTGGTATCATAAAATATGTTCACAAAGTTAAGTCTCAAGAGGAAAAAACACCCACATCTATGCAGTATTGTCTAGGTGCAAGATGACCAAAAGGTCATGGTCAATGAGCAGTGCCTAGTGAAGTTCAAGATTGGAAGTTGCTAGGATGAGGTACTTTGTGATATAATACCTATGGAAATATTTCATACATTTCTGGGAAAGCCATGGCATTTTGACAAGTATGTTGTACATGATGGGCAAGCAAATACCTACAATCTAACAAAGGATGGAGTGAAACATAACTTGAAGCCATTGAAGGAGAAAGAAGAAAAGGTATGCAATGATGCTAGAATTTTTTTTTTTTATGGAAAATAATTTCTTAAAGGAATGAAGCATGCACATATATATTCTTTTGTAATCCTACAAGATGGTAAAGAAGTAGAGGTGGTACCTAAAAAAGTTGCATATTTTTTAGGAGAGTTTTGTGATATTGTGTTAGATAATGTATTTGATGGATTTCCCCCAATGAGGAAGATTAGTCACAAAATGGACTTGATCCCAAGATCCAGTTTTTCAAACAAGGTAGTGTATAGAATGACACCAAAAGAAAGTGAGGAGTTGAATAGGTAAGTGCATGGGTTATTGCAAAAGGGGTTAATTTGGGAGAGCATGATTCCATGTGTTGTACTAGAATTATTAGCACCAAAGAAGAATGGAGAATAAAGAATGTGCATAGATTCATGGGCTATCTACGAGATCAAAATTAAGTATAGGTTTCTATTTCCAAGAATAAATGATATTATGGGCTATTTGAGTGGAGTTGAGTGGGTAACATCAGATTCACATTAGAGAAGGAGATGATTGGAAGATTTCCTTCAAGACAAGGGAAGGATTGTATGAGTGGTTAATCATGCCTTTTGGGCTAACCAATGCACCAAACACTTTCATGAGGCTCATGAATGAGGTACTAAAGGTGTTGGTGGAACTCAATATTTCATAAACATTTTTCTACCTTTTATTTGATTTAATTATTTTTAATCTTTTGATTTACTATTAGTGTTGCAAATTACTTACCATTTACATACCTTAGGTCAATTATATGGTTGTAATCAAATAAAATAATCACTTACTACATTTCTTTGTGTTGGCTAAAAATTACAATTTATCATCTAAAGTCAAAGGTTTCTATTTCAAATTGCACTCCTTAGGCTTACTCATTACATGACAATCCCTATCAATGGATCTTGGTTATGATCTTATTGAAATTCTGAGACATATCTTCATTTTTTCACATATCTCTATAACTAACTGATGAAGTATTAAGTATCGCTATATTCTATAGTGATAACAATAATGTTAGCTTCAGAGTTTGGTGGGGCATCACTACAACATATAATGATTAATTTCCATCGCTATGTGGGGAAGACAAAATAGAGACATAGTGATGAGTGATAAAAGGAAACATATCTCTATGACTTTCAACGATCATTGGTTGTCAAAGAAGTAAGATTTGGTTTTTAGTGATTAGCAATGATGATATTGCTATAGCATATAATGATCAATAATTTTAGTCATCAAAGGAAGGCAATTTATGCTGTAGTGATCAACGATGAAAGAGGTGATAGCTATATTCTACAACAATAGAGCAATGAGATTTTAGAGGGGATCACTATATTATAGCAATGAATCAAGGATGATCTCAGATCACATTTGAAGAAAATGAGACATAGCGATGATTGATAAGATTTTGCATATAGCTATGTGTTATAGCGAAAGGATAAAACCTACATTGAAAACTAAAGCTAGTGATCATCATACCTCATAGTGATCACATCCATCAAAAGTCATAGATGAAGGGTTTTTAATATAGTGATAAGTGATGGATATATCTCCATCACTATTGAAATAAAAATGAGGATGAAAATATATTGCTATTCTAAGAATTGAGACATAGCAATTAGAGGTATGCATTCATTTTTCACCACATGTTACAACAATCAAATATTAAAAAAAATACTTTGAAATGAAGAAATAATGGTAGGAAGTGACCATTGACATCTTATATTGTATTACAATGATCAAAAAATTTATGACTTCAATTCATGTGGGAAAATAAATGCATGAGCATTGGGCATCCTATATTAAAAGGGCAATTATTCCTTATTCTGTACATAGATAAATTTAGGAGTTGTAGGATTTTATGTTAGCATATAGAGTTTGCAAAGAATTAATTCAAAGAGAATTTTGTAGAGAAGCATGGAAGGTGTTAGCTCAATGTAAAAGAGAAAAACTGAGAAGGTTAAGAAGAGTAAGGTAGAAAAGAAGCAGAAAATGGAAGATGAAGTCCCTTCCAAAAAGTTGAATGAAGATTTTATTGAGAAAATGGATTTTTCTAGGCCAAAATCTAGAAGAAGAAAGTTTTCCTCTCCAAAAAAATTAGAAGACATACAATGAAGTTGGAGATGTCTAGACGAGGACAAAGGGATATGAACTTTTTCTATACCACTATGTCAAAATGAATCATAAAGCACCCATCTATCATTAATGTGAGATGAATTTAGGAAAGTTGGTAGTGGGTAATATATTTGTGAATGTGGAGTTCATTAAGGTCATCATTAATAAATACAATTCTGATGATAGATGTATATATGATAATGTTGGGGAGAAGTTTATGGATATATCAATTGATTCTTTGAATGTTTTCAAGTTGACAGATGCCTTGACTAAGAAGTTACCATTCACTAAATTGGAGAATGACTATGAAAGGTTGGAAATTTCATATATGCAATGGAAATTGATGTTGCATAAATAAATTAGAGTGATATTGACTATAGTCAATGGACCTCCACTCAATATTAATATGTTCAAAACATACTTAGACATGATATATCAGTCTTGTGGACAAGTGGGAGGAATGGGAGTTCTTGGTTTAATGGAGATTGGACCTATGGTGTTAGCCTCATATATTCAAATGTTGGAGCCCAGATCTTATCATTATGCAGAGTATTTTGTTGATAACATTAATACTTCTTTTGTCAATTTTAATGATTTTGAATATCCAAATTTTAGATATTATTCTTTGCTTATGCATATGATTTTGTATTATGGTCAACTAAGAGGTTTATGGAGTGAAATTTTGAAATTAAATGTGTGTGAAACTAATGGAGAAGAGAGACCAATTAAAATGTGGACATTAGTATGGGATTATAGATATAGTGCCTCCTACTACCTCACTTTTGATGATCACTTTACATTCAGCCCTTGTATACTTTATTTGGGCATCAAGCTTTTCCATCTATTAGCCTTGATATCAAGAGGTTTTTGAAACCTAAGAAAAATTGGCTAGGAAAGAAAATTAAGAATAATTGGGGAGACTGGTATGCCTATGATTACTACACTTGTTTTAGAAGTGCCTGATAGAATTGTATATCTAGAGATTGTAAGGTAGATGTTTGAGTCCAATAAACATTATTTTGGAGGGAAGAAAAGAAAACAAACTTTTCTCCTAGCCATTCTATCTTTTGAAGGCTTTACTATTTGTTCTACCAAATCCTATGATAAGATTGGGAAAAAGTTGCAAAATGAGTATCACATGTATACTATGGATCCATGGAGTCATTATGATCTTGAGGGATATATTCATGCATGTAGAAAATCACAAAAAATGGGTGATTACATTCATTAGGGCATTGAATATGAAGAAAGTTTCAATAATATGGAATGGTTGGAAGTAAAACAAAAGTTGCAAGATCAAAATAGAGAGTTGGAGGAGCAAAGACAATAGGTATTGGAACAATTTAATTATTACATTCAGAATATACTAGATTCCCTTGTTCTAGTAACCAAGATCTTGAATAGACCAGCATTGCAAGCACTAGAACATGTTGTTTAGATATTCAATAGAGTTGATGTTGAAAAGGATTAAAGACTTCTTGAATCTAGTAAATTTGTAAGTGATGATGCTTTTTTAAAATCTAAAGAATTTATTATTATTTTTTGCAATTTTAGAGGCAAGAAGTTGAGGTAGAGTGTCCAAAACACCACTCCAGAGAATGAGCAGGATTTGATGGCTAATTTAAAGGAAGATATCAAAAGTGAAGTAGAAAAAATGACTCCAACAAGAGGGATAAAACTACTCAATGAAGTAGGGATCATGGTTCTACCTAGATGGGATTTAAGTGTCTCTTATATTTTGGATAGTTTTTCATGTCTAAAAAGATGGATATGAAGCTAGATGTGCAGGGTTTCAAAGATGTAATTATTGGTTCAAGGTTTGTTCAAGGTGAGAAATCAATGCTATTTTTGGACCTATACCCTCCACATAAAAGGCCATAGATTATTGACATAGATCAAGCTTTTTGACATTTAATGACTTTGAATGTAGGTGTTATTGACCCTAATAAGTCAAAAACTATGCAAGTTGACATAGCTCTATTTAACCAAGCTCAAATCAAGCAAGTATCGTTTGAGAGGGACAATTGGAGAGAAACATATGAAAGCTTGCTCAAAGAAGAAAGTCATAGGTGCATCCTATGATTAAATCATCTGATGATGCTTTGAAAATTGAATTGAAAAGTTACAAGAAGAAAACACAAGGTTGAAGGATGTGCCTATAATTTGAAGGGAGATAGATGACTTCATACTAAGAAATCATTTCAAGATTCTATTGACCAAGATAGGGAAGGTTTGGGATCTATATAATGCATATAGACCTATGGTCCTCTAGCATAATGAGATGTATAGAAAACTGGTTGAGGAAAAGACCAATCTTGTAGAGGATGTGATGCAGGAGCATCCAGTGGTGTAAGGGAAATCCTATATCACCCAAAAAAATATGCTTAGGGATAGTTTTGGTTTAATGTGTTTTTATTTTTGGATAACCATTTGGGTCAAATAAAGGTTCCAACTCTCACAGTTCCACTATTAGTTTTTTGGGTTAGAGTTTTTAAGTACCTTAGGATATGTGTAAATGCAAAAAATGGGTTGTTTTTTACTAGAAACAAAATTAAAATGATTTAGAGGGTTTAATTTGGAGGGATGACTATACTTGTAATTTAAAATGCTCTAGAAAAGGAATTAGTTCAAAAGACTTTAGGGTTAGAAAGTTATTGCAATTTTAAGTTTCTTAGAGACCTCCTAAGAGCACTTCAAAATTAGATATGGGGCACTAAAAATCCTTGTACAGGGCCAAAAAATGGGGGACAAACATAGCTTGTCCATAGGGCTGTAGAGCACTTTGAGAGCTTTCAAGAAATGTAAATGATTCATCAATTAGAGTCCCAGTCCAAAAGTTATGCCTCCCAGAAGTTGAACTACCATTTTTGGATTCTTCTAAATTTATACTGACTTCTAATGTGACTTCTAGAACCTTCTATTTTGGAGGTGGATGCCAACTAGCATATTCTAGAATTTATTCCTAACCCTAAATGAATTGGGGTCTATTTAAGAACATTTCTAGAATTGTAAAGGCAGTTCTTAGTGGAGTTAGAGAGAAGGTACTATGTGGAGGATTTTTTTCTCCAGAATCATACTATTGTAAGCCCATAGGGAATTTTTCTATTGATAATAATATTTTCCTTTTCTTGTGTGTCCATTCTAGTCTTTGGTTGTGTCTCCATCAAGTGGTATCAGAGTAGGTTTTCCTAACTACGTAGATAGAGCATCGACTGTGAGGCAATTTGCACCAGTACTATGTGGTTGTGGATTTGAGAAAAGAAGATTTCTCTACAAAGGGAACATGGTGAAAGGGATGGAATTGTTACTCTTGAGGTTAGATCTCTCCAGAGACAAGTTCAAGCATTGCAGGAGGAGATTTGCAGAGGACTTAGTGTTTCCACAAGCAACGAAAGTAAGGAAGAAAATGAAGAAGAAGAAAATATTGGACAGGAAGGGGAAGGTGAAGAGGAAGTCCTAAATTAGGTAGAGGAGAGGCTTTTTAGGGCCATTTCTAAGCTTGGAAAAAGACCTAAAAAAATGTGGGTATGTTTTTAGGAACCCTAAACCCGAAAGAGTTGATCGATTAGATCAATGAACTAGAGGAGTATTTTGAGTATGAGAATATTAGAGACTCAAAGAGGGTTAAATTTGCAAAGGCCAAAATGAAAGGCCATGCCAAAATCTGGTGGCAAGAGGTTCAGTTGGAAAGGAATAGAAAAGGAAAGGAGAAAATCACAAGGTGGGATTGCATGGTGGACAAACTAAAGAAGCAATTCATTCCTATTGATTACAAGCTTGATTTGTTCAAGAAAATGCAAGGTTTAAGGCAAGCAGGAAAATATGTCTAGGAATATATAGAGGAATTTTATTGACTTCTTATTAGGGAAAGGAATGTAGAAGCTAATAAGAAGAAGTTTGCTCGTTACCTCAATGGGTTATGACCTAGCATTCAGGAGGAGATAAGTCTAGTTAGAATGACTAGCATTGAAGAGACATACTAGTTTTCCCTACAAGTTTAAGAGAAGCTAAAAAAAAGTTTGATAGAAGGCAAAGAGGGCATGGTTAAGGAGGAAGAGGTAGTGGTAGATCATTTGGAGGCCGAAATGAGACCTAGAAGAAAAATGATGATGTGGGTACTAGTAGGAACCAGAGGAATGAGGGTTTCAACTACTCTCATGATCAAAAATTTGGAGATCAGAGAGGAAGAGGAAAAGGATGTGGACAAGGTTCAAAAATATGAGGCTTGAATGGTACCTATTTTCATTGCAATGAAGAAGATCATCGTGTATTTGAATGCTCTCAATGACAAGGAAGGACAAATAGGAGAGTTGATGGTCAAGAAAGGGTTGCTCATGTGGATGAGGATGCATAGTCATTGCATTCTAAGGATGTAGAAAGAGTAGAGGTTCATATAAATGAAAAGGTCTTATTAAGTGGTGAGACTAAACCTTGACAAAGGAGGAGCTTGTTTCATACTCGGTGCAAATGCAAGGATAAGTGTTGTGATGTGATTGTTGATGGTGGCAGCACTGACAACTTGGTGTTTGAGGAGATGGTCTCTAAGAAAAATCTCAAAAGGGAGAAACACCCCCAACCCTATTAGATTTATTGGGTGAAGGATGATCATAAGGTCCTGGTCAGTGAACAGTGTTTGGTGAAGTTCAAGATTGGGAGTTACCATGATCAAGTTCTCCCTAACATTATTCCAATGAATGCCTACCATTTATTGTTGGGAAGACCATGGAAATTTGATAGACATGTTGTACATGATGGTCATGCAAATACATACTCTCTAAAAAAGGATGGAGTTCGCCACAAACTAAAGCCCTTGATAAAGGAAGGTGAAAAGGTATGCAGTAGTTCTAGGATATGTCTTGTTGATGGAAGAAATTCTTTATATGGTATGAAACATTAGCATATATGTTATGCTTTGATTCCTAGAAGAGGGAAGGAAGGTAGTAGTGAAATTCCACCTAAAGTTTCAGGCCTATTAAGTGAGTATGCATATGTCATCTCTGATAATGTTACAGAAGGGTTGCCACTAGTAAGGCAAATCAGTCATCAAATAGATTTAATCCCTGGAGCTAGTTTGCCTAGCAAGGCTGCTCATAGGATGACTCCTACTGAAATTGAGGAGCTAAATAGACAAGTTCAAGAGCTATTGAGGAAAGGTTTGATTCGATAGAGCTTGATTCCATGTGTAGTACCTATAGAATTGACACCAAAGAAGAATGGAGAGTGGAGAATGTGCACAGACTCTCGCACTATAAACAGAATAACCATCAAGTATCTGTTTCCTTTGCCAAGAATTGGTGATATTATGGATTGTTTGAGTACAGCTCAGTACTTCACAAAGATAGATCTCAAGAGTGGCTATCATCAAATATGAATATGAGATGGAGATAAGTGGAAGACAAGGAGGGTCTATATGAGTGGTTAGTCATGCCCTTTGGACTGACCAACGTGTCGAGCACCTTCATGTAGCTTATGAATGAGGTACTAAAGAAATTCTTGGGAAATTCTGTTATTTCCTATTTGGATGATATTTTAATTTTTAGTAAGACTTTGGATGAACATTTATTGCACATTCGTAGTGTCCTAGAAAGGTTGAGGGAAGAGAAAATGTTGATTAATTTGAAGAAATGTAGTTTTTTTTTAAAAGAGTTAGTCTACTAAGGGTTTTTTGTATCATTTGAAGGTCTCAAAATGGATCCAGAGAAGGTAAAGGCCATCTTGGAATGGCCTACTCCAAGGTTTTATACTAAGGTGAGATCATTTTATGGTCTATTAGTTTTTACCAGAAGTTCATTAAGAATTTCAGTTGCATATGTGCACCCCTTACTGAAACAATAAGGGGGGATAGGAAAGAGTTCAAGTGGACTATAGAAACTACAAGGAGTTTTGAATTTTTGGAGAAGAAGTTAATAGAGAAACCTATGTTGACACTTCCAAATTTTAGTAAAGTGTTCCAGGTAGATTGTGATGCTAGTGGTAGTGCTATTGGGGCTATATTGAACCAAGAAGGTAAGCCTATTGCCCATTTTAGTGAAAAATTGAATGATGAAAAGAAGAAGTATTTTATTTATGATCAAGAGTTCTATGTAATCATTTAGGCCTTAAAGAAATGGAGGCATTATTTATTGACAAAAGAATTTGTCTTATATACTAATCACTTGGCATTGCAGTACCTAAATAGCCAAGGTAAATTGAACTAGAGACATATGAAGTGGGTAGAGTTCATGCAGAGCTATACATTTGTGTTGAAACATAGAAGTGGAAGGTCTAATAGGGTTGTAGATGCATTGAGTAGGAGATAGTTGTTGCTGGCAGTAATGCAGGTTGAAGTGGATGGGTTTGATGAACTCAAGAATCTGTATCCTAAGGATCCTAAATTTGCTAAAGCATCTAAGGCTTGTAAAGAACCTGTTACTATAGACAAAACTAGGTAGCTAGATTATTTGATTTAGGATGGTATGCTATTCAAGGGCAGTCAATTATGCATTCCAAGGAGTTCCATGAGGGAAAACTTGATCAAAGAGAAACACAATGGGGGAATGGCAGGACACTTTAGTTGAGATAAGACCATTGCCATTCTTAGAGAACATTATTTTTGGCCTCAAATGTCACAATATGTGAAGAAATTTTTGCAGACTTGTCAAGTATATCAAGCGGCCAAAGGATTTAGTCACAATACTAGAATTTATCATCCATTACCTATTCCATCAAAGCCTTCATAGGACATAAATATGGATTTTTTTCTTGGATTTCCTAGGACACAAAGGGGTAATGACTTAGTATTTGTGGTGGTTGATAGGTTCTCCAAGATGTCACATTTCATCCCATGCCATAAGACTCATGATGTTGTACATATTGTAGATTTGTTTTTTAGAGAGGTGGTGAGACTACATGGTCTCCCGAAGAGTATTATTTCTGATAGAGATACTAAATTTGTGGGGTATTTCTAGAGGACTTTATGGAAGAAGTTGAGGATAGAATTGAGGTTTAGTTCTACATATCATCTATAGTCTAACAGATAGACCAAAGTGGTAAATAGAAGTTTGGGCAATTTGTTGAGGTGTTTAGTGGGAGATAAGCCCAAGGGATGGGATTTGATTCCGCCACAAGAAAAATTGGCATACAATAATTCTATAAATAGGAGTACTAGTATATCACCATTCCAAATTTTGTATTGATGTAGTCCAAGGAATGCACCAGAATTAAGGAAAATGGAGCAAGGGGAGAGGACAAGTGCTGAGGCAGAAGAATTTGATGAACATATCAAGAGCCTACATGAGGATGTCCATGCACACATCACCAAGATGAATCAATAGTATAAAGCTAAGGTAGATCAAAAAAGGAGACATAAGGAGTTCCAAGTAGGGGATATGGCTATGGTACACATACAAAAGGAATGGTTTCCAGTGGGTACTTACAACAAGTTGAAGATGAAGAAATTTGGCACCTGTAAAATTTTGAAGAAGCATGAATTAGGAAATGCATATGAGATGGATTTGCTAGATGGGATTCACATTTCTCTTATCTTCAACATTGCATACTTAACATAATATCATGATAATGGTGCAAATGAGGGGTTGATGCTGGAGCCATGTCCACTTCCTACTTCTAAGAAGGAGGAGATAGAAGAGATTTTGGATAGTCGTTTGGGTAGGAGTACTAGAAATAGATAGTATGAAGAGTACTTGGTGAAAATGGGAAGGACAGCCAATAGAGGACTCAACTTGGATATCAACAGTGGAGGTTGCCTTCCTCTACCATAAAGTGACAAGGTTACTTTTCAATCCACCCTAGGTGTCTAATGCAGGAGCATCCAGTGGTGTAAGGGTAATCCTATATCACCCAAAAAAATATGCTTAGGGATAGTTTTAGTTTAATGTGTTTATATTTTTTAATTACCATTTGGGTCAAATAAATGTTCCAACTCACACAGTTCCACTATTAGTTTTCTAGGTTAGAGTTTTTAAGGACCTTGGGATATGTGTAAATGTAGAAAATGGGTTATTTTGTAATAAAGCCAAAATTATGATGATTTAGAGGGTGTAAGTTGGATGCATGATTATAATTGTAATTTAAAATTCTCCAAAAAAGAATCAGGTCAAAAGATTTTACGGTTATAAAGTTATAGTAGTTTTAAGTTTCCTAGAGACCTTCTAAGAGGGCTTCAAAATCATATATAGGGCACTAAATGGCCTCATACAAGGCCAAAAAATGGGGGACAAGCATAGATTGTCCATAGGGCTATAGAGTGCTTCGAGAGCTTTTTGGAAATGTAAATGATTCATCAATCAGAGTCTCGGTTCAAGAGTTATGCCTCCCAGAAGTTGGACTACCAGTTTTGGATTCTTCTAATTTTACACTGAATTCTAACATGACTTCTGGAACCTTTTTTTTTGGCGATGGATGCCAACTAGTGTATTCTAGAATATATTCCTAACCCTAAATGAATTGGGGTCTATTTAAGAACATTTCTAGCATTGTAAAGGCAGTTCTTAGTAGAGTTAGAGAGAAGGTAATGTGTGGAGGATTTCTTTCTCCAGAATCATACTGTTGTAAGCCCATAGGGCATTTTTCTAGTGATAATAATATTTCCCTTTTCTTGTGTGTCCATTCTAGTCTTTGGTTGTGTCTCCATTAGGATGAGGACAACCAAGAAGAACATAAATTGATCAATGATCACACTATATACTTGCAAGAATTTAAGACCACTTTTCAGTCATTTGAAGAATTCATGATAGAACATGGGGTTTTATCTAGGCATGGTGCACATAGAAATACAATTGACTAGGAGACATGGATGGGGATGTGTCATGTTATGTTGGATCAAGCCCTAGAAGTGAAAAAGAACAACAACTTGAAGATGATGAGGACAAGTAGACAAATCAAGAAGATGGTCGAATTAGAGATCAAAGTTCATGCAGTGATTTCCAATGCTGACTTGTTGGAAGATGAAAAATATCAAGAACACATCAAATAGTATGATGAATTTACTATAGATTCATCATTAGATTCAGTACAATGAATCTATTTTCTTTTAGGAACTTGTTTTTCTTAATCAACAACTATAATAATCAATTAAGATAAATTTTGTAAGAAAAGGGTCGTACCCTTTCATTTTGTAACCAATTTGATGTATATAATTATAAGGACCAAATTTGGATAGATATCATAATCACTACCATATATCTTTTCATATGCATTTTATAGAAGGGTGATCATGTTGTCTACTTTCAATTTTGTTATCTATATGCACCAACAACACATGTATTTATGGTGAAAGCATTTCAAGTTCAATACAAGGATTTCATTTTCTTGATAGATCTTTTGGTGATATCATTCTGTTTCTTCAAATCAAATTTTGAATTTGCTTTAATTGATTGTTTAGTTGATTGAATGCAATAAGTAATTTTTAGTGTTTGGAAAATAGTAATATTGTATTGACAAATCAATCTTCATTGTTGTCTTATTCGGCTCTTTAGGGGAGTTAAATTTAGTAAGATTAGCTATTGGGATTTACTTAAGTATTCAATAGTTCCTACACCATTAAAGTGATAAAAATTTATCTCAAAGGGATTTATTGTTTGTCTCTGAGGGTTACTTTAAATATTTTGAATGATTTATAGAAGAATAATAATAAAATCCATTGGTTAAGGCACTCGCCTATTGAATTTTTTTGAGTCTTCATGTTGATTACAGAAAGGACATACATCCAAGTGAAAAAGGTTGAAAAATTCACTATATATTTATATATTACACATACAAGCTTTTATCAACTTTTTAAATCCCTAAAAACACTTAATTTTCACAAGTCATCTACTCTAAAAAACCTCTAGGGTGTGAGGTATAGGCCCACTAGCCTTGGTTCTATAAAGCCAAAGTTGCAGAGGTTTTCATTCAATCAAAGTGGAACCTGTTAGTTGGAAAATTGTGTTGGGATTTCCCATAATTAGATCATCATTCTATAGGAAATCTAATCTACTAATTTGAGCATCAACAGGTGTTTCTTGGTAAGTTTTTCATTGTTTACCTAAATGATATATTAATCTTTAGTAAGACATTAGAGAAGCATTTGATGCACATTTGTAAGGTGTTTGATAAGTTGAGGGAAGAAAAGTTTATGATAAACCTAAAGAAGTGTGGTTTGATGAAGGTGTTGGTCTACTTGGGATTTTTAGTATCAATAGAAGGTCTAAAAATGGACCTTGGGAGAGTGAAGGCTATCCTTTAATGGCCTACTCCAAGGAGTGTGACTAAGGTAAGATCTTTCATGGACTCACTAGTTTTTACAAAAATTTTATAAGAGGCTTTAGCAATATTTGTGGGCCTTTGACTAAAAAAGTGGGAGGGGATAGGAAGGAATTTAAGTGGGCTTTTGGAGCATATCAGATTTTTAATCTATTAAAATTGAAAGTTATAGAGAAACCTATTTTAGAACTTCCATATTTTAATAAGGTGTATCAAGCACACTATAATGCTAGTGGTATTGCAATGGGAGCTTTTTTGAGCCTTGAAGGTAGACTTGTTGCTTATTTTAGTGAGAAGTGGAATGATGTCAAAAGAAAATACTCTACTTATGAACATGAATTTTATGCTATAGTTTAGGCATTGAAGAAGTGGAGACACTATCTTCTTCCAAAGAACTTTTTTTTGTATATTGATCATCAAGCTTTGCAATATTGAATAGTCAAGGATAATTGAACCAAAGGCATTTGAAGTGCATTGAAATTTTGCAAAGTTATACATTTGTTTTGAAACACAAGAGTGGGAAGTCTAACAGAATTCAAGATGATATTTGTAGAAGACAAGTTTTTCTAACAAAGATACATATTAAGGTGGTTGGTTTTAAGGACCTCAATAATTTTTATTTAGAGGATATTGATTTTAGTGAAGCTTAGAAGGCTTGTACAAAACCTAGTACACTAGCTAGGACAAAGTGGTTAGATTTCATAATCTAAGATTGTATGTTTTTTAAAGGAAGATAGTTGTACATTCTTAGAACTTCTAAGAGATAGAATCTCATCAAGGAGAAGCATAATAGAGAATTGGCTAGACATTTTGGGTGAGATAAGACCATTTCTTTGGTTGTTGATAGTTATTATAGGCCACATTTACAAAAATATGTGAAGAAGTTTGTGCATATTTATAAAGTATGTTAGATGGGAAAGAAGTGAAGTGGAATATCAATTTGTATCAACTATTACTATTAGAATGATATAGAATAACTAAGAGGGGGGGGGGGGGGGGGGGGGGTGTGGGTGGGCGGGGGTGAATTAGTTATCCAATGTCTAGATCTTCCAATTGAACATTTAAAAAATTCAACTAATCTAGATATAAGAATTCAATAGCTTGGCCTCTATAGTAAATAATCAGCAACATAAACTTGCACCCCACTATCCTAATATTTATAGCTTGGAGAATGAAAAACATTAATAATACATCTCAAATAACATCTACACAAGTATGACATGAGGATTTAACGTGGAAACCCAATTTGAGAAAAAACCACTAGTAACATTTCACCAATTTTTCACTCTTTTGAAGTGAGCTCTATTAGGAGTCAATGCTATTAAAGGTTAAAAACACATTGTTAAATATTGCCATGTTAAAGAATTTAATCACCCTATTAGGAGTGGCCTTGTTAGAGGACTTTAGAACACTCTATTATAATGACACCTCGATTAAAGGATTTATATATGACTATTAGGCCAACCTTTATTAAAGTATTTCAATACTGATATAATGGTTAGAAAGTAACATTAGGTTTGATATGATTAATACAACTTACTTTGCAAATATAGATCACAATTTGGTTCACACATTAATCCACTGACTGGCCTTCATTGTCATCTTTGTCTCTGATCTTCTTTGTACTCCTTCAAGAAATAACACTTCTCCTCCTCTATCAGATCTCAAGTACTTCATACTACTACCTATTTCCTTTTCAACTTTGGCCAAATACCACTTAAATAGTTGAAAAGTGTTAGATTTTTATTTTAAGAAACATCATAGTCATCATCCTAGAATATTCATCAATAAATAGAATGAAATATTTGTCTCCATAATAGTTTTGTACACCAATAGGTCCACAAAGGTCAGTATGAACCAATTCAAAAATATCATTTGATGTGTATGTCTCGCTCTTGAAACTAGACTTAGTCATTTTTCTCAATTGACATTGTTTACACATAGCATTATTAGGTTTCTTCAATCTTGGAAACCCTCTTATTCTTTTCATCTTTCTAGTGCTTACCAAATTATCAAAGTTCATGTAATGTCCATCCATGGTTTGTTTTTTTGTTATATTTACCAAACTCTTTTATGCCTATTTCATGCATGTGTTAGTTTCAAGGATATTGGATTTATAATTATGACATTAATTCATGACTTGGATTACATGTATATCAATTAAGAATTACTTAGTTGATTATATTTCACATGTTGATTGATAGTTATGTTTACTAATGCATTAATGATGCTTTAATGGTTCTTAGTTAATAAATGTGGTTGCTTCATGATGATATCAAATGATGAGTTTCCATGTTTGAATTTTTGATGAGTTGTAATCAAGACTTATTATAGTACTTACCCCATACTTGCATGTATATGGTGTACATGCTTGTTTTACTTTTATGTTTGATGTATCTTATGTGGTTAAGGGGGGAGTCATATTTACTTGCTAGTTGAGATCTACATGATGTACCACTCCTTGTCATTGCTTGTTTAACTTAGACATATATGTATACATATATGCTTGTCTTTTATGCAGATTGCGGGTACTTGTCATCGACTTCCCTGAATTGCTAGGATGAGCATGCCTTATAGAGATAACTCAATGCTAAGAATGGGGAGATAATGTTTAGGTCGAATCCCAACCATAGCCTAATTACTTGTCCTGAGAAGGAGGACATGTATTTGACTTTCCACCCTTTTTAAACCCATGAGTTTATCTTTGTCTGTGTTGTTTACTTTTGAGTTTTGGTCAGTTTTCATAATGTTGCTTTTATGTGGATTTGACAATGTGATTTATTTGGTAAATGATTTAATCATAATATTTGGGTTAATCATATAATATTGAGAATTATTAAATAGTATTTGATTAATAAAGAAAATATTAAAATATGAGAAAATTTAATTAATTAAAAACTAATTAAATGTGTGCTTTAATTTAAAAGACTTAATTTAGATGTCTAATTTAGAGAATTGGTTAAAGAGAGAAATCAAAATATGGTGATATTTAATTAATTAAAAATTAATTAAATATGTGCTTCAGTTTAAAAGATTTAATTTAAAAGTCTAATTTAAGAAGTTGGGAAAAACAAGAATTAGACTATTAAAAGATTAAAGATTTAATATTATTTTATTAATAATAATTAAATTAGAGTTGCATTTAAATAATAAGCTTTAATTATTATTATTAATTTAAATAATAGCCTACACTTTAAATAGTGCTTGTACTAATTAATAAAGTGGAGGAAAAGAAAATATAAAAGAATATTTTAATTAAAAAGTTCTTTAAGTGTGAATGAAAGGATTAAATAATAAAAGTTTATTTTAAAGAGAGGCCTTTGTATGTTCAAAAATCGAAAGCCCTAGGTAGAGTTAAACTCTTTATTAGGAGATTCGAGCTCCTTTCTACAAACAGAGGCTTTGGGGAGGAAATTTTGGAATTAAAGCAAAAGAATTGTTGAAAGTTTCAGAGGGCTTGGGTTCGCATGCATTTACTAGATTGTCCAAAATTTCATCTGTCAGATTGAGCTAGGGTTTAAGAACTCATTTGTTGAAATTATTTTGGAAGATTTGTCTACCTCATGTTTGCCATACTGCTGAAATTTATTTATTGAAAATTATAGGGCTAAATATGAAGGAGAATTTTGATTTGCAATTAAGAAATAAAATTGTTTCATGCATTGTTTGAAAACCGCAGTCATATGTAAACTACAGAATCATGCTATTGAAAATTAATTTAGAAAACTCAAGATCTGAGCAACCAAAGAAAATTCAACATTAATTTTCAAAGAACAATGATTATTATTAGTTAAGTTTTGAAAAAGAATTATCTGAAAACTTCAATAAAAACCCTCATAAAGATTCATCAAGCAAAACGTATAATTGCCTCTGATTTAAACAAAATCGTTGGTTAGGAATATTTCTAGAAAACAAATGCATTCAAGATAGAAAATTAATATATAAAAATATGATTGCAAGTTTTAGAAGATCTTAGTCATGTGAAAACAAAAAATTACATAATTCTAGTCTTTTCAAGAAAATTCAATTATTGGATTTATTTTAATATTTTTTCAAAAAATAAAAAAATTAATGATTGTTATTAGTTTTGAAAATTCAATTTTTAGATTTATTATTTAAAACAAAAATTAGAATTATTTATTAATTTTCCAAAAAAATAAAAAATATTAGTTAAATATTTTCTAAATTTATTTATTTTTTGATTGGCAAAAGGCAAATGCCCATATATAATATTATAAGAAAAATTTACAAATAGTTTTTCCCTGTTCAACTGTAGGCACCAAGGGAAAAAGAATGAGGCTAAGAAAAATCTCGGTGTAACCCAAGACCAAAGTCTTGTATATAATACATATGCCCTAATAAGGGTCTAAAACAAGAAAAACTTTAGTGCCTAATATTCGCCAACAAGATAATCCCACTTATTAGGGATCCCAAATTTGGCTATTTATTTTGCACTTTTTGGGTGGTCCTGTCACCTACACTTTACAAAAATTGAGTCTCATGCTTAGGTAAATCACCAATAATAATATAAAAGTATTTGTGTTTTAGTGATGACTTCGCCAATGGAATCTAATTTTTCCATGTTGTAAATTCAATACTTTCACCTATAATTTTCAATGCTTGTCTTAATTGATGGTCATCTTTGCCAATATTGGGTAAGAATTTAAGTTATGCTATAGGTTAAGTAGTATATTTGACATATGTCTCTATTCTAGAGACTTTATATGAAACTTTTTATCATCTGTCACTTTGGCCCACAATAGATTAATTGGGGACATGTGTCTTTATTTTGGATGTTTAAAGTTTGGTATTCTTACAAAAGTTTGGCCCAAAATAAGATTTATGCAATTGAATTAGGATCATCTAACAATTAATAATAATAAGGGTACTTCCCCCAAACCATAATTAAATAATTTAGATGGAATCTGTAATGATAAAAGTGCAATGAATTTAACATTGAAGTTTGACATTAATTAGGCTCCAAATAATCATAATAAAATTATGGTTTTTAGATATGTGTACTTATGTCTACACTTTTCTTCAATAATAAAAGATTCATCGAGATTTTATAGAATTTTCATACAATTGAAAAAAATCACCAATAAAATTAAAAAGTTTTCTACTTTAAAGAAAATAAATCGCCAATAGAAACTAATTTTTTCCCCTCAACTATTGTTTTATTCACCAAAATTTTATACCTCTTCCTAGAGGGGGGTTTCTTAAAATTATCCCTGGTCTAAAAGGAGGCATACCTCCTTTTACAAATTAAAACATTAGCATACCATCTTTCTTGTTGTTTTTATAATTACAATTTACTTTCATGTCTTCCATTAATCATTTTTTCCTTGTTTCACTGTATCACATCATAGTACTATAGTAAATATATAGTGTAAGGAGAGACTTTCTCATTTACAAAGGTTGTCTCCATGTGTTTAGAGAAGATTGTATAGATAATTTGAAACTACTTATCATAGAAGTATGTTTTCTTTGTGGTCATGGCAATCCTGCAATTAGTTTAGAGTATAAAAAGATTTCATTTTACCTCTTGTACCCTATTCTAGAATGTGATGGACTTGCCCTATGGGTTAGAAAAAAAACCAAGGAAAGATAATCTAATAGAAAAAAAACAAGCTTGCTCAATGCAGGGTTACTCAAACTATTAGTTTCAGCATATCATATATTAAAGTTTGTAATATAAAAGTGATAGGATAAATCCTTCTCCTTAAATCCTAGGGTAAATTTTAGATGCTCTTAATTCAAATCTATGCTAGAGTAGTCAATCCTGATGCATAAGATAAAATATTTTAAGGAAAAAGAGAACTCGGTTCTAACTAATCAAGGTCTTCCTTGAAACCCTCTGAATTTTCTTCAATTGTTTCTTCCAAGGCCTCATCTTCAAGGAAATTATCATTATTGAAACTATAAATATATTTGGAATTTATTGATTCCATTAGCTTCTTGGTTTTCCAAAGAGTGGGCCAAGGTGTTTCCTTCCTAAAATTTATGGTTGAAAGTCATCAATTCAAGTGTACTAATCTAGTCAAGATCTAGGTTGAGAAGGCTATAAAGTTTCCAATTAGGGGTGAATTGGTTATGTAAGGCATTAATGACAATGTATGATTCCCCTTCTATTGCAACCTTATGGAAATTGAAATGGATACATAGCCATGGACCCTCTATGTGGGCTTTGAATTCCATAATGTTGTTTTTCATATTTTCTATATATTGGGAGAAATCTATTAATATTTGTATACATGAAAACCTAACCTATCAAGAACATGCATAAACAAGAAAACATTAGTTGTACATGTTTATCAAAGATTCAAATAAAATAGAAATAAAAATAATCTACTTGAGTTTTAAAACTATAAAACTGAAAGACAAGAGTCCCCATGTAATCTCAAATTAGCTCAACAAGGGTTCCCATAAGAGGCCTTGTTGGTGTGCTCAATAGTGAGGGATGTGTATGTTCTCTCCTCAAACACAACTATTGAATCCCAAGATGATGAATGATATACAATGATGAGTATGAACCTATACTAAATGATAAAGAATGCTTCAAGAGATGGCTATAGAAGCAACCATTCTTGATAACATTCAAGGATAATGAGATGGATGCAAGAAATAAATCTAAGAGTGTAACTCTACCATGAATATGTAAAACAATGCAAGAAGTGAACAAACTATCAAAGGGGTTAGTTCTAAAAATATCTAAAAACACTAAAAATCTCTAAGCATAAACTAGCATGATAACAATGCAATGGAGGAGATTAAGAATACTTGAGAAAAGGGTTTTATTTATAGGTTTGAGGGAGACCTTGAGGAGGTGGCATCTATGTGGCATCCACATAGGTGCCACAAGGGAGACACATGGGCTAAGTAGAAAATCCATACAAAGGTCAACATAAGCTTTCTTATGATTAAGATGGCTCAAGGTGTGCTCACACATGTGTGAGCAGCCTTGGAGAAAGGAATGGGGCACAAGCGTATAAGAGGATTTTTAGAGGAATTAATGAAAGGGGGCTTTCTTGGGCTTTGAGTTTCTCACACATGTTTGAGAAACCACTTAGGGGATAAAAGGTGTTTAAGATGTTATTTAGGATAATGAAGTGAGATTAACTAGTGGGTAGGCTTAGAAGGATGAGAATGATGGGTGGTAGACTAGGTTTTAGGGGATTAGGATTAAATTAAAATAGGATATAGTTTAATCATAGGATTATAGAATTTAATAAAGTGGAGGGAAATTAAATAAATTTGAATTTATTTTAAAGGAGATTTATGGAGCAGTATGCATTAAATAAATTTAACACATTAGAGGGGAAGTATTCAAATTAAATTTAAATACATTAGGGAGGTGAACCTATTTAATTAAATAAATAGAAGAATATGATAAATATAATTAATTATAATGTCAAGGGAAATATTAAATAAATTAATATAGTGTTTAGGACGATTTTAAGTGTCTAAAATATTTTACCAAATTCATCCTGAATACAACAACCTATTCCAGTGGTACCTAGGTTACCCCTAGATGCTCTGTCAAAATTGAGTTTTACCCATCTTGGTTTAGGGGGTACCAAATGCAATTTTTTTGAGGGATTTACTAGAGTTTTCTCCTTTACCTATAAATGGAGGAATTCTAAGTCTAGTCTATGTTTTTTGCATGGATCCATCCCAAGATAATATTTGAGTATTTGTTTGATATAGTTTTCTATTTAGGGTTTCAATAATTGATGCTCTAATTTTTTGAGTCAATTGTTCACATAGAATTTTTTTTATCTTTGAAGATCTTATTATTTCTTTCCTTCCATATTTCTCAAATGATGATGGATGCGGAGATATTCCATAGGCCCTTGAAGATGATTTCATAGTGGAAACTAGGTCAGGCTAGGAGGTGTTGCAAAATAGTTTCATGAGGAACCATGGATAAGTTCATCTTCTTATAGAACCAAGTCCATATTTTTTGAGAGAACTTACAATGTAAAAAGATGTGGTTAGGGGATTCTTCCTTTTCTTTACACAATGGACATCTTGATGGACCCATATAGCCAAATGTTTTTAATTTTTCAACAATTAGGATTTTCTCCTAGATTGCTAGTCATGTAAAGATTCCTACTTTAGGTAGGCATAGTTGGTTCCAGAAAATTTTAATAGGTAGATGTTTCAAAGTTTTATTTTTATTTTGGGAGAGGTAGTTGTAACCATCTTTGGTATTATACTCTCATATTTTAGATCTGATCCATATGAGTTTATCCTTGGCTGAGGATAGGGAGAAGGACCTAGTGGATAAGATATTCTCAATGATAGATAAGTATTCTTGAGGGGTATTAAAGTGTTTAAGGATTTTCCATTTCCACCCTTTGGAGGAAATGGGATCCATTTCCAAGTAATATATTAAAAGAATTCCAATTTATTTGGTTAAAATAGACATTTCAAGGGCAAGCTCAGGGTTTTTACTAAGAGAGGGAAATCCTTCCCATGAGTCTATCCAAAATCTTACTTCCTTACCATTAGCAACCTACCAAGTGACTATATAAAATTATATATTTACATTTAAGCATGAAATTCTACACACCTAAGCCTTGAGGAGGAGATTTGGTTCTAAGGATGCTAAGGGAATCTGAGGTGTTAAGATATTTGTTAGAGATGGTCCTTACATAGGCCATCTTAGGGTTATGGATCATTTTCTAAATTATTTTTGTACCTCGTGCAAGAGCTTGGAGTAAAATATTGTGAATTCCCAAGTGTCTAGCTTCCTTAGGTTGGTAGATTTTGTCCCAAGCCATTAAATTAATTTTTTAGGGGGTGCAATCCTTGCCAAAAGGAATCTTTGAGGATTTTATCTAAAGATTTCTTGGAGCTTATGGGGATATTTTGTAAAGATAGTTGGTAGATGGGCATACTTGTTAGGATGGATTTAAGCATTGTAGTTTTGCTTGCTACAGAAAGTCATTTCCTTTTCCATGAGTGAATTTTTTTCTTGATTCTATCAATAAGTGGATCCTAGATTTTTGTAGGTGTATACTGGTCATTAAGTTGGAATCCTAAATACTTGGTAGGGAGCCTATTTTAATAGTAACGATTGAGCTAATTATCTATTGAATTTTTGGATCTGTGTTAAAAAATAATATCTTAGATTTCCCTTTATTAATTTCTTGGCATGATACCTTTATATAGTCTATGAGCAAAGCATTTAAATTTTTTTCTTCCTAGATATTTGCTTCTCCATATAATAAGGTATCATCAACAAATTGTTGATGGATTTTAGAATGGTTTTTATTATAGATTTTAAGGCCTTTGAGGGAGGACTCTGACTTAAGATGCTTGAGGTATCTCCCTAAGGCTTCTAAGAGTAGGATAAAGAGAAAAGGAGATATGGGGTATCCTTGTCTATTCCCTCTAGAAGGGGAGAGAAATCACTCTGGTGTTCCATTAATTAACACCGATACTTTTGGTGTAGAGATGCATTCATAAATTAAGTTGATCCAGGGTTTGAAAAAACCAAATTCCTACAGGCATTTTCATAGGAATCTCCAATTGACTTTGTCGTAGGCTTTGCTAATATCAATTTTGATCAACATCCTTGGTTGCTTACTAAGTTTTAAAGTGTGAATGGTTTCTTGGGTTGTTATCATACCATCGTAAATAGATCTCCCCATAACAAATCTTGATTGTTCATCACTAATCAGGAGGGGAAGGAATTTTTGTAACCAAGATACCAAAGTTTTAGCAAAGAGTTTGTAAATGGTATTGCAAAGAGCTATAGGAATGTAGTCCTCAAACCTACAACAAGGATTTAATTTAGGGATAAGAACTAGGAAAGTATGGTTAAGTTCTTTTAGGATAGATCTAGAGTTTTACATACTCTCAAGGGCATCTGTAATTTCATCTCCCATGAAGTTTCAAAATTTTTGGAGAAAGAAATTTGGGAAGCCATGTAGCCCTGGGGCTTTGTCTAGGTTCATTTTGAACATGATCTCAATTACTTCTTCCTTAGAGAATTTTTAAGAAGAGTCTTGTTATCATGCTCAGTTATAATCTTAGGGTTGTTTTCTAGAAACTTGGATTGGTTTAGGCTGGAAGATTCCTCATTTAGGATAGTCTTAGAATATTCTAGGGCTTCCTAGGTGATGTCCTTATTTGTTTCCATCAATTTTCCTTCCCTTGAGTTAGTTATACTATTGATTGATCTTTTAGCCTTAGTATTGTTGTGAAAAAACTTAGTATTCTTGTCTCCTTCCTATTGAACTCAGATTGGTTTTGACAAGTGAATATCTATACACTTAAGTCATTTACTTAGTTCATGTCAAACAAGTAGTACATGTTAAGCACAAGATGTATAAGATAGAGCATGTCGAGTTCATAGTGAGTGTCAAGCCACTCATGTGCCAAGTCACTCAAGTGCCAAACAGATAGTGTATGTCGAGTGATATAGGAGCTGAGCAAGAAATGCATGTCAATTCATTCAGATGCTAAGTCATAGTATAGAAAATAATATATGTTGAGCATCAAAGACTTCAGATGTTCAGTAAGATAGTTTTTCATAGTTGTTTGTAATGGCACAAACAACTATGTAAACCATTTTTGAGCCAACTAAGAGATTGAATTATGATATTTTGGAGATAATGATGAATCTTAAGTTGGAATCCCTATGCATTACATGCATCCAATTAGATAAAGGGAAGGTTTAAGTGGAAAAATGGATGAATCATGGTCATTGATTCATACCTAACCCTAAGTCACCAAGGTCTTCTTAAGGAGGAAAAACCCTAAACTTCATATGTGCATGGAAGAAGTAAAGAGAGAAGTTTGCATGCACAAATAGAGCATTCATGGTGGCTAAAGAATTCTAAAGTGAAATTGCATTGCAGAATTAGTTAAAGGAGGACAAAGGAAGGGAATAACATACAATAGAGAGACATCTAATCAAGAAGGATCAAGAATACATCATTTTAGATGTTATTTTTCATCAAGCAACAAAGTGCTAACCATAGGATCAATGTTGAGACATTAGAACAGGTATATCAATTAAATCTCTCAATAGAGTAGTCCTAATAGGTTGTATTGAAATCCTTTAATAGGGTGCTTACTTAATTTTGAGTTAAAGTCCTTTAATAAGTCACACTTCTAATAGGGTGTCAAAATCCTTTAATAGGGTAAGACCTAACAGTCTTTTTAAGACTTTAATAGAGTAGACCTTTCATAGGGTAGATCATGTTTCATGATCAAACATTGTAACCTTCATTAGATACACTTTATTATTGTAGTAGTGAATATTTGTGGGTGTCATTCCCACCCCAGTTTTACATTCTCATTGGAGGGTTTCTAGGTAATCATATCTAGTGTCATATATATGTGTGAATGCTTACTTGTTTACATGATTCAGATGTACATGCTTTACATGGTATTTTATTTTACCTATTGAATGTATGAGATGGATGTGTGGTGATTGTTTTGTGGGTCAAAGTTTAAACTACTAATTCCCCCCCACCCCACCTTTGAAGTATACCTTTCCTATTGTAATTCCAAAAATTGGTATTAGAGCCTAGTTCTTTGAAAGAGAAGCTTTGCAGCTTTGAGGAAAGATTTTGAAATGAAAGTTTACAAGTTGGAAAAGATCATTGAGAATTAGGGAACTGAAACACAACTCATTCTACATCAACTGAATGAAGTAAGAGAATAATTAAAGAAATCTTTAAAGAGAAGGAAGGAAATTGCTATTGATGAGAATGCCACACAATACAAAGAAATGGACATTGCTAATCTATTTTCTAATGGAGACTCCAATGAACTTGATATAGTAGTTGCAGATCTAATGGAAAATAATAGACCCCAAGCTAAGGAAATCATAAATCTCAAGTTGGAGAAAGAATCACAAGCCATACTACTATGTGAGGTGATTGAATAAAAGAAGAAAGTTATGGAAGAAAAAACCATGATTGAAGAAGACAAAAGAATTTTGAGCAACAAATTGGAAGAGAAATCATTAGAGCTAACCAAGATTTCCAACATGCAATTGGATAGTTTGAGTCAAATGATGAATTCCAACTATGAATTGAATTTCAAGGACATTGAGATAAAAACATTGAAATTGTAGAATGAGCAATTGAAAAATGACCTAAAAGGGAAAAGGAATTTGCTGAAAGTTTTAATAAACCAAGTGAAGCCATCAAATACTTTGAGAAATTATTGAGATCCCCTAGATCCAATAATGATACATCTAGATTGGGATATGCAAGCACTGAAGAAGGAGAATCGTCCAAAAGTGTTGAGGAAAGGAGAAACAAAGGTAAGAACTTCAAAACTACTTGTCATAATTGTGATAAGAAAGGATATACTACTAATATGTGTAGGAGTAGAACTAAAAATTAAAATTTCAAGCATAAGAGCATGGTACACTACCACAAGTGCAACAAATAAGGTCATCAGGCACATGAATGCAAAACCAAGACCATGCACATACAAAGATTTGAAGGATATTGCTATAACTGTCAGAAGTATGGACATAGAGCTTTTGAGTGTAGATCCAAACCCATGTGGTCATCAGATAAGCAAAAAAGGGTAAAGAACAATGGCAACTCTTACAAATGGGATTATAATACAAGATATAGTTGTCATTATCATCAAGAGTATGGAGATGTTCTTGAGAATTGCATTAGAACACACTTTAGAAGTGACTACAAAAGGTGGTTGAGTAAAACCACATGTTTTAGTTGTTTGAAGATTGGTCACATCAGTTGATACTATCCAACAAGGTCATAGGCAACAAGTTGTGAGTTCAATAAAGGTAAAGGCAAGGTAGATGTTGAAAATGTTATAAATGAAATGAGCAAGACATGGAAGAAAGAGGAAGATTATAGCACATCAAATGGAGAATGGATCACTTCACCCAATGGATCAGGTAATCATGCCTCATCAAACTAAGCAATCAAGAGGTATGTGGGACTGATATTCATAAGATATATCATACATTAGTTCCAAAAGAATTTAGTTTTGAAAATATTATAGAAGCATGAATAAAGATGCAAGATGTTATTAGGAATCAAAGAAAATCTTTAAGTTTTTCATGTTGTTATTGAGCATGAAAAGTTTCTTGTGATTGTCGAGTGAAATGGTAGAGGATGCCAAGCTAACAGATTAGCTAGTTGATGCTAAGCTCGTAATGGTTACTGAATGATTGAAAATGCTAGTGGTTGTTGAGTGAGCCTAAAATTAGTTGATATTGAGCTTACAGTTGTGTAAGCACTTAGCATTAATTGTAGTGTTTCAAAAGGGATATTTGATCAATTTTTAATTCATTTTACATCATTTAAAATTTTGAGAAAGAGCAAGGAGAGCTAGAGCCAATTAGGAAACTCATCAAAAGTGACTGTAGAAGATTTGAACAGTGATTCAACACCATTTCATCAGATTTAGCAAGGTATTTATCATGTGTCAAGCTATTTTTTTTCTACTTTCATATATCCTAGATTTGCAAAATGGCATCTAGTTCAAAGGGTGTAGATGGTAAAGAGCGTTTGAATGTTCAACTAGTTAGTAATGAAGTGAAACAAGTGATTTTCAAAGCCATACTAGACATTGCATATAAACAAGATAAAACTCTGGTGTGTTATCCATGATACCACCGAAAGTTTTAATGGTTCAAGATGTTAGGAAATGTTACAACTATAAGATTGGGAGTATTAGAGACATGGAGATCAGGCAAGAATATGATAGACTTTGTGAAAATGGGGTATTAAGGGAAGAATTCAAAATTGTAGAGAAGAAAGCATTAACTAGTGCCCTAGATTTCCTAAAAAATTTCACAACCAAATGGATTAGGCTTGTATTGAGTAGGATTCATGATAGTTCACTTTGGTTAGACAATGTGCCTGTTAAAATAACCAAAAGAATAATCCATAGGGTAATAGGGTATCCAACACTAGATCGGCCTAAGACTTTGAGGAGTGATTTAAGAGAGATTATTGAGAAGAACACGAGAGCTATGTGGAATAAGATCACACATATGATCATTTTGAGCTACAACTACAGGAATTGATTGAGAACCTAGGAGCAATAAGGAAAACAAAGAGTGCTCAATGAAAATTTGGTTCTATTATGATATGTATCTTTTTCTATGTTCAGAACACATTTCTTGCATTTGGAACTGTGGCATGGAAAAAAAAAAAGGCAATGATAGTACAAATAGGAGAATTCATTGAACAACTAAGTAAAAATTTTGAATCTATAATGACCAGTTACTTTGAGGACTTCAAGCAATCTATGAAAAAAAGATTGAGAATTCCAGTATCATTAGTGGAAAAACATTATGATGATGTTTGTTTCCTAGTTGATGCTAATTATACAGTTTTTCAAGAAAAAATTCCAAGGGTAAGATGGCTAAGGCCATTAGGTTATGAAACCAATGTTTATGAGGCCTCTATAGCAATAACAACATTACTTTCTGAAGATATAGATAAAGATTCCAAAGCATTTGATAATTATGACATGGCCAAATCTAAAATTACCATGGAACTAAAGATTGCCTCTATTATAAAGAAGAAGGAGAAGTTGGTGAAGAAATTAAAAGAAAAATTTGGTGAAGGTGTCGAGTAGGAAGAGGATGAAGAAGAAGAGGATGAAAAATAAGAAGACACCTAGACCCAAGCACCACTTGCACTAGAACACAAGGAATGGGAGGATATCAACAAGAGGAAGAGACAAAAAATGCTGCAGTTGTCAAGGGAGAAGAAGTTGAGGAAGCACCTACTCCTACTAATCAAAAGAAGAGAAAAGCTAAGGCTCAAATAGTGACAAGAACCAAGAAGACTACCAAACCAAGCCAACCCAAACCTACAGTACCTACCACAAGGGATAGTGCACGTGTCACTACACAAAAGCCAAAAGAAAAGATCAAACCAATAGAGTAGGAAGGAGGAGTTAGGAAAAGGCCAAGGAGAAAATACATTGCTCAAGCTAAATCTAATGAGGAGAGAACAAAATTAGATGAAAATAGCCAATTCCAAGTGGTGAGTCACAATCCATTATCAGATCTAGAGAACCTATGTGAAAATGTTAAGAATAGTGCATATTTAACAAGATTTTCTCATATTGATTTTGATAACCTTGGTAAAGTTGAAAAGAATCAAGTGAAGGAGACAATATATGCCATGATGGTAAATTTTAAGAAAGCCTCACTAGAAATTTCAAACTCTATGCCTAAAAGTTTATATGAAATAGTGGAGCAGAAATGGCATTATTGTTTGAACCTAGAAGGATAAATAAGGGAGTCATCACTTGCTCGAGAAATTATTAAACTCAGTAAGGCACAAATTGCTAAGGCTATGAAGAAATATGTAGTTAGATTTATTCCAAAATATAGAGCCTTTAGCATATTGCAAAATAATATTGAAGATGTTATGAAGAAATCCACAAAGATGTGGAAGGTCACATATGGATTAGCTATAGTAAAGGAAAGTGAACAAGAGCCTATAGAGGTTAAAGATGAGATGACAACAATGAAGGCACAGTTGAGGGAGGTATAGAAATGAATATAGATGACAAGGAAACAACTGAGGTAAAGCAGCATGAAGAACAAAGTGTACAAGATGCACAATTCCCAAATGTTGGTCCTCAATATATAACAAGGGTAAATACTAAAATAGTAACAGTGAAGGATGTTTCTGATCTCACTACTCAAAAGATTGATCCCCTAACAAAGGAAGATTTGAAAAAGATACTTGATCAATCTACACTATAGGAAAAATTATGTGATAATCTTGTATTAGTGAGTGTAGATGAAATCCAAAAATTAGTGACTAACACTACAAAGGAAGAGGTGAAAACACAAAAACCACCTACCATCACCCCTCAAGTCACTAATGTATAACCTTTGGACAAAATACCAAAAATTGCATCATAAAAGGTTGACACAGTTGGAAAGGACATAGTGGAAACTCAAGGCACCATTGAAGCACAGAGTGAAATAGGTCAAATAGATTTATCTACACCTTAGGCACAAGTACAAGGTTCATCCCAAGCAATTGTGGAAAATAAGGACAAGCTTGAAGAGACCAAGTTGACACAAAAGCAGAAGGAGAAAGTAGCCATTCAAGTACTGGTCACTTTTCTAGAATCTGGCACTCCTTCTAGTCACACTCTTCATAAGTAGAACATAGATGTAACACCATTGCAAATCTAAGTGCCAAGTCTAAGCTCATAAAAGGTAGAAGAGATAATTACATATGGAGATGTAAGCCTTAATGAAGAAATTATTTTACCATAGTATGATTATGACACAATGACAATAAAGTAGATGGGTATACTACAAGAAGCCCTGGCTAGAAAGAAGCATCAAGAACTACTTAGAACGAAGCATAGGTAGAAGCAAGCTTTGTTGGATATTAAAGACATCTTCCTAGATGCATTCAGTCTACCTACTCTAGATGAAACCAAGCCATTGATTGAACAATTGGCATAGACCTTGATACAGACCTTGGATACAAATGAAAAATTATTAGAATGGTCTAAAAATAAATTTTTTGAATGAGAAAATATCAGGTGACATAGCACTTACACAAAATACATTGGCAACTAAGATAGAAAGTGTGAAGAAGGTACTTGAGAACATTTTCTCACTATACACCAAACTGTGCAACCCCACACTTTTCACACGAGAAACAAGGAGTCAAATTTTGAGTTTGGAAAGTCAAATTAATGCATCAAGTGGAACATTGCCTATGACTCTAGCTCAAAGTGAGAAACATTTAAGAACTTTATTACAAACACAGAGTCAGTTAGCAACATTACCTATTGAAGAAGCCAACATAAGGGCCAAACTAATTAGCATCCAAACAACATTAACTCCTCACATGGAGATTTTGTACAGGGAGTTAGGTTATGTAGAAAATCTTATGAAGAAAGACCCCAGTATTTCTACATTAGACGACCTAGTCCACCTTGCTACCAAGCTAATTAAGTCTTTGGATGTAGCATGTGAAAATTGGGATGAAGCTCTTAAGATTATACTAGAAGTCCATAAATATTTCTTGGACAAACAAACTACCAATGTATATCCCATTGACATAAGTGTCAAAAAGGGGGAGAAAAGTGAGAAAAGTGAGCTTATGAAGTAGGGGGATAAAGTAAGAGAAAGGGGGAGAAAGAGCAATAAACAAAGCTAATCAAAGGGGAGAAAGTAAAAATTCAATAAGAGCATGGGGGAGTAAGAAAAGAACATCACAAATAGCATGAAATGAAAGAGTATCAGTTGAAGCATATCTACTCATAAAGAGTATAGAATTTTGAATACAAAATAGACCTATCAACTCAGGGGGAGTTATCAAATTTTGAGGTATAAGTGTTGTTGCAAAATTTTGAAATTTTGTATAGAAGCTGAATCAAAGATATGTTATGCTCATAAGAATAAGGATACCAATGCATGACCAAGTGTTATTGACACTCATGTTAAAAGGGGATATTTTTTTATCTTAGATTGGTTTTGGCGAGTGTCTATACACTTAAGTGTTGGAAATTATTGAAATGATCATAAGAAAAGTTGTTGGAATGATATATGGAAATGGTAAAGAATTTTCTTAATCATTGTTTTGTCATTGATATCAAACTTGCTACTTGCAGGAATGACAATTGCTTTAGTGATCCAAATACTATCAATTAGTTGATTGTCAAGGAGAAGGCAATCAATAAGATGTAACTAGAACACCTAGAGAAAGGTTGAAGTTATGATGTTGTAATGAAGTACAAGGATCAGCTAAGCCATTGATAAAAAAATGTGTTGATGACATACTATAAGACATAGAGAATTGGCACACTGAAACATATCAAAGATGTAAGGTTTTAGCTAAGACATTTGTAAAGCTCAAATAAGTTCATTAGAGAGAAGGAGTCGAGCAAGATAGTATGTGTGGAGAAAATTTATAGTAAGTGTCGAGTAAACTTCAAGTGTCGAGCAAGTTCAAGTGTCGAGTGATATCGAGTGCCAAGTAGAGATAGGTGCCGAGAAAGTTCAAGTGTCGAGTGATATCGAGTGCTGAGCAGAGATAGGTGCCGAGCAAGTTCAAGTGTCAAGTAAACTTCAAAGTGCCGAGCAAGTTCAAGTGCCAAGTGATATCGAGTGCTGAGTAGAGATAGGTGTCGAGTAACATAGAGATGTTGAGTACCAGTAAAACCAATAGTGCCAAGTAACACAGAGATGCCGAGCACTAGTAAAACCAATAGTGCCGAGTAACGCAGAGATGTTGAACACTAGTAAATCAATAATGCCGAGTTGCTGCATTATTTTGAAAATTGAAGATTCGCCAGATCTAAGCCGAAAAGGTTGTTATCTAGAAGTTTGTGAATTAAAATGGAAGATAAGAATGATGAGCTGGTGGAACAGAACACCATGTAAAACATTTTAAAGAATAAAACTGATGAATTTTGAAGATAAGAACAATATATGAGGTAGATACATTATATCCTACCTAATCCATTCGAAACCCTAAAATTGGAAAGGGAGAAATGAGTGGTAAAGGCAAATCAGATTTCTATTTAAGGAGTCAAGCATGAAAGAATGAAATGTTGAAGGAGGCGCTAAGGAGATAAGAGAGCATAGAGACTATGTTTTAGTAAGAAGACACCTGATATGGATGCATTGGTACAATGAGTTAGAAGACTCAAGGAGACGAAGCTTGAGAAGAAGTCAAGCAGTCAAAGCTGAAGTGTTTGAAGCCAAGCATTAGGATTGAACTGAAAGTGTGATCTGAAATATGCAAAGTATGTTGTAAGTTATATCAGATCATTATCATTACTTTCTAGCAATTGTAAAAGTAAAGTTTAAATCCTATGGACTTAGGTTGGTTTAATAGCCATGAGATAAATCCTTTAACAGGGTGACATTCCAAGTGAATGTTCTAAAGTCCTTTAACCAAGCCCATTCCTAATAGTTTAGTGAAATCCTCTAACAAGGTCACATTTAACAGTGTGTTGTAAGCCTTTAACAAGGTAGGCTTTTAATAGGGCATCACTTTAGAAGAGTGAGAATCAAGTAGCATGTTAGTGGTGGTTTTTCCCAAATTGGGTTTCCACATAAATCCTTGTTTCATGTGTTGATCTTGCATGTTTTATCTTTGCATGTTGATTTACTGTAACTTGCTAATATGGTTGATTTAAAAGTTTGGATGGATGAGAAGTGTATGGATTCATAAAAAGTAGTGAAAAAGTATTATTAGGGCATTTTATTCTAAAGAATTCTAACAATTGGTATTAGAGCCTTACTGCTGACTCAGTTTAAAGGAACTATAAGCAGAAAAGATCAAAATGCCTAAGAGAGAAGTTCCCAAGCTCAATAAAGACAACTTTGTTGCATATCAAAGCTTGATGAAGCTACATCTTGGATCCATAGGAGATTATGCCCAAAATTCAATTGTCACTGAACATGTAGATCCAACAGGTGCTCCTACTGTAGAAGATATGAAAAACAAGCAAGAACACAATCAGGCAATGCTGGAAATTGCCTCTGCACTTAGCTATGCTAAATTTGATGATATCAAAGGATGTGATACTACATTCAAAATGTGGAAAGCCCTATCAAACATCTATGGAGGAGATCAGAATGTACAAAGAGCAAAAAGAGAAAGTCTCAGAGGAAAGTTTGATGACATCAAAATGGAAGAAAATGAGAATGCTACTCAGTATGGTGCAAGAATAAAGGAAGTGGTAAGTGCAATAAGATGCTTGAATGGTCAATTGGATGAAGATACTATAAATAGTAAGTTCTTAAGAACCATACTTCCTATCTATGCTATTAGAGTATCAGCAATACAAGAGCTAAGATGTATACCAGGAAACAATCTAATTTTTGAAGGAATAATAGGTAGACTCGTTGCATTTGAGTTATCTAATTTTGACAACTACAGACCAGAGAATGTTGAATCTTCCTTTAAGGCCAAGTTATCACTGAAAGATGTTGAGCAGGTGAAATCAAAGAAAGGAAGAAAAATGAATTATGTATCCAGTGACAGTAGCATTGATGAGGAAGATTTAGAACAATTGGAAGCATTGCTTGCTAGAAGATTTCATAGAGGTAAAGGAAAAATCAAAGGTAAGATGCCTATCATTTGTTTCAATTGCAATGAAGTAGGTCATATTGCTGCCAGGTGTCCACAGAAAAAGGATTACAAGGAAGGCAACAAAAAAAAATTCAAAGAGATGATGACAAGAGAGATTACAAAGAAAAAGGTAAGAAGTGTTACATTGTTGAAGAAAATTTTGATGATAATGATGATGAAGTTGTTTATGTAGCCATGAAGGATCAATCTGATGAAGAAGAGCCCACAACATTGGTAACATATATGAACAAGAATGACAGGTGGATCATAGATAGTGGATGATCACATCACATGATAGGAGACAAAATTAAGTTTGTTAACTTTTCTTAGTATGATAGAAATAGTGTTAGATTTGGTAATGATGTTCCATGTCAAATCAAAGCAAAAGGTTCCATTAAGCTCACAGAACAAATTTCATGTGATAATGCATACTATGTTGAAGGATTAAACTACAATTTGCTAAGTGTCTCACAGTTAGTCAATATAGGATGCAAAGTGGAATTTGGAAACAAAACTGCAAAAATCTATGATACTAATGGTAAACTGATAGGAAAAGGAGATCAAACAAGGAGTAATCTATTTTACCTTGATATGGATGATGTTTCTTGTTTTATTATAAAATTTTATGATGAATGGTTGTGGCATAGAAGATTATGTCATGTCAACTTTGACAATCTAGTCAACATCAATAAAATGAAGAAAGTCAGAGGTTTACCAAAATTGAAGAAGCTTGAGAATATCATGCGCAAACAATGTTAGCTAGGAAAGATGACTAAGTCAAGTTTCAAAAGAAAAAACTATACATCTAAAGAAGTACTTGAATTAGTTCATACTAACTTATGTGGTCCAACGGAAGTACAAAGCTATAGAGGAGATAAATACATAATGTTGTTTGTTGATGACTATTCCAGGATGATGACTGTTATGTTTTTAAAACAAAAATCTGATGCTTTTCAAATGTTTAAGTGGTATGTGGCTAGAGTTGAAATTAACAGGAAAAAGCTTGAAATGCCTAAGATCAGATAGACGTGGTGAATTGACATGAAATGCCTAAGAATGGAATTGTTGAAAGAAGAAACAGATATGTGATTGACTGTGCCAGAACACTAATGATGGAAAAGAATGTTGCTCTAAAATACTGGAGAGAAGCTGTAAGTGTAGCTGTACATACACTGAACAGAGTACAAGTCAAGAAAGGTACAAATACTACATCTTTTGAATTATGGTATGGCCACTCACCCAATGTAAAACATTTCAAAGTGTTTGGTTGTAAATTTTTTATCCTTAAAGATGCTAGAAATGGAAAATTTGATGCAAAAAGCGATAAAGGCATATTCCTTGGTTATTCCACTAGAAGTAAGGCATAAAAGTGTTTGAATATTAACACTAATAAAATTGTGGAAAGTGCAAATGTAAATTTTGATGAGCACACAGAAGTCCAAGCTGAAGTACCAAAGAAAATGGAAGAGTACAGAACCTTTGTGTATTCTTATGAAAGAATGACTGTTGATAAGGATGATGTCAATCAAATTGAAAATCAACAACAAGTATCAGTTTCAGCCGAGTCATAACCAGTGAATGTCGAGTTGCATTCAAAAGCCAAATTGTAGAATGAAGAAAATGCACAATCTGATTCTAAAGATAGTACACATGATGAAGAACAACCTGACAATGAAGTGCATAGTGATCTTGAATCTAAAAGATCAAACATGGAAACAAGGATAGAGCCAAGATTATCCAAATATGTAAAAAGACATCACCTTGTTGAACAGATAATTTGTGACAAAGATTAAAGACATGAATCATATCTGATTAGCAAATCTGAACCCAAGATAGTATATGGTGCATTACAAGATGATAATTGGTGTAAAGCTATGGAAGAAGAAATTGATCAAATAAAGAAAAACAAAACTTGGAGTTTGGTTCCCAGACCAACTGACAAGAATTTGATTGGCACCAAGTGGGTATTTAGAAACAAGCTAGATGAGAATGGTGAGATTACTAGAAACAAAGCTAGACTAGTATGCAAGGTCTATGCTCAAGAAGAAGGAATAGACTATGGGGAAACATTTGCCCCTATTGCTAGAATGGAAGGAGTAAGAACTTTACTTGCATATGCTGCATATAAAGATTTTAAATTCTATCAGATGGATGTAAAATCTGCTTTCTTAAATGGTATACTAGAAGAAGAAGTCTACATTGAACAAACAGAAGGATTTGTTGATGAAAGCAACAGGGATATTGTGTGTAAGCTACATAAAGCACTCTATGGTTTGAAACAAGCACCTAGAGCATGGTATGAGAGACTTCACAAGTATCTAGTACAAATTGGATTTGAAAGAATTGATGATAACAGCAACATGTACATCAAAATAGAAGAAGGTAAATACATTATTGTATCTGAAATCTTTGTGGATGACATAGTGTTTGCTGGAAAGGAAGTGCTTTGCAAAGGCATTACTGACAAAATGAAACATGAATTTGAGATGTCTATGTTTGGAGAAATCAAATTCTTTGTTGGATTGCAAGTACATCAACTCAAACATGGTATATTTTTGACACAATCAAAATACATCAAAGAGATTCTTAAAACATTCAAATTAGAGGAGTCCAAACCGGTCAGCACACCAATGGTAACAGGAAATAAGCTGTCCAAAAATGATGAATCAACTAAAGTCAATCAAACAATGTACAGATCCATGATTGGAAAACTACAATATGTTGTACATAGTAGACCAGACATAGCATTAGCAGTTGGAATAGTGGCCAGATTCTCTACTAATCCTAAAGAAAATCATCTCATAGCAGTAAAAAGGATAATGAGATATCTTAAAGGAACTGATAACTTTGGTCTATACTACAAAAAAAATGGAAAATTTGAGCTCAATGCCTATATAGATGCAGATTGGGGAGGCAACATTGATGATAGAAAAAGCACAAGTGGAGGTGCATTATTTCTAGGCAAAAGGCTAGTTACCTGGACTAGTAAGAAACAAACATGCACATCTCAATCCACTATAGAGTCAGAATATGTGGTAGCAGCAGTCAATTGCACAAACATTGTGTGGCTCACACATCTATTAGAAGGAATGAAAGAAGAGGTAACAAAACCTGTGATATTGTATTGTGATAACACAAGTTCTATAAACATATCTAAAAATCCAGTAATGCATGCAAAAACTAAGCACATCGCAATCAAGTATCATTATGTTAGAGAACTGGTAGAAGACAAACAAGTAAAGTTGGAATACATTCACACAACGGAACAAACTACAGATATCTTCACCAAACCATTACCAAAGGATGCTTATGAATATCTTAGAGGCAAGTTGGGGTTAATACCCCTAACTCAAGCAGTTTAAAGAAATAAGGAAACCGCCCTGCATCACCAGCAATGAATCATTGAAGTATCAGAAGAGTGATGTAGAGGATGACAGCAGGAGCAAAAACTCCAAATCAGTCACAAGCATGGTGATAGAGGGAGAAAACAACAAGAAGCCAAAGCTCATATTTTGCATAATAAAGATGCTACATCTTTGGCATTTATGTCAAAGAGGGAGAAATGTGCAGAAATCTGATCAATATATATGAAAGAGGGAGATATATGAGATTAGTAGTAAAAGATGCAGTAGTAAAGAAATATAGCAAACAATGTATACAATCTTGGTGGTAACTAAGTTCATCAATTGATCATTTTGGTTTGCCATCAATGCCAAAGAGGGAGATTTTTGGAAATGATTGAAATGATCATAAGAAAAGTTGTTGGAATGATATATGGAAATGGTAAAGAATGTTCTCAATCATTTTTTTGTCATTGATGTCAAACTTGCTACTTGCAAGAATGAGAATTGCTTTAGTGATCGAAATACTATCAATTAGTTGATTGTCAAGGAGGAGGCAATCAATAAGATGTAACTAGAACACCTAGAAAAAGGTTAAAGTTATGATGTTGTAATGAAGTACAAGGATTAGCTAAGCCATTGATGAAAAAGTGTGTTGATGACATATTATAAGACACAGAGAATTGGCACACTGAAACATATCAAAGATGTAAGGTTTTAGCTAAGACATGTGTAAAGCTCAACTAAGTTCATTAGAGAGAAGGAGTCGAGCAAACTAGTATGTGCAGAGCAAATTCCTAGTAAGTGCCGAGTAAACTTCAAGTACCGAGCAAGTTCAAGTGCCGAGTGATATCAAATGCCGAGCAGAGATAGGTGCCGACCAAGTTCAAGTGTCGAGTAAACTTCAAAGTTCCGAGCAAGTTCAAGTGCCAAGTGATATCGAGTGCCAAGTAGAGACAGGTGTCGAGTAACACAGAGATGTCGAGCACCAGTAAAACCAATAGTGCCAAGTAACATAGAGATACCGAGCACTAGTAAAACCAATAGTGCCAAGTAACACAGAGATGTTGAACACCAGTAAATCAATAATGCCGAGTTGCTGCATTATTTTGAAAATCAAAGATTCACTAGATCTAAGCCAACAAGGTTGTTATCTAGAAGTTTGTGAATTAAAATGGAAGATAAGAATGATGAGCTGGTGGCACATAACACCATGTAAAACATTTTTAAGAATACAACTAACAAAGTTTGAAGATAAGAACAAGATATAAGGTAGATACATTATATCCTACCTAATCCATTCGAAACCCTAAAATTGGAAAGGGAGAAATGAGTGGCAAAGGAAAATTAGATTTCTATTTAAGGAGTCAAGCATGAAAGCATGAAATGATGAAGGAGGTGCTAAGGAGATAATAGAGCATAGAGGCTCTGTTTAAGTAAGAAGACCCCTGATATGGATGCATTGGTACAATGAGTTAGAAGACTCAAGGAGACGAAGCTTGAGAAGAAGTCAAGCAGTTAGAGCTGAAGTGTTCGAAGCCAAGCATTAGGATTGAACTGAAAGTGTGATATGAAATCGGCAAAGTATGTTGTAAGTTATATCAAATCAAAAGATCATTATCGTTACTTTTTAGCAATTGTAACAATAAAGTTTAAATCCTATGGACTTAGGTTGGTTTAATAGCCATGAGATAAATCCTTTAACAGGGTGACATTCCAAGTGAATGTTCTAAAGTCCTTTAACCAGGCCCATTCCTAACAGTTTGGTGAAATCCTCTAACAAGGTCACATTTAATAGTGTGTTGTAAGCCTTTAACAGGGCAGGCTTTTAACAGGGCATCACTTCAAAAGAGTGAGAATCAAGTAGCATGTTACAAGTGGTTTTTCCCAAATTGAGTTTCCACGTAAATCATTGTGGCATGTGTTGATCTTGCATGTTTTATCTTTGCATGTTGATTTACTGTAACTTGCTAATATGGTTGATTTAAAATTTTGGATGGATGAAAAGTGTATGGATTCATAAAAAGTAGTGAAAAAGTATTAATAGGGCATTTGGACCTTGAATAATTGATTCACACCCCCCCCCCCCTCTCAGTTATTCTAAAGAATTCTAACATTAAGTCATTTGCTTAGTTCATGTCAAACAAGTAGTACATGCCAAGCATAACATGTATAAGATAGAGCATACCGAGTTCATAGTGAGTGTTGAGCCACTCATGTGCCAAGTCACTCAAGTGTTGAGTAGATAGTGTATGCCAAGTGATACAAGAGCCAAGCAAGCAATGCATGCTAAATCATTCAGATGCCAAGTCATAGTATAGAAAATAGTATATGCCAAGCATTAGAGACTTCAAATATCAAGCAAGCTAGTTTTGTCATAGTTGTTTTAATGGCACAAACAACTATGTAAACAATTTTTGAGTCAACTTAAAGATTGAATTATGATATTTTGGAGATAAGAGCAAACCTTAAGTTGGAATCCCTGTACATTACATGCATCCAATTAGATAAAGGAAAGGTTTAAGTAGAAAAATGGATGAATCACAACTGTTGATTCATACCTAACCCTAAGTCATCAAGCTCTTCAAGAAGGATAAACCCTAAACTTCATATGTGTGTAGAAGAAGCAAAGAGAGAAGTTTGCATGCACAGATAGAGCATTCATGGTGGCTAAGGAATTGTGAAGTTAAATTGCATTGTAGAATCAGTTAAAGGAGGAGAAAGGAAGGGAATAACATTAAATAGAGAGACATCTGATCAAGAAGGATCAAGAATGCATTAGTTTAGAGGTGATATGTCATCAAGAAACAAAGTGCTAACTGTGGGATCAATACTAAGACATTCTAATAGGTGAATCAATTAAATCTCTCAACAAAGTAGTCCTAACAAGCTGTATTGATATCCTTTAACAGGGTGCTTACTTAATTGTGAGTTAAAGTAGTTTAACAAGGCACATTTCTAAGAGGGTGTCAAAATCCTTTAACAAGGTAAGACCGAATAATCTTTGTAAGCTTTTAATAGGGTAGACCTTTCATAGGGTGTGTGTGTGTGTGTGTGTGTGTGTGTGTGTGTGTGTGTGTGCGTGTGTGTCTGTTTGTGTGTGTGTTCTTACTTGTTTATATGATTTAGATGTGCATGATTTACGTGGTATTTTAGTTTACTTATTGAATGTATGAGATGGATGTGTGGTGAATGTTTTATGGGTCAAAGTTTAAACTACTGACTCGCACCCCCTCCCCTGTCAGAAGTTTACCTTTCCTATTTTAATTCCAACACTTCCCTTAGCTAGGATTCTCTGAATTTTTGTCTCCAATATATTTCTTCCTTTTCCATGATGTCTTCTAGTTTTAATCTTAGAGTTTTTTTCCTTATTGTATATATTTTCACTCATCCCTTTTGTTAAGATAATCTAGTTTATATTTGATAGGGTCTCCTCAGTTTCTCTTTTAAGGTCCAAAATGTTGCCAAAATGGTATTTATTTCATTGAATTAGGGTAATCTTGATAAGTTTAATTTTTTGAGCTATTTTGTACATTTTAGATCATTCCACCGCAAAGGAAGTCCACCAATGTTCAAGTAGGTCGATTAGGTCTAGGTCTTTGAACCACATTTTCTCTACTTTGAAGGGATTCATTTTGGGGTAATTAACCATTATTAGTGTAAGAATAATGGGAAAATTGTTAGAGCTTGAGTAAGGGAGGGTTTAAAAAATAATATGAGAAACTAAAGATGGGATACTGCCTTTGGTAAAAAATCTATCTAGTTTTTCTGCTATCTAGGAAAGACCTTGCCTTCTATTAAACCATGTAAATGATTTTCCCTTGGAGGGGACTTCATTTAATTCAACAGATTGTATCCAATTATCAAAATATATAGATGGAGGAGCCTCCCCTTTTTCATTAAGGGTTATGAAGGCATTGAAGTCTCCTCCAATATAGGAAAAGATCTTAACTTGTTGCAAGTGAATTATTATCTCTTCCCATAATATTTTTTTTGTCTAAGTTACTAGTTGGACCATAGGTATTAATTAGGTTAAACCTTAGGGAGTTACCCTAGTCATCTACCTTAACACTCATCTAGTTTCTTTCTATTCTTATGGATTCAACTTGGTAGATTTTTGGATTCCAAATGATAGCCAAACCCCTTGAAGCCCCTTCTAATGGTGCTCCTTAAATTTTCCTAATTCCTATTTTATTGCTTAATGTTTCAATATCTAATTGGCTTAGTTTAGTTTCTTGAATTATTAGAAAATCTAGTTTGTATTTATTAATGAACCTTTTAAGGAGTTGTTGCTTGTTAGGTGCATTGAGACCTCTAACATTCCATGTTTAGATTTTCATCTAGTCTTGGGAAGGTCCTTCCCCTTCACTATTTCTTAATTCTTTTCCCATTTTGCTTCTTAATTCTTGGTGGGATTTCTTGTCTCTTTTCTTAAGTTTCCTTGTTACATTTGGTTTATTTAAGGCTTATTATGATTGCTCAATTCCTCTTGTCTCTATTTCTTGATCAAAAGATTCCATATCACTCCTTAGGTCTTCAAAGTTGTATCCATTACCCCCAAGTTTAGCTCAAATCTATGTTCATCTAGACCTTCCTTTGTTAACTCTTTATTGAATATTACATTCAATTCCTCTGTTAATTGTTCTAAGTATTCTATTTTTTCTTCTACTTCCTCTGGTATATCACTTTTTTTTAATAATAATTTTTATTGGTTTTCTATCTGCCCAATTCATTCATCGATATTGTTTTCTTTGTTATCTTCTATAGCTAACATTTTAATTTGTGCTAGAATTTTCCAGAATTTTGATAATTTACTGCTCTTGTCAAATGATCTTTTTGTTGATACTATATCGGTAAGATCCTTGATATGTACTAAGTTAGTGAAATCCTTTTCTATTGTATTAAATTCCCTTGTTGAGAATAACCATTCATTTTTTATATCCTTTGGGGATTTGGGGGTTGGTGAATGGTTAGGAAGGTCTTCCCAATTCATTGAATTCAGAAGAGTAGATACTTTGGATGGTTTCTAATATTCTTGAATTTCCTCAAATACCCAGTTCCTATGTTCATATGTTCTAGCTAGGTTTTTCCCACTTGCTAGAGTTTTCCACACTTAATTACTTCTATTTTTGTTCTTTTGTGAATAGTTACATTACTCTAGTGAGTTGAAGATGCTAGAGGAATTTCTTCAACGTGCTACTTATTGTTTGTAATATTGATTTCTCTATTTTCCTAATACTCTTTGTCTTCATCTGCTTGTTTTAGTTATAGCTTCTTGCTGCAAGTTAGAGTATTGCTTCCATTATTTTCATCCTTATTAGTTTCCTCTTCATTCCCTTACTTAGATCCCACTGAAAATTCTGAAATTGCATTGTGATCTACTATCTCAAATTGCTCCAAAATACCACCATGTTCTTCTTGTTTTTGTTCTCCAATTATGAAATGATCTTGAATGTCATTTTGCAATAGCATGATGTTGTAGGATACTAATTGAAATGCTTCATACTTGTTTCAATGTCTACAATGAAATCTTTTTCTTTTTGGCATAACTTACATTTTTTAAATCTTGTCATCTTTAACTAGTTCTTTTGTTCCCTTACATCTACTTTTTTTTATTCTTCACCTTTCTCTATACTTTCTTGATGCTACTTTGGAGTTTCTAGTTTTTCCTCTTCTATGTTTATCTCCTCCCTTTCCTTTATTCTTTCTTGTTCTCCTTTCTAGTTTCTTATCTCATTCAATCTTTTTGTTGCCTCATAGATAAAATATATCTTCTCTTTAATATTAGTGATCTGGTATTCAAGACTAAGATTTGGGTTGACCATTCCTTGTACCTCTCCTTCATATTTAGTAAATCTTAGATTGTAAATTGATCTATTTGTTATGAATCATAAATTTGATGTTTCTTGATGTTTTAGAGTTTGATTTTGCCCCTACTAAGTTGCCTAGAGATTCACCAATTTTATTAAGAATAGAAATATGGTTTGGTTCTAGTGGGAAATTATCACACTCATACCAATTGAATCTATTGCTCTTCTTATTATTTAGGTCAATAAAGTTATGTTCTCATGCAATAATTCAATTACATGTCCTTTATACATATAGACATTTATTATTATCAATTCATCCCTTAACCTAATGCTTGGAAAATTTAAGTATAATATATTTTAATTTGGAGAATGTCATGATACTTACCTGTCCTCCACAAATCTTCTTCAGACTTCTTACTAGATTTATCATTTGGGCTTCTAGACCATTCTACTGAGCAAAAACCCCTAGATCAGAGCATTGTTGCCATAACTCTTCAGATTCTCCATTGCTAATAATTAATATATCATCTTGGTGATTTTAGTTCCTTTTTAGGGTTTTCGCTGAATGAAATTTCTTAGATCTTTCAGTTGGCTTGATATTGACTCTATTTACAAACCCTTTCCTATGGGGAGGAATATAGGCTTTAGGGTTTTTTTGACAAGGTTTTGAGATTTTTGGTGTTAAATGTTAGGTTTGAAATAGGGTAGTATCTACAATTTGTTCCAATAGGGATATTATTGACCTCTAAAATTCTAAAGGGTTAGTAGACACTTTTTCTAGCCTCATTTCTTGATATTTCTTTATTTGGCTTACTTTCATTTGGATTTTTATTTTTCTGCTTAAGTACTTTCAAATTTTCTATATTTGATAGTGTTGGCGCTAAAAATTGCATGGTTAATTTTTGAGCCCTGTTGAAAAATTTGAGCTCTATAAAAGCTTTTAAATGAGATTGTACCCAGCTATTAGTCTGAGTCCCAAAAGGTGTTCAATGCTTCTAGCACCTTTCTTTTAGTGCATCTAAGTGTTTCATGAAGATCAGTTGTCATCCCAAGTCATTTGGCGAAGTTCTATTTCAAGCATTTGTCAAAATTGCAATTTTCACCTAAGTGTCAAACAGCGACAGGAGGCTTTGTTTGTAAATGAATATCTCGCACCCAGAAATGTTTTGTGATTCACTGATTTGGGAGTATTTAATATCCATACCTGAGAACCTATGTTTCAGATTTTGAGTCATTTAGAGTCCGTTTGAATAGGTTTTGAATCCCTCAAAGTTGGTCAGTTACTGTTTTCATGCTTTTGCACTTTGCACCTAATTCTGGGAAGCCCTGTTTGACGTGCAATAACTTTTGACCAGTTGATCCAAATGAGAAAATTCCTTTTGTGTTGTATTTTAGACATTAGAGACATTTTATGTTCCAAGTTTCAGCTTATGCCGAATCCATTTGGTCATTTTTTCAAGCATGATTCCAAACGCAATTTATAAGTCTTAACTGGTGTCAATAATTGCAGATTGATTGAAACCCCTGTTTGGGACATCATATCTCCTAATCTATGATAGGTGTGATCAAATGGTTGGTTTCCCTATGTTCTATACTGAAAGTACTTTAAGTGTGCCAATTTTCAAGTTATGACGAATCCATTTGCATACTTTTCCAAGTCAATTCCATTCAAAAAAAATGCTTTCTGTCAGCATGTCCAGTTTGCAAAATTCTGAGTAGCCCACTTTTACTGATCGGCATTTGTGCCCTGTTATTCATCATGAGCCTAAATCATAGATCCATAATTTCCTCATGACAAAGAATGAGTGTCCCAGTTTTTGTTTTCCCATGTGCTAATTTGCCCAATTTTCAAGGTCAATTCCAAGCCCAGTTTGTTGTTTTCTGAGATGTTTGTTTGCAGATAAATCTAAGAAGGCGACTTTGAGGGTCAATATATTTTGACTCCAAATTTTTCATGAGACATGATTTGACAGGTTGAAAGTGTGTGGAACAAACATTCAGTATACCAGATTTCAGTGCCTGGTTAGTCGTTCGGGATAGTTTTTAAGGGCAATCAATCGACCTCTTGACGCAAATTTGATAGTTTGACAAAAAATGACAGTGAGTTTTTATTTGACTAATCAGTGGTCAAACTTGCTTCTAATCATTCTAAGAAGGGCTTATGGAGTGGTCTATGTGTACGGATGGGCTAGCCTTGACACTTTATAGGCACACATTTTCAAAAGGAGTTGCGAAAGTTTGCCAGTGATTTACTTGTTAATCCTATTCAGGTCAATATTGGAAATGTTGATGAACTTTCTGCAAACAAATCTATTACACAGTGTGTCAACTTTGTTGCATCCTTTGAAAAACATAGAAGGCTGGAGCAAATTCTTCGTAGTCAAGAGCCTGGGTCTAAAATTTTAGTCTTTTGTTCAACCAAAAAATGTATGATTGTCTTAATCGCATTCTTAGTCGACAATTTGGAGCAGCTTCAATTCACGGGGATAAATATAAAAGTGAGAGAGATCGGGTCTTAACACAGTTTAGAGCAGGGAGATCACCTGTCTTAATTGCAATAGATGCAACAAGAAAGGGAGCTCTATGCAATAGAGTGAAAATTGGCGTCAACCATTAAACCAAAAGATCTGTATATGAGGAGTAACATATGTACTGGTGCCAATTACAGTGCAATAAAAACATAAAAGTTTCACCAGCCATCTACTTTTAATCAAACCGAATGATCTCAACGCTCCTCCACCATGCCATGATTGTTGGTATTTGGAAAGAGGCAATTCCAAATCCGAGCCAACAGATTTTGAAGTATATGCAAATGGAGATAAAAGAAGCTACTAAATAAAAAAATGCTGCCATAGAAAAGAAAAAGAACTATTTGCAGAACAAGTCGCAGGTCAATAGTAGATGGCATCAGAGAAAAGTACACCCCAAGGATCTTAATGTTCATCTACAATAGTGTTCTTTCTTCATTCATTGGAGGCACCCTATCTTGAGGGGCATGGCAATTAAGAGGAAAGCACTACATTGATAAAAGAAGACCTGCCTGTGCAAGGAGCCAGCACTGCAACAAAGATAGAGGAATGCACATAAAAAGGTGAAAGAACACGCAACTCCAACAAATCAAGAACACTCACGCAAGAAAGATCCACATTGTGTGAATGAGGTCCAAGTTGCAGCTTGGAAGGATGAGATCGCAGTCAAAGAAAGAGTCATCACATTAGGAAAAAGACGCCTCCAGTCAAACAGTTAATCCCACATTAGCAGTAGGGATGGAGTCTTTTGTTTTTAAATAGTAAAGCACGCTCCATGTAAAGTGAATTGAAGGAAGGGCCTTTTAAAAGGCAAGGGTGCATAACAAGGTGGGTCCGACCTAAACATTGGAGGTTAAATTTTGAACAGTCACGCAAGTCAAAGCCGATGATGTCAGCGGAATAAGGTGATCGAAAACTCAAAATTCTAGCTAGTTGCCACTTCGCTAGCCGAAAAAATCTAGGAACTCCGATTGGCGAAGTGGCGAGGTCGTCAGATAACTCAAAAATTTGGCAATGGCGAACAACATCCAATGGGTGTCACTACTTCGCCAAAGCAGAAGACGCACGAGAATCAACATGGCGAAGTAGCAAGAGGATGACACGTGGCACATCCAGAGGTTCTCATTATCTCGTTAACCGAAGTTGCTCATTGGTTAAGCATGGCAAAGTAGCAAGGAGACAATACATGGTGGATGATGGAGATCAAGTGTCCAATCATGGAGTGCCACGTGGCACTGGTCAAACATAGAGTTGACCACGATTTCAAAAGGCAGTGAAATTAAAGAATAAAAAATAATAATATTTTATTATTATTTTTATAAACCATGCACGTTCAGTCATCTAAGAGATATTTTTTCTAAAGTTTTGACTTTAGAATTTTTAAAATTTTTCAAATTTAAAGAAAAAAATCAAATGTGCAAACATGAGTTTCTAACGAAGGGGACTGTTTTTCAAATGAAGATTTCAGGCATTTCCCAGAGGCTAGATATGCCTTATCATATACCGTTGGAATCATGAGAATCTAAATTTTCCATTTCTAAAGGTAGTTTTTGCATAGGTGCTTCCTAGTTTGAGCTATAGCCAAAAACGTGAATTTTGGGGCTTCCTCAATAGAATGGGTAAAAATTTGAAAATCTAGTTAGGGGATCAGTAAAACTTGGTAAGAATGCAATTGGAGTTCACGTTTCTCACATTCACTCAATTTAACCCGATTTTGCCAAACATTTCAATGGGTAAATTAGATATTGTGGTGACTCGGCAATGTTTCATCATTTCAACAGAGATATTGTGCAAATCAGTTGCAGATAATGATGAAACAAGATCAGATCAGGATGGAGATGGAAGAAAGAATTTTTTCAGTTACAGAGGATTGCATTTCAAATGGACACTTGTCAGATGAAGATCAGATCCGAGATTTTTTCCTTTGCTATATCTTTCTATCTTTCATTGTTTCAAGGGTTCCAGTTTTTGCACTGAGAGACCATTCTTCAGCATTTTTTCTTGTATTGAACAACATTTTGAGTTTTATGCAAATAGTTCATGTCTGTTAGGTGATTTATGAAGTATTCTATACATCTTTCATATTTTTTATTTCAAGGAAATAAAATAAAGAGCGGAAATGGTTTCAAATTTAGTCTAAATCTTGTCTCCTGTTTGTGAATCTGTAATCTTTTCTAGTTTATGATCAAAGCCCATAGATTAGGTTGCATCTCATTTAGTGATGTATGTGATTGAAATACCTTGCTTATGGAACCAAGAGCCATGTAACCACTTGGTGTTTATCACAGGGTTTACTGATTTCATGATGGGATATTCTGAGTATGAGATTCATTTTGATGTAGATGTCAATTCACAAAGTGAAGGATAGATTAGGGATCTTGATGTAGAGATATGTCTAAGATTTCCAGGAGATGTATGGTTATAATTCATTTAATTTCCCAATAGATAAGGCACTGGTCAGAGATAGGATCATTAAGCTCTTTTGCTCATACTTGGGTCTTGCTGATATTAACATATTAAATCACTTTTCCCTTTTATGTTGAAAGCTATTCAATGTTAACCCGCATTTAGCTTGCCAGTTTCATGAGTTATGTTCTTAGCTATTTCATGCTTTTGATTCTTGGTTGAGTATAGAAGATTTAGGGGTTTTTATCTGCTTCATAATAGATTTAGTGTATGCTTTGACAACTGTTACCATATAAAGAATCTAAAGGTTCACCCACCTAGGTTTTGTAGAGCCTGAAGAAGAAGAAGGGTCTAGCCTTATAGTTGGCCTGGTGTCTGAATGCGCATGTTAAAAATGGGAGTTAGCTACCCCTAGATGTGTTTTGTTCTCATCAGGGTAATTAGAAACTGGTAACGTTTTCAAACACCAACAGATAGTATCCCTATGTACCATGTTTTAGAAGACCTTCTCTATCACTTGGCTTGCATGATTTCTTTATTGTTTTGATATGCTTTACCCATATGTTTTTCCTTCCAATCTTTCACTTTTTTCCATTCATTCATATCATTCTCCATAACAGGAAGGCTTTTGATCTGGTTGTCCTATTTTTAGCATAGTTCCCTATCCCTTCAATCATGGAATTTTACCAAGGATTAAAAAAAAAAGATTCATTTCTTTACCCTACTTTTTCTTCCTTGTCTGTTGATAAGATGTCAAATCTATCATTACTAATCTTTATAGATGGAGGCCTCGTATACCTATTCATCCATGTTGTGGAGATTTTCATATATTTTTTGGTGTCAGAGCTTGTTTGTTTTGGATGAAATTTATTTGATCAATTTAAGTTTTTCGGACATGAATCCTTTAATTCTTCCCTATTCATTGAATCTACTTTTTTCACTGAGATCGCCATTCTTAAAAATAATAAAAATTATTATTATTTATTAATTTCAAAAATAAAATTAATACTACTCATTTAATTGTAAAATGGATGTTGGTATTAAAGAATCTTTAAGTTTAGTTAAACTATTAGTTGCATATAAGTGATTTTATATTTATTAATGCAAGTGACAAATTAATAAATATATAGTTGTGATTTAGTTACATTTTAAGAGAAGTTATAGTGGAGTTCATTATATAATCTTCTAGTTATGAATATTTAATATTACGAGAGATTGTAAAGAACTCAATTATAATTATAATTTCAAGTTTGAGTTATCTCTAGTTGCATTATGAATTAAAGGAAAAGTTAATATTATATTGGACTTAGTATAAGTCAAATTAATATTTTAGAAATGAAATTGATATTAATATTTAATCTTATAATATACACTTATGTTATTAATTAAATCATTTATAATTTAAGATTATGTAAATTAAAAATATGATAATGTTGCATGATATTTTACATGCACAAAGAGTTTTGACATTTAAATACTTATTGATTTAAATAAGTATATTAGCATAAAAATTTATATTAATAGATATTTTCTTACTTTATTTTTAAACACATCCTTATGACCCAAACTGAATAAGAGAAATGATGAAATTAAATCATGTGGCTAAAAACTATGTGTTTTCTAATATTCTATTTATAGTATTGTGATTGTTTTTCTTTGTAGGTTATTTAGTTGGCCAAGTTAGAATGTGAACTAGAGGCATTTTTTGGATTTCTTTTATGGTTATTTGACTGGATATCAAGATGAACTTTATGATTTGAATTGAGATTTATATTTTATGACCTCTATTCTATTGAGCATTTATGAGAACTTGGGTTTTGAGAACCAATGCTATTTTTGGGTTTCCTGTTAGGGAACCAAATTTGATCAATATTACTTTTGTAGTATGAGACACAATTGTGGTTTGTGAGTTTTAGGAAAGTAGTCTAGGTGCATGTCTATGGGAGTGACTTGCAATGGGGGTTAGGGTGCAAAGTGGTTTTTAAGGTAACTCATTGTAATTTGTGTAACAAGTGATAGCATAGTAATTAAAATGCTTTCCTCTCCCATGCCTTGAGATAAATTAAAAAGATAAGTTAGAGATTTTTTTCTTGTTCATGCCTTGAGTGCTTGTATAGAATAGGGATGAGAATGAGATGATACCTTGCGAGGTATGACTAGTCTCCTCATCTTCGTTAGAGGGTATTTTGGTTTTGCATAGATTCATGAGGGAGTCAAGCTCTTGACAAACTACCAGGGTAACCTTAGAGTTGGCTCATGTGGTGACACTCCATAGTATGTAGCCTAAGTCTTCTTCATATTTTTTTATATTTACCTCTAGTGGTGTACTTGTTGGATATTAGTTTTTATGGTGTATTTATTGTGAGTTGTTACTCATTGATTAGATGTCTTTTATTGTTGGCAGTTGACTTTTATTTAATGAATAATCAGTTATTCATTGGTTGTATTTTTATTGTTGGAGTTAGTGATTGGTAGTTTAATTTTATTGATTATTGTTGTTATATGTTGTTTATTGTGCTTGTGACACTTGACATTTATTTGGAGGTGGTTGTATCTTTTTGGTTTTGATTTTTGATTTTTACTTGGTATCAGTTGTTGATTTTGGTATGTAATGTTAGTTTGGATGAGTATCTTTTCAACTTTGGTTATCTTTTCTTTATTAGTTGTTTGTGGTACCCTTCAGGTAGATTTGGCTATCAAGATTCCTTACCTAAGATTCTTTTATTATTTGATTATCCATATGTGGATCATACATTATCTCTCCTACATGGTGAAAGTGGGAGCCTAATTAGGTGACTACATAGTTAGGAGGTATCATCTTCTTACCATTCCCCCCCCCCCCTCTTACATTGCTAGCTTTTGGATGCTTTTTGATATAGTGGCACCATTATAATTCTCATTCTTATCTTGGAGACTTCCATTTTTTTGATGTATCTATATATCATGTATTTTGAGATCCTACAGGATATTGTATTGTATATTGATGTACTTGTATCTACTTTTACATACCTTGTAACATGTGTTGTGGATGTTATTCATTAGATGTTCTTTCATATTATTAGTTGTACTTATGCATTTTTTTATGTGATAATGTGTCTATTATTATTTTATGATTAAGATACTTTGTACTTGAGACTTAAACTTATTAACAATACCTTCTTAAATGTGGCTCAATGCAAAGGAACACTTTAGGAATGAAATTTGTATTGTAATTGTATTTTTGTAAATTTCGTGTATGTGTATATTGCTTCCACATTATTACTTTGATGTTGTTTAAACTTATTATAAAAAATTCAGTTCAGTAAACATTGAAACATGTTAGGTTTATTTATCTTTGATTCTTGAGTGGGGTGTTATAGTTCACATGACATAACCTCTTATGTCATAACTATATATCTTCATTTTGTGAAAACAAAAATTTTCTAATTAGATAAATCTAGATAGAATAAGTTACCTCTTGTCTGATCACTATGTCCAATCAATTTGCCAGTAGCATCAAATATCTTAGCCTTCCTATGATGGAATTCAACTTTGTGTCTTGATTTGTTCAACTATGAAACACTCAATAAGTTATAGTTAAGTCCTTAAACTTAATAAATATTGTCACACTTGATCTTGTCAATCAATTGTATTGATCCTTTACCTTTCACAAGATAACATGCATGATTAACAAACTTAACACAAATAACTTTGTATGGTTCCATGGTTTTAAAATTACTTTTATCACTAGTCATGTGATATGAATAACCATTATTAATTATCCACCTATCACCTTTACTCACATTTGAAATTAATGCAATTTTTTATCCTCATCAAAATCTTCTGTCATAGCAACGCAAACAACTTCTTTATCATTACTTTTAGACTCATTATTAGTTTCTTCTTCAAAAATGTAACAATATTTATTTCCTTTGTCTTTGTAGTCATTGTTTCTTCTATTGTCTTAGTCAACTCTTCTTCCTTTGGACTTGCTTTACCTTCTCTCATCCTTGTACTCTTTGTCAGGAAACCTTGTAGAAATATAACCAACTTTGTTACATAAAAAAAAATTATAGGATGTTTACCTTTGTATTTTCCTTTGGCTCTTGAAAGTCTTCTAGCCATTAGTGCTTCAAGCTCATCAAGTTCATCATTAGAAACATCACTATCACTTTTCATGCATTTTCCTTTTCATTTCGTACTAAGAACCAATTGTGATTTGAAAGAAGATTCAATAGAAGTAGGAGTGAAATTATCAAAATGTGACATCTCAAAAGTAGTAAGCCTACCAATTACAACTTCCAAGGTTAGGTTATTACTAAAGGTACATCTCAATTCTTGTATTACAGAAACTATAATAGAATAGATAGGAAGTAAAGTTCTCAATACCTTGCAAATCATAGTCTTGCCATCAATATTTCCATTTTCTCCTCTTATATAATTTACCACCTCTTTGATTCTTACACAATATTGGACAATATTCTCACCTTCCATCATTCTCATTTCATCAAATTTACCTCTCAATCTTTCTGGTTTTTCTCTCAAAACATTTGTGTCTCCTCCATGGATGGTTTTTTGTATATCCCACATTTTATTTGCAATAGTATAATACTTTATTTTTTCAAACTTGGTATAGCTAAGGGCAACACAGCTTGGTTGTGTTCTTGATTCTCTTCCATCTACTAAGTTGTCAAAGGAACTATTATTATTGTCCCACATGCATTTTTTGTATAGTATATTACACCATCTCCAATTCCTTCTAGATGCAACTTTATGAAACTCTACAATGCCAAGAAGTTCTCTTTGTCCAAATTATGTGCCTCCTTTTTATATATCTTGATCTTTAGCTCCAAGTACCTTCAAAGCTTTCTTTACAATAATCAATACCTTGATACCAATTGTTAGAATGATTTAGAATAACTATAGAGTAGGGGGTGAATTAGTTATCCAAGGTCCAGATGTACCAATTGAACATTTAAATAATTCAATTAATCTAGATCTAATATTTCAATAGCTCAGCCTCTATAGTAAATAATCAACAAAAATTGCAATCCATTGTCCTAATATTTATCAAACTGTAAGAATGTAAACTTTAATAGTAAAACATCTCAATAACATCTACACAAGTATGATACTAAGATTTAATGTGGAAACCCAATTTGGGAAAAACCACCAATAACAAGTCACCAAATTTTCACTCTTATGAAGTGAGCTATGTTAAGAGCCAGTCTTGTTAAAGGGTACAAAATACATTGTTAAATGTGACCTTGTTAAAGGATTTAATCACCCTATTAGGAGTGGCCTTGTTAGAGTACTTTAGAAAATTTTATTAGAATGCCACCTTGATTAAAGGATTTCAATACTGATACAAAAGTTAGAAAGTAACATCAGGTTTGATCTAATTAATATAAATCTATAAATATAGATCATAGTTTGATTCACACGTTGATCCACTGATTGGCCTCCATTGTCATCTTTGTCTCTAATCTACTTGGAACTCCTTCAAGAAATCACACTTCTCATCTTCACAACACTTCTTAACCTCCTACTCAAGTTTTCCAATCAATAGTATCAAAAACTATTCTAACCTTGATTAGGTATTCACCAGATCTACAAACTTCTACACACACTAAAGCTAAGTCTTATACCTCCTTAAATAGGTAATTGTGATCTTTTGTAACTTAAACATCACCATAGAACTTAGGGTTTGGTTAGATTTGTAGAATCCTTCCAACATTTTGTCTCCTCTTTTCTCTTCTAGAAACTTCTCCAAAATTTTCCTTGAATTCTTACATAGGAACACTCAAACATAGTTTCACTTGAATAAAATGATCTAGATCATCCATCCTTATCTTCAAAATGCTTTTCATTTTCAAAAAAATCAACTATGTTGGCTAGAAATCACAATTTCCTCATAAATTGTTGAATGTTGTCCCTTGGCCAACATTGTGACTAACACTTGGTCATCATTGGATAATGTGGTCATAATTAAGTGGTCAACTCAACACATGTATTGTCACTCAATTGATATTGATTTTTGGTCAATATTACATATACTCAGCACATACTAGCACTTAGTCGACACTAGCATCACTCTAAATATACTTTGAGTTTCTTAATCATCTACTCTATTGCTTGGTCAAGCTTGCACATTCATTCATTCTTTGATGACTTCTACATGTCTTTATTACAACTATCTTCTTCACTTGTAGCATGATTAAATAATCAATTTATCTTGTCAAAGTCTAACTAATCAAGTGCCCATTGTAGTTTCCTCATAACTAAAACTTTCCTCTAGGTGCTTTTTTTATGTCCATCTTCTCAGACCCTCTTCATCAATCATCTAGATATGGAACTCAAATTAGATAGAAAAGTATCTTACCAATAAGGTTTGAGATTAATGACAATACAACAATTGTCTCAATTGTAGTTTCCAATGATTACCTATACCAGAGAAGTCATGGGAGGATGTTAGCATGCATTCTAATCTTGGTTTACCAAGGACATATTGAGTGCATGATTCTAAATTCATGGTGGTTGATAGATTTTTGAAAATAGCACATTTCATTCCCTATGAGAAGTTCATGTGGCAGAGTTGTTTTTCAAAGAAGTGGTAAGAATACATGGTCTACTAAAGAGTATAGTTTTTATCAAGATATCAAGTTTTTTGGGTATTTATGGCATACACTATGGAATGAATTGAAGATAGATTTGAAGTTTAGTTCATCACATCATCCACAAACTGATGGCAAAATCAAATTTGTAAATTGGCATTTGGGGATTTTTTTGAGATACTTTATTGGAGGTAAACCAAAGGGTTGGGATCTAATTTTACCACAGGAAGAATAGGCATAAAATAATTTTTTCAATAGGAGTACTAGTAAATAACCATTCTATATTATATATAGGATTAGTCTCAGAAATGATTCTAAAACATGACATTTGGATAAAGGAGAAATAAGTATTGTTGAAGTGAAATATTTTGTTGAATATTTGAACAACATCCATGAGGAGGTGAAGAAGCACATTATAAATATGAATATGTAGTACAAGGCTAAAGTAAATGTGAAAAGGAGGTATAAGGAATTTTAGCTTAGAGATGAGATTGTGGTTCATTTGAGAAAGGAGCATTTTCCATTGGGTACATATAATAAGCTAAAAATGAAGAAGTTTAGACCATGCAAGATACTAAAAAGGCATGATTCTAGAAATGCCTATGAAGTGGATTCATATGTTGAATCGAATATTTCACTAGTATTTAACACTAAAAATTTGATAGAGTGTTATGAAGGAGGTGATGGAGATAATGTTGCAAAAGTGTGGTGGAGTATTCTAGCAACTAGTTCAGCTACAAAGGAGATTGAGGAGATACTGGATATTTGTGTTGGAAAAACCACAAGGAATAGAACCTATGAAGATTACCTAGTCAAATGGAAAAGGAGGCTATTAGACGATTCAATTGTGACTAGCAAGGGAGGAGGCTAACCACCTTGGTTTTCCTCTAAACACCTAAGATGTGATGGGGTCACTTCTTAAATTACCACAGGTGTCTTATGTAGGAGCATCTTGGGTGTAAGAGAAATCTTGTATCACCCAAAAATATTTCCTTTTTAGTTCTTGAATAAGGGTTGTCTCAATGTATATAGTTGTTATTTATGGAGGCTTGCTACTTAGTAAGTTATTCATACAAGCTTAGAATGTCTTAATTTTAGAAGTGGATTTTCATCTTGGATATATCAGCCTACCAATTGAGGATTAGTTTCATATCATGAGTATTCATAGCTTAATTATGAATTTTTGGTGTATAATTTTGGTAACAAACTTTAAGCTCAGTGTTGAAGACCTTATAGGCTTTGCATGGGCTCTAAAATAGGGTCAATTAGATCCTATGTGAGCTAAGCCTTGTAGATTAGAAGCTTTAGATTATGAAAAGTGGTTGTAATAGCCAATTAGAGAAATGGTTCAAAAGTTATGGCCTTCTGAAGTTGGACCAACAAAAATTTCCAAAATAAGTGTCAAAGGTGTATTGGACTGACAAAAATTTCCAAAATAAGTGTCAAAGGTGTACTGGACTGACTCTATATGTAATTTTAGAGTTAGTTGTTCTCAAGGGTTAGGTTTTGATGTCTAGAACTTCCTAGGCAATTTAAAAATGCCTATTTAAGGAATGCCCATACATTGTCTAAGACAACTCTTTGTGATAGTTCATAGCTCTATATTGTAAATTATTGTAAATAAGGCACCCATGTGGGTTTGCATATTGTATTTCAAAAAAATTTAAATCCATATTTGTGGCAATAATAAGAAGCCCATATGTTGTTCTCACCAATTGATGTTATTTCTTTATTTAAGTTATGTGTTTGTGGTATTAAGGGGAGTGATGTAATAGGGACTAATATGTACTAAATTTATTTCATTGGCTCCTAATAGAGTCCATCCTCTTACAAGGAATGTTTATATACATCATTTTTTGGGTACCCTCCCCATCAAGGTTTTTCCCTCTGATCAAGGGTTCCCCTAGTTAACATATATGGTGTTATTATTTCTATGTATCTTCTTATGGTTAATGTTTATATTGATCACATGTTTTAAGTTTAATAAGGTTGATAAAAAAATTATTGATCTAATAACTTATTGATCCCCCCCAACTCCCTCTCTCATTTATCTTGGTGGACTTTACTTTCTAACAAGTTATTCCTTCCTACCTTAACAATACTTTCATAATTCACATGGCATTTCCTCCTATGCCACAACTAACTATTATCATTGCTAGCTACCATACACATATTACCAAAAATATTTAGGTAGAAAATATTACCCTTACATTTTTCTCCTATATCTAGTAGCTTATTTGTCTTCTCAAATATTCTGTAGGACCTTTTGTTAAACTTAAACTTATAACATTTGTACATTAGTTAAGCCACACTCAACATGTTATATTTAATTCATCTGCTAATACATTTTCACAACTCGTGGATTCATTTAGGGATATAGTACCCTTATCTATTTCTATGCAAGCTAATTTTTTGTTCAACTTCATCATTCCTCCATCATAGGCCTCAACCTCATGGAACTTGCTTCTATCACTAGACATGTGGTGTAAGCAACCACTATCTATTATCTAGTTCTTATGGACATTGGTATTGGTTATAAGGGCTCTCTCTACCCATTCTTCTATGATAGAAATAAAGGATACTTCACCCTCTTCCTCTTCATCACTAGTTGATTCTTCATCAATCACTCCTACTTAAGCAATGTAGCATCATCTTGTCTCCTTTGTTTTAGAGTTTGACCACTTCTTGTTGGTTCCCTTCTTATTATCATTCTCCTTCCTCATAGGTTCTAGACATCTGGAAGCATAATGTCCTACCATTTTTTTAGTTAAAACATATGAAAGGAAGGATACCTTTTTATTTCCCTTTACCTTTGACCATTACCTTTGTGAAGAAAACCTCCAACTCTTCATATTGGATTTCTTCAGCATACAAGCTCTCCAGTTCTCTCCTATATCTAGATGTACTGGCATCACCTCTTTTTCTTTGTATTCTAGTCGATACAATAGAAGCTTTGAATTTAGTTTTGACCTTGGGTGGTTGACTATTGTCAAATTTTCTAAGCTCGATTGCAATGAGATTTCCTATCAAGACATCTAGTGATACCTCCATCTTCTCTATTATTCTTAGCTCTTGAATGGCTAGCACTCTTATGGAATATTTGGATAGTAAGGTTCTCAATACCTTTCTCATGCACTCATCTTCTTATATTACTCCTCTACATGCTCTAATGGCTAGCATAATGTCCTTCACCCACTTGCCATGTGCTTCAATCTCTTTTTCCTCTTGCATTCTCACATCATCAAACTTTCCTTTCAAGCTTTCAACTTCAACCCTCATGACATGATTATTACTACCATAGACAACTTTCATCTTCGCTCACACCTCGTCTGTTGTCTCTAGTTCCTCTACATCTTTGTACTCAAAGTAGCACAGGGTGCTTACTAGAGTATCCATTGTGGTCATGTGTATCTCCTTCTCCTTCAACTAGTCTATGATGGATTTGTCAGAGTAATTATTTTTTAAGCTTATTAATTATATCATGTTGATTTAATTAATCAAACTCTTTATTACTCTAGTTACTTAAGCTTTCTCTTAGGTGCATATAATTAATATTTTATATTAATTGTAATGTGCAAACCTAGTTTTCTTTCCCTTTAGGGTTTTGTTCATTTTTAAGGTTGAACTTTTGTATTTTTTATTTTCATAACTTGGAATACATTTTTGCTTTCACACTATTGAGATTTTCCAAGTTTTGCTTTTTTCTTTTCTGGTTTCTCTTCAGTATAGGTTATTTGCATGCAGGTGTTCTTGGTGATCTGTGAAGTTGGTTTTCACAACTTCTACATGGTATTAGAGTGTCCCTACTACTTCCTAGTTTGAAGACTTTTGAAGCCATGATTCAGAGTCAAAAACTCTAGTTTTTTTAGGTTTCTTCCTTCAATCAGGAGGAGGGCATTTTTTTGGCTCACTTTGGGCCAAAATGGATGATTCCATTGTGCTTAGAAGGCCCATTATAGTTAGAATCCATATAAAATTTATGATTTTTGGCTACTGTAGCATCAAGCAAAAATTTTTTGGCCTCCCAGAGGGTCGTACAAATGATTTTTGCAAAAAAAAATTAAAAATTAATTGGCTAGCCATAGTAGCTACTCCACCCAATGACCACTACAACACCACCCTAGCACCACAGCAATGCTTCTCACACTCAGCCCGGGCACCACATCCACAGGTAGTGCAACCACAACCTAGTCGCTGCTCCGCAGCCACTGGCACACTACTGGCCCGCCACCCTCCTCCATGGTGCCACCCTTGTCCACCACTTGGTCACCACCTTTTTTGATGGTGCCTCCAACCCCCTCTATACAAGTATAACATCAGTTTCCCAATAAATTACGTTAGCTTCCTAGTATATTACGTCAGCTTCCCGGTAGTCTATGTGAGTTTTTCAACGGTCCATGTCATTTTTTCAGCACCAATTTTTTACCCTACTAACATCATTTTTAGGCATGATGAAATCATTTTTTGGTTGCTAACATTAGAATTTTAGTGGTTAGATTTTTTTTTGGCGATGCCCAGTTAACGGTTGTACAGTTATCACATTTTTCATTGTGATTGTATTTTTCCAGTGAGCTGGTTTTCTGGAGTAGCAGTTGGTTTTTTGGCCATAACTTGGGCATACGGAGGTCTTTTTCTGATCCAAAAGAAGCACCAGAAAGCTAGTTCTAAGATAGAGATGATGATGCTAGTTTTATTTATTTCAAGTCTATTTCAATTTTGGCATTAAAGTAGAGGCATCAGTTTCCTACATCTCTGCATCTGGTGTCTAGGTTCTTTTCTCAAATTTTGTGCTTTCAATAGTTGTTGCTTTGGTTTTTGAGGGAAATATTTATACATTATGGGGGGGGAGAATTTTATTTTCTATAATTTACTTTAGAATTGACCCTTCTACTTCTATCTTCTTGTCTCAATGTCAGACCCCTCTGTGGCTTAGATAATGCCACACAACTATCTTAATTGGAAAGCACACATGACTCAGCTTCTTATGTCACATGACTTATGGTCATGTATGGATGAGAATCAACCTGTCATACAATTCCCCTTTAAGGTTCTTCAACATAGGAACATAATGGATGAAGCCATGGGATTGATTGCACTGAACATCTCTGATAGTCTACTATTTCACCTAGATGGTTTGACCACTCCTCAAGTGATTTGGACCAAGTTTCACAACTTGTTTGGCACAATGAATGAGTTCTAGGCACTATAGCTTGATGCAAAGTTGACTTCTTTAACACCTACTAGCTTCCCCACCATTGAGGACTTCTTGATGAAATTCAAATCTCTATGTACAGTTTTGCAAGGATGTGAGAAAAAAAAAATAGATGATGAGTGTATTTTTTTATATACTCTCAAGGTTGCAAGGATAGTATTACATCTTTTCTTCCACTTTCTACTCCATTATGGATGTCTTGGGTAGCAGACATCAAATGCCTTCTTTTGAGACATTTTTTGATTGGTTGACATGAGAATAGGCAAAGATCCAATAGGTGGATGCCTCTAGCTCTTCCAGTCAAGCATTGGTTGCTTAGACTTCTTAGGGGAAACCAAAATAGAAAGCCAAACTGAAGAAAGATAAACCAAAAATTGATTCCAAACCTCTAGCTAACCCTTCCAAGGGTAAATATGCTTTGAAGTCTACTGAGTCTACCTTCAATACTAAGAACAAATTAGTTGAGACCTATATTTTTTGTAAAAGGATGGACATCCCATTTCTAGGTGTTGGAAATGTTTGGAGGCTTTAGAGGAAGCCACACATGAGCATCACATTTCATCTCCTAAGTGTTCATCCCCCCTACATGGAAAGGTCATGCTCTTACTACACGAGCTATGACTTCTAGGCCTACTTGGATTCCAGTGCCTCTCACCATATGAAAAACACTCAGTTGTTGGTCACCTCTCTTGCTCCTTATGCTACTTCATAGATTGTTGTTGGAAACTCATCAAATCTTTCAATCATGGGTTTTGGTTTTGTTGTAGTAGCTAGAGGTTCTCTTCAAGATGTTCTTTTTATCCATGACATCTCAATGAACCTATTATCTATTTATCAAATTTTCCACTCTGGCTCTGGTAAGATAGTTGAGTTCTCACCACATGATGTGGTTATTTTGGACTTACTTGATTCTAATATTATTGTGGCTACTAGGAGTGTTGACTATGCATCTCACCTCTATAGATTTGATGGATTTGAGTCTTCTCATGACATAAGTTCTTGTCTTATAGCATATGCAAATTCAGTAAGCAAACTTTGGCATGAGCATTTTGGCCATGTTAATTAAATATATCTTCAGCAGATGAGCACACAGGCACTTGTTCTTGGGCTTCCTTGCATTTCCCACATAGGTGGTGTTTGTCAAGGTTGTGCTCTTGGAAAAAAACATAGGGATCCTTTTCCACATGGATGAGCCACTCATACTTTGGTAGCATTGGATTTGATTCATAGCGACCTCATGTCATTTCGCACTCCTTTTTCTAGTTCTAGAAATGTGCTTACTTTCAATGATGACTTCTCCAAATGTACATGGGTGTACTTTTCAAAGTACAAGTCTAATGTCTTTGATTCATTTCAAGTCTTTAAGAAAATTTTTGAGAAGCAGTCTGGTCTTTCTATTTGGCAGATACACATAGATAATAGGGGGAGTATGTGAACAAAGTTTTTAGGGATTTTTTCTCTAAACATGGTCTTTAGCATCAGTTTTTAGTTCCCTACACCCCTCAATAGAATGGTGTGGCTAAGAGAAAGAAAAAAATAATTCAAGAGATGGCTAATTATGTGATTTAGTCCAAGTCCATGGATTCATTCCAATTCTTTGGTAGTGAAGCATGAGCATTTATAATAGATGCTTAGAGGAGAGCAATGGAGTGGAAGAGTTGACACCTCATTTTTGTTGGCTACTATGAGGATGTTAAGGCCTATAGGTTGTTTGATCCTAATTCTAGAGAGGTCCTATTTCGACGGGATGTCCAATTTGATGAGTACCTTCCTATAGTAGATACCTTATCTCTAGAGTCTACTTCACTTACCACTACTCTCCCTCATCTTTTCTAGATGATGAGGATGATGATCTTGGTGATCTTTGTTTACCTCTGCCATAGGATCCTCCCCAAATGTCTAAATGAGCTCAACCTATAGTTGAGGTTGCAAGATCTCTAGTAGGTAACCCTTCCACTTCCTATCACACCCATTCTCATACTATAGGTTCTAGTCTTATCAGTCATGTTATTTGTGATGATCCTCAAACATTTGCAGTGCAACAAGACATTCTGAGTGGGATAGTGCAATGGAGAAGGAGTATTCTTCTTTTATGAAGAATCATACTTGGGATCTTTGTTCTCTTCCTAAGGGAAGAAATTTAGTGTGATGCAAATGGTTGTATCATACTAAATTTGTTGCTAATGGTTCCATTGATAAGCACAAGGCCCATCTTGTTGTGAAAGGTTTTTTGTAGGTTGAATGTATTGATTACACTGAGACATTTGCACCTATCGCCAAGATGAACTCTATTTGCCTTGTCTTATCCCTCGTAGCTTCTCGAGGATGGCCCATTTTTCAAATGGATGTGAAGAGTGCATTCTTGCATGGTGATCTTACTAAGGAGATTTACATAGAGTAGCCTCAAGGATTTGTGTAGGATTCCTCCTTGGTTTTTAGACTTTGACACTCATTATATGGTCTCAAATATGTCCCTCAGGATTGGTGTGAGAAGATGGACTCTTTTCTACTTTCTACAGGCTTCACACACTACCATTCAAATCCTACAGTCTATATTCAATGTCTTGAGGCCAAGGTTTTGATCCTTGTGCTATATGTTGATGATCTTCTTCTCACAGGTAGCTCATCCTCTATGATTATGGATGTTTAGAGAGCATTGATGGAATAGTTTGAGATAACTCATCTTGGTCTGATACACTATTTTCTTGTTCTACAGATTGTTCAGTCCCTTGCTAGAATCTTTGTTTACCAACAAAAGTATGCTCTTGACATGCTTCATCACTTTGACATGCTTGATTACAAGTCTTCTTCCACACCATTTGAGTCAGGTGTTACTTTGTCTACCTCTTTCACTTCACCTTCAATGGATCCTATATTGTACCATTAGTTAGTTGGTAGCTTGTTATACTTGACACACACTTATCCTGATCTCTCCTTTGTAGTGGGTCTTGTCTCTTAGTTTTCACATAAGCCTCATGAGCATCATTGGCATGTTGCCAAGTGTATTTTTAGGTACGTTCAAGGCACACTAATGTATGGCATTCATTACACATTAGGGACTCCTCACATTTTTGGCTATACTGACTCAGATTGGGTCAGTGATCTTGATGATCGAAAGTCTAATTTTGGCTTTATTTTTTGTCTTGGCTCTAGTCCTATCACATGGTTGTGCAAGAAGCAGGATGCTCATGCACTTTCATCTATAGAGGCTGAGTATCGAGTAGTAGTGCTTGCTAGTCAAGAGATTTTATGGCTTCGATATTTAATGACTAAGTTTGGTTTTCCTCCTAATTGTCCCACTATTTTGTGGTGTGATAATCAGAGTGCTATTCATATTTCCTACAACTCGATGGAGTATCAACACACTAAATGCATTGAGCTTCATATGCATTTCATCAATCATCTAATTCACGATGGTGTTCTCTCTTTGGAGTATATTCCCACTAATGCCCAAGTTGCCAACATCTTCACCAAGTGATTTGCATTGCCTTGCTATCTTTAGTTATTGTCTATGCTTGGGGTTATAGAAATTTTCCTTGGGGGGTCTTCTTAAGGCCTTCCTTTCTTCATGTTTTTTCAGCATGTTTGTTCTATCTCATTTTGGAGAGGGGTTTTTCCCACTAGGTTTTCTCCTTTGTCTCTAATTTATAGAGATTTCCTTATTTTTTGGGTACTTGATCAGGCCTTATTGTCGGGACCCATTTTCTTGCTTTCATAGCTTTACTAGGTTAGTTTCATCCTAAGCTTCACTTAAGGGGGGGTTTTAGAGAAATTATATTTTATGCTTATTAATTAGATCATGTTGATTTAACTAATCAAGCTCTTTATTACTCTAGTTACTTAAGCTTTCTCTTAGGTGCATATAATTAATATTTTGTATTAATTATAATGCGCAAACCTAGTTTTCTTTCCCTTTAGGGTTTCATTCACCTTTAAGGTTGAACTTTTATATTTTTTGTTTTCACAACTTGGAATACATTTTCACTCTCACATTGTTGAGATTTTCCAAGCTGTGCTTTTTCCTTTTCTAGTTTCTCTTTATTATAGGTTATTTGCATATAAGTGTTCTTGGTGATCTATGAAGTTGGTTTTCACAACTTCTTGATGCAGGAGCATGTAATTTCTATTTCACTTAGACTTAGACTTAGTTTCTGTTTCATGTCTTTTCATTTTTGGATACCCATTTGGGTCAAATAAAGGTTCCAACTCTCACAGTTCCACTATCAGTGTGTTTGAAAATCCTAAAAAAATAGGAGCATGTAATTGGGCCATCATTTTTGTAAACTAGAAGGTGTGAATAGGCCAAATGGTAATCATGATTTAGAGCATTCCAGAAAAAGAATCAGGTCAATAGGCCCCACGGTTTGAAAGTTATTGCAATTTTTTGAGTTTTGGAGACCTCCTAAGAATGCTTCAAAGTCAGGTTAGGGGAATTAAATGACCTAAAAAAGGGTTAAAAAATGTAGGACAAGCAAAGCTTGTCCATAGGGCTATAGATCACTTCGAGAGCTTTCTGAAAATGTAAACGGTTTGTCAATCAGAGCTATGGTTCAAAAGTTATGCCTCCCAAAAGTTTGGTTACCGTTTCTGGATTCTTCTAGATTTGCGCCGACTTCTACCATAGCTTCTGAAACCTTCTATTTGGTTGGTTGGTTCCTACTAGCACTTTCTAGAATGTACTCCTAGTCCTTAACCCTTCGGGGTCTATTTAAGGAGATTTTTGGCATTGTAAAAGGCAGTTTGGAGTGGAGTTTGGGAGGAGGTACTGAAAGGAGAAATTATCTCCAGATTTATGCTATTGTAAGCCCTTAGGGCATGTTTTGAAGTTTATTTTCTCTGTACTATTTGTACTAGCTTATTTTCTCAGTTAATACAATTTCCCTTTTCTGTTCTATCCATTCTATTCTTGGGTTGTGTCCCCATCAAGTGGTATCAGAGCTAGTTTTCCTAAGTGTGTAGACAGAGCACCGATTGTGAGGCAGTTTGCACCAGGACTGTGTGGTTGTGGGTTTGAGTTAGAAGATGCCTCCATGAAGAGAGTGTGGTAGAAGGGCTAGAGCTATTAATCCTAAGGAGGTTAGAGCCCTCCAAAGGTAGGTGCATGCATTGCAAGAGGAGCTCCGTAGAGGAGCAAATTTTGCCGCTGGTGACGATAGTGAGGATGACAATGAAGAAGAAGTAATGGAACTAGAAGGGGAATTTGATGGGGAAGTTTTGAATCATGTAGAGGAAAGGCTTTTTAGGGCCATTACTAAGTTTGGGAAAAGACCTACAATTGAAGTGGGTATATTTTCAGGAAATCTAAAACCAAATGAGTTGATCAATTGGATAAATGAACTGGAAGAATACTTTGAGTATGAGGATATCAGGGACCCAGATAGGGTTAAGTTTGCAAAGGCCAAACTGAAAGGCCATGCCAAAATCTGGTGGAAAGAGGTTCAATTAGAAAGAAATAGAAGAGGAAAGGAGAAGATCACAAGATGGGATCGCATGGTGGACAAATTGACGAAGCGGTTCATTCCTGTGGACTATGAGCTTGATTTGTTTAAGAAGATGCATGGTTTAAAGCAAGCAGGAAGATCAGTCCAAGAATATATAGAGGAATTTTACCAACTCTTTATTAGAGTGGGACATGTAGAAGAAAATAAGGAGAAGGTTGCTCGTTATATCAGTGGGTTGCGACCTAGCATCCAGGAGGAATTAAGTCTGGTAAGAATGACCAGCGTTGAAGAGGCATACCAGTTTTCCCTACGAGTTGAAGAGAAGTTGAATAAAAGGTTTGAAGGAAGACAAAGAGGGTGCGATCAAGGAGGAAGGGGAAGTGGTAGATCATCTAGAGGCCGCAATGAAACCCAAAAGAAAAATGAAGATGTGGGTACTAGTAGGAACCAGAGGAATGAGGGTTTCAACCGCTCCCATGATCAAGACTTTGGAAATCAGAGAGGAAGAGGTAGAGGACATGGACAAGGAAGAGGAGGCTTCCATGGTACCTATTTCCATTGTAATGAATAAGGTCATCATGCCTTTGAATGCCCTCAATGACAAGGAAGGACAGATAGGAGAGCTGAGGGCCAAGCTAGGGTTGCTCATGTGGATGAGGATGCACAATCATCACATTCAAAGGATGTAGAAAGAGGAGAGATCTTGGTAAATGAAAGAGTCCTACTAAGTGGTGAGATTGAACAAGGACAATGAAGGAGTTTGTTCCGTACCAGATGCAAGTGTGAGGATAAATTTTGTGACGTGATCATTGATGGTGGTAGCACTGATAACTTGGTATCCGAAGAGATGGTCTCTAAGTTGAAGCTCAAGAGGGAGAAACATCCCCAGCCCTATCTGATTGCTTGGGTAAAAGATGATCATAAGGTCCTAGTAAGTGAACAATGTTTAGTAAAATTCAAAATTGGGAGTTACCTTAATGAAGTTCTCTGTGATGTTATTTCGATGGATGTTTTCCATCTATTGTTGCGTAGACCATGGAAGTTTGATAGACATGCAGTACATGATGGACATGCAAACACATACTCTCTGACAAAGGATGGAGTTTGCCACAAATTGAAGCCCATGAAAAAGGAAGGTGAAAAGGTATGTAGCAGTGCTAGGATTTGTCTTGTTGATGGAAGGAAGTTTTTAGATGGCATGAAACATCAGCATATGTGCTATGCTTTGATTCCTAGGAAAGATAAAGAAGGTAGTAGTGAAATACCAATTGAAGTTTCAAATTTATTATGGGAGTTTGGAGATATTATCTATGATAATGTTCCAGATGGATTGCCACCAATAAGGCAAATCAGTCATCAGATAGATCTGATTCCAGGAGCTAGTTTGCCTAACAAGGGTACTCACAGAATGACTCCTACTGAAACAGAGGAGCTAAATAGACAGGTTTAGGAGTTGTTGAAGAAGGGCTTGATTCGAGAGAGCCTAAGTCCATGTGCAGTACCTGCAGTACTCACACCAAAGAAGGATGGAGAGTGGAGGATGTGTACAGATTCTCGAGCTATAAATAGGATCACCATCAAGTACCGATTTTCTTTGCCAAGGATGGATGATATAATGGACTGCTTGAGTGGAGCTCAGTACTTCACAAAGATAGATCTAAAGAGTGGTTATCACCAAATATGGATTCGAGAAGGAGATGAGTGGAAAATAGCCTTCAAGAACAAGGAGGGTCTTTATGAGTGGTTAGTCATGCCCTTTGGATTGACAAATGCCCCGAGCACCTTCATGCGCCTCATGAATGAGGTACTTAAGAAGTTCTTGGGAAAATTTGTTATTGTTTATTTGGATGATATTTTAATTTTCAGCAAGACTTTGGAAGAACATTTATTGCATATTCGTAGTGTCCTTGAAAGGCTAAGGGAAGAGAAACTATTAATTAATCTGAAGAAGTATAAATTTGCAAAAAGGGAGTTAGTCTATTTGGGGTTTGTTATATCACCTAAAGGTCTCAAAATGAATCCAGAGAAGGTAAAAGCCATCTTGGAATGGCCTACTCCAAGGTCTGCCACTGAGGTAAGATCATTTCATGGTCTGATTAGTTTTTACAGGAAGTTTATTAGGAATTTTAGTGGCATATGTGCACCCCTAACTGATACAATAAGAGGGGATAGAAAAGAGTTCAAATGGACTGCAGTAGCTGTGAGAAGTTTTGAATTTCTGAAGAAGAAGGTAACATGTGATGGCACTTCTAGATTTTAGAAAGGTTTTCCAGGTGGATTGTGATGCCAGTGGCAACATTATTGGGGTTGTATTAAGCCAAGAAGGTAAGCCTATTGCATTATGTTTATGATCAAGAGTTCTATGCAATAGTTTAGGCCTTAAAGAAATGGAGGCATTATTTATTGCCAAAGGAATTTGTTTTGTATACTGATCATCAGGCATTACAGTACCTAAATAGTCAAGGTAAATTGAATCAGAGGCATATGAAGTGGGTAGAGTTCTTGCAGAGCTATACATTTGTGTTGAAGAATAGAAGTGGAAAATCTAACAGGGTTGCAGATGCACTAAGTAGGAGACAGCTGTTGCTTACAACAATGCAGGTTGAAGTAGTTGGGTTTGATGAACTCAAGAATTTGTACCCCGAGGATCCTGATTTTGTTGAAGCATGGAAAGCTTGTAAAGAACCTGTTGCTGTAGATAGAACCAAGTGGTTAGACTATTTGATTTAGGATGGCATGTTGTTCAAGGGTAGTCATTTGTGCATTCCAAGAAGTTCCATGAGAGAAAATCTGATTAAGGAGAAACATAGTGGAGGGATGGTAGGACATTTTGGTCGAGATAAGACCATTGCCATTCTTAGAGAACATTATTTTTGGCCTCAAATTTCACAAGATGTGAAGAAGTTTTTACAGAGTTGCCAGGTTTGTCAAGTTGCCAAGGGGTTTAGTCACAATACTGGCCTATATCAGCCATTTCCTATTCCATCAAGACCATGGGAGGACATAAGTATGGATTTTTTTCTTGGATTACCAAGGACACAAAGGGGTAATGGCTCAGTATTCGTGGTGGTTGATAGGTTCTCCAAAATGGCACATTTCATTCCATGCCACAAAACTCATGATGTTGTCCATATTGCAGACTTGCTCTTCAGAGAGGTGGTAAGACTACATGGTCTTCCAAGGAGTATAGTTTCTGACAGAGATACTAAATTTGTGGGATATTTCTGGAGGACATTGTGGAAAAAGTTGAGAATAGACTTAAAATTTAGTTCCACGCATCACCCACAATTTAACGGCCAAACAGAAGTGGTAAATAGAAGTCTAGGCAATTTGCTAAGATGTTTAGTTGGGGATAAGCCCAAGGGATGGGATTTGATTCTACCACAAGAAGAGTTTTCTTACAATAACTCTATAAATAGAAGTACTGGAAAATCACCATTCCAAATCGTATATGGGAATAGCCCAAGGACTGCACCAGAATTGAGGAAGATAGAGCAAGGGGAGAGGACAAGTGCTGAAGCGGAAGAATTTGCTGAACATATCAAGCGTCTACATGAGGAGGTTCAGGCACACATTACCAAGATGAATCAAGAGTATAAAGCTAGGGTTGATCAAAGGAGAAGACATAAGGAATTCCAAGTAGGAGATATAGTCATGGTGCACTTACAAAAAGAAAGATTTCCAGCCGGTACTTACAACAAGTTGAAAATGAAGAAATTTGGCCCCTACAAAATTTTGAAGAAACATGACTCAGGAAATGCATATGAAGTGGAGCTGCCAGATGGTATTCACATTTCTCCCATTTTCAACATTGCAGATTTAATAGAGTATCATGATGATGGTGCAGATGAGGAGCTGGTGTTAGAGCCATGTCCAATTCTTTCTTCTAAGAAGGAGGAGATAGAAGACATTCTAGATCATCGTGTGGGTAGGAGTAACAAAAATAGGCAGTATGAAGAGTATTTGGTCAAATGGAAAGGACGAACGATCGAGGACTCAACTTGGATTTCAGCAATTGAGGTTTCCCATTTGGGATTTCCTCTACCATTCATAAAGTGACAGGGTCACTTTTCAATCTACCCTAGGTGTCTGATGCAGGAGCATCCAGAGGTATAAGGGCAATCCTGTGTCACCCAAAAAAATGTACTTAGACTTAGTTTCTATTTCATGTCTTTTCATTTTTGGATACCCATTTGGGCCAAATAAAGGTTCCAACTCTCACAGTTCCACTATCAGTGTGTTTGAAAATCTTGAAAAAATAGGAGCATGTAATTGGGCCATCATTTTGGTAAACTAGAAGGTGTGAATTGGCCAGATGAATGTAATCATGATTTAGAGCATTCCAAAAAAAGAATTAGGTCAATAGGCCCCACGGTTTGAAAGTTATTGCAATTTTTCAAGTTTTGGAGACCTCCTAAGAATGCTTCAAAGTTAGGTTAGGGACATTAAATGACCTCGAAAAGGGTCAAAAAATGGGAGATGAGCGAAGCTGGTCCATAGGGCTATAGAGCACTTTGAGAGCTTTCTGGAAATGTAAATGGTTCATCAATCGGAGCTACGATTCAAAAGTTATGCCTCTCAGAAATTTGGTTACCATTTTTGGATTCTTCTAGATTTGTGCCGACTTCTACCATAGCTTTCAAAACCTTCTATTTGGTTGGTGGGTGCCTACTAGCACTTTCTAGAATGTACTCCTAGTCCTTAACCCTTCGGGGTCTATTTAAGGAGATTTTTGGCATTAGAAAAGGCAGTTCGGAGTGGAGTTTGAGAGGAGGTACTGAAAGGAGAAATTATCTCCAGATTTATGCTATTGTAAGCCCTTAGGGCATGTTTTGAAGTTTATTTTCTCTGTACTGTTTGAACTAGCTTATTTTCTCAGTTAATACAATTTCCCTTTTCTGTTGTGTCTATTCTATTCTTGGGTTGTGTCACCATCACTTCTACAGAATTGACTAGCTACTTCAACACATTTGACCACTACATTAGTTTAGTAAACATCTCCAAGAGTCTTCAGATGCAAATGTATCTTCTTACAGCATGAGTTGTAGTTTCCCTAGAAAAAACATCTTGATCTTTTCCTTAAGTTGTTAAACTCTTATTTCTTGAGGACCTAGGCTTGGATACCAATTTTTGGTACTACCACAAGTTATTATACTAAGAGGGTGGGGGGTTAATTAGTATACTCATTGGTTTCTACTTTTTTGTCTAGATCACACTACACACATATCTACAAGTTTGTGCTAGCTATAATTTAATGGATCACAACTAAGCAAAAATAAGGAACATGAAAATAGAAACACACAACGTACTTTTTATCTCTTGTAAATCTAGGTAGGTAAAAACCATGGTGTGTGAGTCAATCCTCACAAAGATTGTACTCTTATGAGGTGCACCCAGTCAATAGCTTATCCTTGTTAGAAGATTACTAAGATAATACTAAGTGTGACCTAGTTAAGGGATTTGGATAAGACCTAATAAATTATTTCCTTGTTAGGAGCAACCTAGTTAAAGGACTTTAGAACTCAAGTTAATATGACACCCTATTAGGGGATTTATACAAATAAGCTATTAGGTCCACCCTTGATGAGATTTATTGTTGTAAATGTAAGTAAATAATAGGGAGTAAACTAAAGGATGGTTATGACTCTTATCTTGAAATAGATCCTTCTCCAGCTCTACTAATCTATCTAGCACTTTGCCCTGCCTTCTCTTGGCTCTGCAACTTCATACCTTGATCACTTGTTTTCTTGGCTCTCATTTCCCTTACACATGATAATCTCATGACCCTTGGGTTCCTAGGTTTTCCTAAGCATAATAATTCTTTGAAGGTGACTTTTCTCTTGTCACTCTCCTTCACTCTTTGAAATTCCACTTAACTCAACTCTTTTGGCTCTTTGGCTAATCACTCAGCAATCTAACTTTTCCTCATTCAACTCTACCTCATTTTATACTTTCTTCCAACTTCACTTGGAAGCCCTAATCTGAGAATTTGAATTTGAATTTTTATCCCTACTACTAGCTTGGCTAACCATTGTAGTAATGTGTTGCTCTTATCATATGTAGTGTATTCTTATAGGAATCATGGGTTCCATGTCTAGTTGATGACTTTCTATTGTTGGAAAAAGTTAAAATTTTAATTATCCTTATTGTTCCTCAATCTATTCCCACATCACCATTAAATGCAATCTTGAGTGTTCTCTTACCCTCTGCATGAATAGGAAGTCATGGTTTTCTTACTCTATGCTCATCTTGTTGACCTAGCCAATCTAGCTCACTAGTCTATCCTCTTTCCCTTTTCACTTTGTATCCTTCTTCTTATGCAAACTTCACTAATAATATATCATCTAAGTGGATCACCTATGTCATTGCCTATGTTGGGCTCACACATCTTCTTTGATCACTCTTGTGAACTAAACTCACACATCAATGTAATTTTTTGTTCATTCCTTTCTCCCAGTATTGATTCATTTATATGCATTGGCATCAATGCCAACACTTTTGACAACTAATCCTACCAATCCATCTACTGGTTAGTCTCCAAAGCACTTAGGCCAACACTCTTTAGGAAAAAATGTATCTAAGGAATTTTTTGATAACTAAATTTGAGTTTCTTCTCTAGTTGTGGAGAAATGTTTCCAAATAAAAATTCATCTTATTTGAAGGGATCTTTTGTTTCCTCCTACAAGATGAACTAAAATTGACCATGTAAAATATTAGGGTCTAAACATCTGATAACCTAATTGGCTTCTATATTAATTTCTTCCAACTCCAACTAAATACATGTTCATAGAATTAAAAGATCAACGAATCATGTTTTCTTAATAATGTGATGTATTAACTTACTTTTACATTCACAACAAAGAAACCACATATGGGTGCTTGATAAGGCATATTGAATTAGTTGAATGAAAAACTAAAGATAAAGTATTGGTATGAATGTTTAGAATAACTGAGAGGGTGGGTGAGTTAGTTACTCAAGGTCTATATGTACCACTTAAGCTATTAACCATTAAAAACATCAATGTTTTGTTGATCCTACTAATTTGTTGTTGTTCAGTCTATATTGTATAACTCATAAACTTAACTTGTATTGCATAATAAAAAACATCAATACATGTAAAACATTCATAAGACATTCATCACAATTTGACAAAAAGATTTTATGTGGAAACCCAAACCACTAGCAACATGTCACTCTTTCAAAGAGAGCTATGTTAGGAGAAAACATTGTTAAAGGTTTATAATACACACTATTAAATGTGACCTAGTTCAAGGATTTAATCACCCTATTAGGAGTGGCCTTGTAAGATGGCTTTGATCATTCCATTTAGAATGTGACCTAGATAAAGGTGTTGGTGTAAATAAGTATTTACTTATTACACTTACTTAAGTTTACTTAGGTTTATGCATTACTTAATTATTTTGCATTACTTTATTTGTGAGATACTTAGGAGTTTGTGCACTCTTGTGTGTTTTCATGATGACATCACAAGGGGTCTCCACCTCTTTTAAGCATATGGTGTCTACAACACAAAAATCTTCCACACACATGTAACACTTTTTCATTCTTATCCATTCATCTAGAATGTTGGATAAGGTGCTTAGTTTTCTTATCTTTTGGTTGTTTCCAGAGACATTCTAGGTGCTTCCTGAGAGGCCTTTATATATAGGCACTCCTAGTGTACTATAAATCATGACATATTGAATACATTGTCATTCTAATCATACTCTCTCTCTTTGGTCTACTGTGTGCTTGTGTTTGAGTTCTTAGTTCCTGGGTGAATTTTTCTCTTGGGAAAATGCTTACATGGTATCAGAGCAACTTGGAGACTTTCTCATCATATAGCCATTTGAGACCATGCTTGCTTCAGTACCTTAGCCTAAATCTAGAGTGTTGCAAAAATTGGGAGTGTCTAGAGCCAAATCTAACCTCACCATTGTGTTTGAAATGTTGAACCATTGAAAATTGACTATAAAAACACCTACCTTGGCCTAAAGTCGATCGTGAGGCAAAAAAAATTTACAAATCAAAACCCAGAGGCCCTGATTTGTAGTTCAGGTATAATCGTTTCACTGATCTGATTGTTTGATTTTTGAATCTGAATTAATTCATCTCTACCATTTTTTAGTATTTTTTGAATTATTATTTTTTTGATTTATTTATTACCCGGTCAGAGAAAAAAAAATTAGCCAAATTGGGTTGTGACACCCCAGCTCAGCTCTCTATTTTGGAAGGGAATATTTGGATTTTTATTTGCAAGGTTTAATTCATAATTTGTAGGACTTTTAATCCACATGGCCCAGCCTGTACAGCTCTACAATTAAATATGAGCTATTCAACAATCCGCAGACAGAGTCGTATTGGGCATCAACTTTACCGGCAATACATTTTCGATAACCACCACCACCCTGGCGGCCCTTCTTTTTGTTACCTTCTACAAGCGCTTCTATTTTAAGTGCATATGAGATTTGCATCCCACGCATGTGGGACAAAACTTTAAAAATCTGAGCATTGGTCGCTATTTTTTGATGTGCATTCATTGAACCGTGCACATTTTTGGCACGGGTGTTAAGACTCCTAGCGAGTTTATTTTCGTACCTATTCTTTGAAAATCTGGTGACAACATTTGTAAGTCTGGCAACGTAGACTATTTTTCGCTATGATTTACGATTTTCTAGCAACTTTGTGAAGACTGCAGCAGCGATTTAGATTTAACGGTGCAACATTGCAAGTTTCCAGCCAGCTCACAATGGTTTCCCTATGTCCTTCAAACTCTAGTGCAATCTACAAAATTTTAACACTGAGTTAAACATTCTGGCATCCATTACTTGCTGCCTGCGGTGAATGACTTTCCCGCCCCACACGAGATACTTTCTGGCATCTATTGCAAGATTTTAGACAGTGGTATTGGAAAAATGGTTTTTGCATCTAGTGGTATTGGTTCTCGCCCATGCTATAGTTATTATTGTGGCATTTTTTTTAATATAATTTTCGCCCACAATCAAACACATTGACACATCAGAACTGCCACGTCACCTATGGAATCTGGCCTTATTTTTGCCACATTAGCAAAATACTGTCTTAAAATTGATGGTCATTTCTAGGCATTTTACAACTATAGTGACAGCCATTTGACCATCAAATTTAGACTCACAATTTTCCCCCTCTCCAGATTGCTTTTCAATTTGGCAGCCTAACTTCGTGAGCCCATATCTTGGACATCCAGACTCTGATTCAGGTGCAATTTTTTTTGAAATTGGGTAAAATTTCTTGAATTTTCTAGTGGTGGTGTTTTTTTCTAGTTTTGGTGCATAGAGTTTGTAGAAATTTCATTTTTTGGAGACTGTACCTGCATAATCCTGCATTTTGCAACTTTAGAAGCTTCGTACAAGCACATCTGATCACTTTTTCAAGTTTTTTTTTTTTTAAGTGCATGTTTTTTCATCTACTTTCTAGATCTAAAGTTAGATTCTAAGGTTGTGTGGACCAATTTCTCACTTTCAAAGTTAGGTTCTTTTTTGGCATTGTATAGCTTTGATTTTTTTTTTTGAATTGTTGTAAATCTAAGCTATAGTTCTTAAGTGATAGATTTCAACCTCATAAGATAGTTGTAAAAGCAAAATTAGAAAGTCCATTTTGTTCATTTTGACAAGTGGCCCATTGTAAATGCACTACTTATAAAGTGCCAACAGCATCTCTTTTGGGGGGGTCTTTTGATTGAGTGAAAAGGGGGGTTGAGTACTGATTTTTTTGTGTCTCTCTATTGTGCTCCTTTCATTTTCTGCATCATGGGTTTTTAATGTCCTCCTCTAACTTCACACAACTATTCTACATGGAAAGATATTGCATGGAGTAGATTAATGGAAAAAGGATATAGTCTTTGTGTTGATGGTATAATCACCAAACCTACTGATGCTAAAGAACTCATTGATTGGAAAATTCAAGACCAACAGGCTTTAGGAGTAATCAAGAGTTGTGTACATGGGGATCTTCTCTTTCACATTAAAAATTGTTCAAACTCTAAAGAAGCTTGGGATAAAATTGAACAGTTGTATGGTAAAGTGGATGAAGAAAAGGGATTTCAGATTGAGGATGATCTACTTCTCTTGGATCCTAAGAATTATGATAGAATTCAAGATTACATCATCAAAGTCAATGAGTATAGGGCACTTCTTAAAGATTGTGGAAATCCTATGAAGGATGATAGGTTGATTCATCATATCCTGAAGAGGCTACCTTCTTAGTACGCTAACTTTGTTTCAAGTTTTAATACTCACAAGTTGACCATGGGATCTACTTACCTCAAGCCTTCCTTTGATGTATTTGCAGACATGTTGATTTTTGAACAATCTCACTTGGTGGATTTTGGACTTCTCAAGTCATCTAAGACCAAAGCCTTGGTGGCTAGTAATGATCACAAATCTAGTCAAGAAGGGAAAAGCAACAACAAAAAGAAGCAGTAGAAGCAGAAAACACAATCAGAGACACAACAATCCTCCTCTCAACAAGGTAGTTCTTCTTCAAACAAGAAGGGAAGTAATGAAAAGAAGGACAAACTTTTTTGTGCATATTGCAAAAAGCCAAATCATGACGAGCATCATTGCAAGACAAAAAGAATTGATGAGTTAGAAAATCTACTCAAGAAGAACAAGATTCAAGTGCTAGGTACTTCCAAGGATTCAACTCCAACCCCTTCAAAAGATAAAGGTCAAGCACTTATGGAAAACACAAATTCTTCTTTGAAATGGATACTTGACTCAAGTGCCTCCTATCATATGGGTTCTTTAAAGGAAGACTATTCTTCATTAAAGCAGTCAAAGGTACCACACATCTTCATGGGAGATGATACTAAGATGGAAGTTGAAGGGAAAGGACATGTAGAAATGGAAAATATGGAATTCAAAGATGTTCTCTATGTTCCAAATCTTAGCTTTAATCTCCTATTAGTTTACCAAATCACTCACCTAGGAGATGGTCATAAGGTTGATTTCCTTCTAGATTCAATGATGATGTGAAGTCTCAAAGATGATTCATTGGTAGCAGTGGGGAAATTCAATGATGCCAAGAGGCTTTATTCCTTTTCCCACTTTGTGCCTAAGAGTCCTTCCCAAGCCTTGTTAACTCACTCTACTTCAAACATCAACTTTTGGCATGAGCAGTTTGGTCACCTTAACTTTTGCTCTCTTCAGTAACTTTGCTTAAAAAACATGGTCAAAGGTCTACCTAATATCAACTTTTCTAAGGGAGAATGTTCATCTTGTTCAGTGGATATGAATCTCAAGGAGAAGTATGATAAAGGAAGGTCTTCTTGAGCTCTAGTTTTTCTTCAACTAGTTCACATGGTATTAGCAGGACCCTTTGTAGTGACTTTAGTCAGCCAAGGCCACTACATACTCACATTTGTTAATGACTTTTCAAGATTCACTTGGGTCTTCTTCCTTCATCAAAAGAATGAAGTGGTTCATAAGCTTCAAGACTTCAAGACTCATGTTGAACACAAGTCAAGGAAATCCATCAAAGTACTAAGAGTGGACAATTAGAATAGATATGTTGATAGAAGACTTAAGAACTTTTGTAGAATTGAGGGGATTGATCTTCAGAAGTCACCAGCATTTAGTCTGCACAAGACAGATGTTGCAACTATGAGGATTAGGACTCTCAAGACCATGGCAAGTTGCATGATAAAGGCCAAGTCTCTTGATCCTACACTTGAAGTTGAAGCCATTAGTAGTGCTACTCACATACTTAATAGGTCTCCTCATCCAGCCTTAGATGGCAAGACTCCTTTTGAGGCATGGTGTGGTAGAAAACTAGTTGTGAGTCACCTTAGAGTCTTTGGTTGTCCAACATGGGCAAACCTATCCTCCAAGAGTTGTAAGGCACCGGCACCTAGGCCATGTACTTTCATCGGGTATGAAGACAATGCAAAGGCTTACAGACTAATGGATCCAAAGACTCATGAGATTTTTCTGGAGAAAGATGTTCATTTTGAGAAAAGTTCACCTATCTTGTCCTCTAATCCTCTCTACACATCACACATAGTGGAAACTGATAGTGACACCAGAAATAGTGCTTCAACAAGTTCAGACATGTGGGGTTCTATCGACAGTTGTAGTGGGAGGTCACATCAGTCTAGTCCACATGCTTACATTGCCATAGTGAAAGATCCATCATAGCATGGTACATCTTTTCTGCTAGCTCCAGCTTCAGTTAACTTGGGAAAAAGACTTGAGGACATACATCTTCTCATTAATGAAGGTGATCCTTCTACAGTTGTTGTGAGGGCTCACTCTGACCCTCATGTCCATTCTCTACATGATCAATCTTCATAGGTTGGCATGATTGTGGAACCTTATGAACAAAAATTAGTGGAGGTCTCTTTGTCAGTTGAGGAGATAGATGGTTTAGTGGAACAGGTTCAATAGACATCCTTACAAGATTTGCATTCATTCTTTTCAGCACAGTTGGAAGGGGTGAACTTCAACATTAGTATAGGGATACTTCAGCAAGTTTTAGGGCCACCATATATCTTCAGGAGTGTACCTTTTCCATTGTTTCTTCCTAAGGGGAGGAACACATTTTTGCATTCTTGGACCAGCTTCTTCATCGAAGCAGCTTTCAGTTGTGGGGGTTCTTCCTTTGGGGGGGGAAGCCTATTCTGTCTCTCTTCCTTCTTTCATTCTCTTATGTATATACTAGATGTATGTCATAATGGGGGGGTCTTGATTCCTCCATCCAGTGATGCATCCTATTTATCTCTCTTTTTGGGAGAGGGTTTTTCCCATGAGGTTTTCCTTCTTTCCCCGCTTTATGAGAGATTTCATCTTCATTATGTACATGGGTACCTAACATGGCCTAGTAGTTGGGACCCATTATGCATCTTCATCCTAGTTTGTAAGCTTAAGGGCATTCCCCTATGTTGCACTTAAGGGGGGGTGTTGGTGTAAATAAGTATTTACTTATTACACTTACTTAAGTTTACTTAGGTTTATGCATTATTTAATTATTTTTCATTACTTTATCTGTGAGACACTTAGGAGTTTGTGCACTCTTGTGTGTTGTCATGATGACATCACAAGGGGTCTGTACCTCTTTTGAGCATATGGTGTCCACAACACAAGAATCTTCCACACACATGTGACACTTTGTCATTCTTATCTATTCATCTAGAATGTTGGATAAGGTGCTTAGTTGTCTTATCTTTTGGTTGTTTCTAGAGACGTTCTAGGTGCTTCCTGAGAGGCCTTTATATATAGGCACTCCTAGTGTACTCTGAATCATGACATATTGAATACATTGTCATTCTGATCATACTCTCTCTCTTTGGTCTACTATGTGCTTGTGTTTGAGTTCTTAGTTCTTGGGTGAATTTTTCCCTTAGGCAAATTCTTACAAAAGGATTTACACTAACAATTAAGTCTTCTAACAACTGTTAGGTCAACCTTTATTAAAAGGATTTCAATACAAATTGTTCACAATGATAAGAAAGAAAACAATAGGTTTTGATCTGTATGATTACAACTCACTTTTGTTGGTTTAGATCTTTGTTCATTCATTATGTTGGTTCACTGATAAGCCTTTCATTGTCATCTTTTATCATGATCTACTTGGACACTCTTCAAGCAATCAATCTACACTTCTTATCAACATTTAAGCCTTCTACTCAAAATAATTTATCAATAATAGCATAACATCTACAGTCTTTCTCCTTTAGCTTTGCATTCACACTCTTGTGTGCTTCTGATCAACCTTGCTCTATATATAAACTTTCTCATACACACTGGTTGGGCTTGGCTAGGCTTGACTAAACATAGCACCAAAATTTTTATTTAGTTTCCCTTTAAATAGATAATTTGTGCTTTACCATTTTCTAAATCCAACATAGATCTTAGGCTTTACAATCAACTTCAACTCGATTCAATGTATCTATACAAATTCTTGATCATTCTTTAGAAACTTCTCTAGAATCCTTCTATTGGGTCTTTACCTAATCATCACCTTGAATTTAATGATCCAACTCATCAATCTAATCCTCAACACATTTACAATCTCCCAAGAAATCAACTAAGTCAGCTTGATCTTATAATTCCTTTGAATTTGATCTTTTACTATCACTCAACAATCACTAAATTCTTATACTCTATTAACACTGAAATACTTGGTCATTGTTTATTACTTTCTAGTTTAGCATCAGCTAACTTTCCTAGTCGATGCTAATGTTCGATCAACATGGGATTTTCTCACCACTAGCTGTGGCTCGGTTGACACTAGCATTACTAGGCACTCCTTAGTAATTTACTCTTTTACTTGGTTTGGCTTAGTTTCCTTAACATAAACAATTACTTTTCTTAATCAAAGTCTATCTAATCAAATATCCACTATACCTTCCTTTTCATAAATTTAACCTTTCCTTTAGGTGTTATAATTATGAGTAACTCTCAAATCCTCTTCATCAATCAAATAGATATGATATTTAGATTAGGTGGAAATATGTCTCATCCATAGATTTGACATCAATGACAAAACAACAATTGTTCCAAATGTAAGTTTCCAACAATCTCCCTCTTTTGCATTGATGGAAACATCTCAAATATCCAAAGTACTAATAACATAGCTACCATACAATCCAAAGGATTCCACTTCCATGAGTGACCACTATCCTTAGTTTGATTATAATTCTCATCCATTCAAATTGTCAAACTCCCTCTATCAATTTTTTTTCTTTCATGATTATGTAATCTTTGGACTCCTTGGTCATTTCTCCCTCTTTCATCTTAGTTTTATTGTAATATCTCCCTCTTTGAGAATAATGTCAAAGACGTGTAGCTATCTCAACTATAAACTCTTCATACATCTAAATTATGTATATTTTGCATGTTTGGCTGATACTTGTCATCTGACTATGACTGATCTTTATATGTTGTACCAAAGTATTCTACCTTAGGCATGTTCCAAATTAGAACTATATTGCATCACTGTATAAAATATTCTATGTAGCACATGTGATGTAGTGCACCTTGGCTTCTTAAGTAGCCTTAGTTAAGGGAATGACCCATAACTTACCTCTAAGATATTCATGAGCATATTTGGGTAATGGTTTTCTAAGTATGTTAGCAACTTGTTCCTTTGTATTGACATATTCTAGCTTCACTTCTTTATCTTCAACTAGTTCTCTCAAGTAGTGATACTTGATAGAAATATTCTTTGTCTTGATATGCATTACTAGATTCTTTGAAATTTTAATAGCACTTGTGTTATCACAATAGATAACTATTGGATCTATAATTTCTTCTTTCATGCATTTTAGCAATTGTTTAATCCAGATTATATTTAAACATTTCACTGCATTTGCCACATACCCAACTTTAGTTGTTGATTGGGAAATACAATTGTATTTCTTGCTTGTCCATGACACCAATCTCTTTCCTATAAAGAATGCACCTCCACTAGTGATTTTCTTGTCATCGATATTTCTTACCCAATCTGAGTCAATGAAAACCTTTAATTCAAATTTAGTACTTCTCTTGTAGTATAATCCATAATATTATATACCTTTCAAATATATCATTATCTTTTTTATAGCCATCATGTGATTCTCTTTAGGATTTGCTAAAAATATAGCAACAATCCCAACTACTAATGCAATATTTGGTCTGTTGTGAACAACATATTGCAATTTTCCTATCATGGATCAATATAGGGTTTGGTTCACATTAATAGAATCATCAGTGTTGGATAGCTTATTTCCTATAGACATAGGTGTACTCACTAGTCTTGAATCTTCCATTCCAAAAGTCTACAATATCTCCTTGATGTATTTGGTTTGTGGAAAATACCAAGCTTCATTTGGAATACTTTTAAACCAACAAATAATTTGATCTCACCAAACATAGACATTGCAAATTTCTTTTTCATTTCATCAACAAATGATTTACATAACACTTCTCTTCCTCCAAATATTATATCATCAACAAATATCTCAAATTAGTGTATTTCAAATTATTATTTCCATTCTTCTAGTATAGATTGTTGTTATCATTTTTTCTCTAAAATTCATTTTTTGCTAAATAGTTATGTAACCTTTCATGCCATGATCTTGGTACTTTCTTTATCCATCAAGAGATTTGTTTAGTTTACATACCATTTTCCTCTTGTTTGGATCTAAAAATCCTTTAGGTTATTCAATGTATACTTCTTCCTCCAGTATACCATTTAGAAATCTAGGTTTGACATCCATCTAATATACCTTGAAGTTATTGTAAGTTGAGTATGCAAGCAGAGTTATGACTCCTTCAAGTCTAGCCATAGGAGGAAAAGTTTCTCCATTGTCAACTCCTTCTTGTGCATAACCCTTGCATACTAGAATTTATTTGTTTCTTATTACTTCATCATTTTCATTGAGCTTGTTCTTAATAACCCACTTTGTCCCAATGACATTTTTTTCTTTAGGTCTTGGCACTAAGGTCCAAGTATTGTTCTTTTCAATCTAGTCAATTTCTTCGTTCATAGTATGTCTCCAATCTTCATTAGCTATAGCATCTTTTATTGATTTAGGCTTGAACTCACATAATAAGCATGTCTCACCTTTGATTTTTCTCCTTGTCATAATAATTGATTCAGCATCTCCAATTATTTGATCAGGTTTATGATGTCTTCTCACATATTTTTCTAATATAGGTAGATTTCATCTTGGCTCTTCTTCAAGTTGTTCTGGAAAAATAATCTCAGGTTCATTTCCTCTTCTTTATTCTAATTCATGTTTAGGTTTTGAATGCTTGGCATTCACTTTCACTATCTAATGGTTGGCATTGCCTATCTATAACTTGACATCTGCAATCTATTGCTTAGAAGCCACTCTCTACTACTCAAAAAAATTCATTTTCACTCCATCAATTTATTATTTGATGTGAACTTGCATCTTTATTTGTCTATTCATTTTGAGTGTTGGGAGCATCATCATCCACATAGATGAAAGTACTATAGTCTTTGAGTTCTTTATTACATGAAGCATCACCTTTTTCTACAAACAAATCAATTTTCACATTTACACTTTCCACAATTTTTTTAGTGTTAGAATTTGAACACTTGTAAGCTTTGTTTTTTGTGGAATAACCTAGGAATATGCCTTTGTCACTTTTTACATCAATTTTTTGGTCTCTTTTATCTTTTAATATATAATATCTACTTCCAAATATTTTTAAATATTTAACATTGGGAGCATAACCATACCATAGTTAATAAGGTGTAGCATTTGTACCTTTCTTACCTTGAACTATATCTAGGGTATAGATAGTAATATTCAACAATTCTCTTCAATATTTTTGTGATATGCCTTTCTCCATCCTTAGTGTTCTAGCATAGTTGATATGTTCCTTCTTTTAGCTATCCCATTCCGAGGAGGGGTCGTTGGTGCTTAAATTTATCTTTTGATTCCTTTGTCATTGTAGAATGTGTTGAACTCATATGCAATTAGTTCACCACCTCTGTCAAATCTCAAACACTTCAGGCTCTTCCCTATTTCTTTTTCAACTCTGGCTAAATACCACTTGAGTAACCAAAAGGCATCAGATTTAACTTTAAGAAACATTATAGTCATATTCTAGAGTAGTCATCCACAAATAGAATGAAATATTGATCTCCACAATAGCTTTTAAAACCAATGGGTCAACATAGGCCAATATGAACCAATTCCAAAATATCACTAGTAATATATGCTTTACTCTTAAAACTAGACTTGGTCATCTTTCCCAATTGACATTGTTTACACATATCATTTTCAGGCTTCTTTAGTATAGGCAATCCTCTTACTTCCTTCATCTTACTGATATTCACAAAATTGTCAAAATTCAAATGACAAAATCTTTTGTGCCATAACCAAACATCTTCTTATTATGCAAACATACATGTCTCTTTTGATGGGTCTAGATAGAACAAGTTACCTCTTGTTTTCTCACCAATTCCAATTATTTTACCATCACCATCATGTATCTTTACCTTCCCATTGTGAAATTCAACTCTACAACCTAATTTTCTTAACTATGAAACACTCAACAAAATGTAGTTAAGTCTTTCAACCCAATAAACATTTTCACATGTTATCTTGTCAGTCAATTGAATAGTGCCTTTATCTTTTATAACACATGGGATATCATTACCCAATTTAACACATCCTCCTTTGTATGGACCAATGTCTTCAAATTTGTCTTTATCACTAGTCATATGATTGGAATACCCACTATCAATCATCCATCTATCACTTTTTCCACATAAAAAATTAATGTAGCTTTCTCATCTTCGTCAAAATCTTCTTTCATAGCAACATAGACAACTTCATCATCATTACTCTTAGATTCATTATGAGTCTTTTCTTTAGAAATATAACAAGATTTCTTATCTTTATCATCCTTGCTTCTTTTGTATTCTTTTTCATCTCTTCTTCCTTTGTACTTGCTTTCCTTCTTTTCATCCTAATCTTCTTTGTTACAACATCTAGTAGCAATATGACCAAATTTATTGCATGAAAAATAAATGAAAGGTAATTTACCTTTGTATTTACCTCTTCCTCTTCCAAACCTTTTTACAATGAGGGCTTCAAGTTCATCAATATCATCATCAGAACTATCACTTTCACTCTTCACATGTTTTCCTTTCTTCTTAGTAAGAATTAGTTGTGACTTGAAAGCAGATTCAATGGTAGCAGGTGTATAGTTATCAAAATTAGACATCTCAAAAGTAGTAAGTCTTCCAACTACACCTTATAAGGTAAAATTATTACCTTGTGTACATCTCAATTCTTGAATTGCAAAGACTCTACTGGCATAGATAGGTAGTAAAGTCCTCAATACCTTGTTTATCACTATTTCTTCTTCAAGTGTTCTATTTTCTCCTTGAATAGCATTAACTACCTTTTTAACTCTTGTGCAGTATTGTACTATGTTCTCACCTTCCATCATTCTCATATCATCAAATTTACCTCCTAGGATTTTTGCTTTGGCTCCTAGTACATTTTTATCACCTCCATATATGGTTTTTAGTCTGTCTCATATCTTTGTAGTATTACAATATTTTAGGTCATCAAACTCAACATAGCTTAGGGCTAAGGAAATCTCCAACATTTCTTGGTTGTGATCTAACTTATGTCTCAATTCTTGAGTAGTCAGAGAAGTAGTTGTTACCTCTTCATATTAATTGCTCAAAAAATTTATAGTAGCATCGCTAATACTAGATATGTGCAACTTCATTATGGTCTACCATGTAGAAAAAGTATTCTTATTCAGCTTGGGTACATCTCTTTTATTCATCATGATATTTAGCTTTAAGTAACTTCAAACTTTTCTCTATAAGCAACTATGCTTTGATACCAATTGTTAAAAATATTTAGAATAACTAAGAGGGGGGTAGAATTAGTTACTAGAGGTCTATATGTACCACTTGAACTATTAAACATTAAACACATCAATGTTCTGATGATCCTACTTAACTTGTTGTTGCTCGGTCTATACTGTAAAATTATCTTAAACTTAACTTGTATTGCATAATGAAAAACATCAACACATGTAATAAATTCATAAGACATTCATCCCAGTTTGACACAAGTATTTTACATGGAAACCCAATTTGGAAAAACCACCAACAACATGTCACTCTTTTTCACTCTTTTGAAGTGAGCTTTGTTAGGAGTCAACCCTATTAAAGGCTTAGAATACACACTATTAAATGTGACTTGGTTAGAGGATTTAATCACCCTATTAGGAGTGGCCTTGTAAGAGGGCTTTGATCATTCCATTTAGAATTCACCTAGTTAAAGGATTTACATAGACTATTAAGTCTTCCAATGATTGTTATGTCAACATTTGTTAAAAGGATTTCAATATAAATTATTCACAATGATAAGAAAGAAAACCATAAGTTTTGATCTATTTGATTACAACTCACTTTGGTTGGTTTGGATCTCCATCATTCCTTATAGTGGTTCACTGATAAGCCTTTCATTGTCATCTATAATCTTGATCTACTTGGACACCCTTCAAGTAATCAGTTTGCACTTCTCATCAACACTCAAGCCTTCTACTCAAAATAACTTATCAATAATAGCATCACATATACAAGCTTTCTCCTTTAGCTTTACATTCTCACTCTTGTTTTCTTATGATCAACCTTGCTCTCTATATGAACTCACTCATACACATTGGTTGTACTTGGCTAGGCTTGACTGAACACAGCACCAAAAATTTGATTTAGTTTCCCTTTAAATAGGAAATTTTTGCTTTACCATTTTCTACATCCACTATAGATCTTAGGGTTTATGATCAGCTTCAACTCAATTCAATGTATTTGTACAACTTCTTGATCATTCTCTAGAAAATTCTCTAGAATCCTTATGTTAGGTCTTTACCTAATCATCACCTTGAATTTAATGATCCAATTCATTAATTTAATCCTCAACATATTTTACATCTCCCAAGAAATCAACTGAGTTGGCTTGACCTTATGATTCCTTTGAATTTAGCCTCTTACAGTCACTCAATAATTATTGAATTTTGATACTCAGTGAACACTTAAATACTTGATCATTTTTAATTACTTTCTATCTCAACATCAACTAACTTGCTCAATTGATGTAATGCTTGGTCAATATAGGATTTCCTTAGCACTATTTGTGGCATGGTTGACACTATCATTACTTGACACTCCTTAGTAATTTACTCTTTTACTCAGCTTGGATTAGGTTCCTTGACATAAACAATTACTTTTCTTAATCAAAATCTATCTAATCAAATATCCATTGTAACTTCCTTTTCATAACTTCAACCTTTCCTCGAGGTGCTATAGTTATGAGTAACTCTCAAATCCTCTTCATCAATCAAATAGATATGATATTTAGATTAGGTAGCAATATGTCTAATACATAGATTTGACATCAATGACAAAACAATAATTGTTCCTATTGTAATTTTCCAATAAGTACATGCAGAATGCTAAAATATTTTACATGTTAATCATGGACTCTAGATTTTCTAAAGATACAATCACCACAATGGCTTATGCTATAAAGAAATCATTGTAGTATAGAACTACAAAAATAGTTTACAAATGAAATCATGGAGGAACAACTAGAGTGTGCATTGTAAAATACCTGAAGTCTCCTAGTCATGGCGTGTAAGCTCTAGTGTACTATAAAATGTGATTGTCATATTCACCTTTATCTTTTGTATTACAAAAAAAAAAAAAAAAAAAAAGTAAAAAGTTTCACTTATCATCTACATGCATTGAGTCCATATATACATCAGCATCTAGATCCTTGTGGTAATCTTCTAATGTTTTTGAGAAATCCATGAAGTCTAAAAATTTTCCTAAAAGAATAGATCTACATGTTAAGGTCCTTAAAATATAAAAATATGTGGAATGAAAGTGTGCATATCGTATAAGACCATCAACAACCACATAAAAAATATTTACCTTGAAACATTGGCAACACCATGATAAAATCCATGTATCTACTCTCTCATTTCTTATTGGGGATAAGGAATAGCTACAATAGATTGTAATGCCCCCCTCTCCTTAGTAATTCCACAAGATCTTGGTTAGCCTATTTTCTCATCTAAACAAGCTAACAATTTATTAAAATGGATGCATTTTCATAGTTACAACTTTATAGTGGAGAAATGAAGAACATAAAGGTTATTTAATAGGTTTATAAAGCTAAGGTTAGTTTATGTTATATAACAACATTATTAAATTATAGTAGCCTTATAAAATAAAATGGGATTTTCATTTCACATTGCATAACAGATGACTATATACAACCTAAAAAGACTTTAAATGGGTTTACTTTGAGTTAGGGGATGTTATGATAATATTCTATTGAAGCAATTTCACTTTGTTGATTTTCAATGAATGGACCTATTGGCTCCTAATTTGATCGATTTTAACTACATTTTTTAATGTTAGAAAAACCTAGGAATGAGCTAAAAACCATTATGGGTAGTATGAGAAACAAAAATAAAAGGACCAACTAAAAAGACCTTGTCGTCTTCTCCTCTTTGAATTGTGCAAGATTTAGTTGGGTTTACCTAGGAATTCATTCTTATGCACTTAGTATTCAAATTCTTAATATGAACTCCAAAAATAATAGATGGTTTATCCTTCTTTCTTCTAATTCAATGGTAACATAGAGATGATAATTAGTTATTTTACCAAACCCTAAACTCCATGAATCAAGTATAGGCTGACATTTTAAATTTCAACAATAGAGTATTAAATGAATGATTGATATAAATATTTTCATTATGTAAAGCATCTTGACTATATCAACTGATATGGATGGCTAGTACCTTATCTATTGGGCTACAACTCATAGGGACCAAACACCTACTTACATATCTATGTGAAAAGATTATTAGTATTCATTCCTAGATCTCATACTTATCATATCTTCAATCAAAACCAAAAGGTTCTTCCAATTTACATGAAGCATTTACATAACCCATTAGATTATCAGCAAAAGTAAATTGAAATATAATTCAAAATGAATTACAATTGAAACTTAATAAACTTTTCTATTAAATCTCAGAGAATCGAATGGAAATAAGAGAAAAGACAAAATATGGGATGAACAATTAGAATTATTCATTTATGTTAACTTCTTGTAAATTGTATATAATTCAGTACTTATCCATATCATAAAATAACACCAGCAGACTAGCAATTGTTAACTTTCATATTCAACTCTAAAACAACATTACAATGTGCATGGCTCATAAATTACAAACTTAGTGTTTCCAAAAAAAACTTAGACCCTCCTCTAGCCTTGGTAACTCACTTATATCTAGCATGAATGGCAAAAAGCTTCGGGTCTAGAGGGAAAAGGAAGGTTATTCTTAGGACAAAAAGGTTACATATAAGACAAAATTGTCACTATCAAAAACTACACAAGAAGAACCAAAACTTGTGGTCTTTTGCTTGATAACAAAATGGTTCGTTCATTGGTTTCTTTGTGGTGAGGCCAATTCTATTTTGGCAGTTTCTAGTTCCTCCACTATAGTTGATGATTGATCTTCTTCATTTTGTTGCTCGTCGAGCTATGGGACCACATTCTCCTCCTATGTTGTGCTTGGCTTTGACACTTGGATGTTTGTTGCATTTTGTTGTCCATCTTCCATATCATCTATTTGGGTAGATATATCAACTAATTATAGTTCATTTGTGGTTGTTGCCTTATCTATAAGCCTTTCTTGAGATACCACCTATAATAATTGTGAGGCTGAAGAATAATCTACCATCCACTTATTGAAAATTGTGTCATTAGGCCAATTGAAGCTTAGGTAATCTTTTTCCAACTGTTTTATTTCATCAAAATCTTTATGGAAAGAATCAAATAATAATTGTATCTAAACTAATTCTTTACTTGTCCTAGCAAACCAAATGTAATTTTTTTTATTAACTACATCATTCATTCTGATACTTATTATTTATTTTAATTCATTTCCCCACTCTTCCTTATCCTTTATGGAACCAAAGCCTTTTAATACATGAGGAAAGAGATCAAAATTCTTAATGAGATATTTTGAGAAACACATTTTCAATTTCTCTACAAAATATCTTTGATCAAGATTTAGTAGGTCGTTGGCTTGATTTTATGTCTTTTCAACCTAATCATCACAATTATCAATGAAAAAAATACAAAGTAGTGATGGCACCATCCCTATTGATCCATTTATTCAATATTTAGCTCAAGGTGACCTCATCACTATATAGTTCTTTCCAAATATCTACCAACTTTGATAGCTCTAAGTATAAAAGGGGCCAATTAATTCTATCCACTAAAAACAAGATAGTATCTTTGATCCTATCTTCATGTTGCACACCCAACTCCACATGTAATGCCCAAATTTTTGCCATCTCTTCATTTAGTTCATTTTTTGTATAAAAATATGGTTGTTTGAGTGTTCTATAAATCTTCACAATAGGACTAGGGGGAAGTAGTAGGATAGGGGAAGTTTTAATTTGATTCGAGTTGGGTTGTCTCCCCACATTTCTCTGTCCTCATTGCTTCTGAAAGTTTGCAATTATTTTTTCCATTTCATAAATCCATATTCTCCTCTCATCATATGTCTCCAACACATTTTAAAATTTTCCTTTCAGCACAAGAAATTTATTCTTTTCTTTAGTAACTACCTCCAAACCAAAATCAGCCATTTCTTTATTCATTTGGGCCACCTGCTCATTGTCCACTTTTGCAACCCTATATACCATCAAGCTCCCTATGTGTTCAACATTTGAGACCTCTTGGATTCTGGCATTATCTCTTTTTTTATTGACCATATGACTAAATCCTTTTAATAATTTTTGTATTTCACCCCTTTATGGTCTTCTTTAACCTCCTCTTCAATTCTAAACTTTATTTCTTTCTCTTTTCTCACCGCATCAAAAATTATTGCATTCGCAATGTCCCACTCTAGCAGTATTAGCACTCTTGAATCCTTTAATAGTTGTCTTCCCCCTAAAGGGGTTATCTAAATCAACTCTTACACTGAGTTAGTCTTTATTTCCTCTTCTATGTTAGAGTCATTTCTATTAGGTTTCTTTTCTTTCATCTTTCTACATTTTTCCTCAAAAGTCTCTATATTACTCTTCCATAAAAATTGTATAAATGCCCTCTTTACAAAACTATCATCACCCAATAAATTTATTGCAGCCTACTCTATAATAGGATCAATCAAATTCCCCTTTAATTCATTGATAGTAAGGGCTATAAGTGGCATTGGAGGTTCCTCAAGTGTTTCCTCTACCATTGATGTGGTTATCAACACATTACCCTGACCCCCCATCTTCTTCAATTGTTCCCTTAAGGAATCTTAATTGTCAAAATGGAGATGAGTCTATGAAGGGGGGTATTCGTTAGCTTTAGATGAAGATCCTTGTTCTAATTTTTTCCTTTTAGCATTAGCACTAGGGTTGGGCTCTCTGAAAGTTGCCTCTTGTACAAAGGAATAAGTTGTATATTCACATTTCTAGCCACTACATACCTTACTTTCCTTTGTAAACTATATTGTCCAAGGCTTATTATTACCCTATTTTCCAATCTTTTCTCTACTTCCTTGGCTTGGCTTGGGTATTATTTTATTAATATCTCTTTCTTCTCATTAAGATTTTGCATAATCCTAGAAAAATGAGCCATAAGTTTATTTATCTTATCTCCTTGGTATTTGATGTCAGCTAGGGGGTCATATCTCTTATCCAAAGTATTAATAAGTTCTAAAACCCTACTGTATACTTTCCATTTCTCTTTCTTTACTTTTTTTTTTGCAAAGATAATCCATTCCTCTTAATATCTTTAGGAAGATAAACAATATGTTCATATGATTTAGCTTTATTCCTATCTTTGAACATATCATAGAAGCCTTCAGAGTCAATAAAATGAGGATGATACTAATCCATTTGGTATTTATCAAGTAACTTACCCAAGTGTCTCCATCCTCCTTTGATGAGTACAAAATTGTGGATGACTGTGAAGTTTGGAAAAAAATTTCCTCTTAATTTTCTCACAAGGTCTCTCTCTTCAAGTCTTCCTACCTATCACAAGAATTTAGCAATTCCCACCTTTAGAGGCACCTAATATTGCAGGACATGATATTTCCCTTAGAAACCATATACTCTTAAAATAATTTATACAGAGTAAGGGATAATATCCCCTTAGTTATGACTGACCTTCAAGCCCTTAGCATGATCTTTGGATTTAATCAGCACTAATAAAGGATGGGAATCCTAGGGTTGTCTCTAGTCAACAAAATCCTCATCTTTGAGGAAAAATATCTATCAAAATGGAAAAAACAAGCATCTATGACCTCCCATGTCATGTCTGAACTCCATAGTTGAACTGGTAGCTTCTCCCCATTATTCTCTAATTCTAGCTCCATGTCTTTTGAAAGGATAGAAACTCCCTTATATAGGCACATGTACATTAGCTATTGTTAATCTCAAACTAGTTTTAACAATTGAGTGTCAATACACTTAAAAAATTCTCAAAGATGATGACGAGTATAATATAGAAGTTGAGCTACAATGTGTGCCAAGAGAACTTTAGGTGCCGAGTGAAGTTCAAGTGCCAAGTCACTATAGATTTCAAGCAGAGTATAGATTTCAAGCAAGATAGAATTACTATAGGAGCCAAGTGAAACAAAATTTGTATATGCACTGAGCATCAGCAACTAGCAACTTTTGAGTAACACAGAATCAACATATGAGTTTGTATCTTTGCAAACTCAAATGTAAGTCATTTTTAGAGCTGACATATGATGAACTTTGAAGAATCTTGAAGATGAGATAGAATCTTTTACATTACCTATGTAATCAGCATGCAACCAATAAGAAAAATGGAGAAGGCATGCAACAAATAGGAAAAGTGCATGAATTGAGTGAGAAATCAAGAGCAAATAATAATCATAGATTCATACCAAACCCTAAGTCTTTAAAATCTTTAAAAGGAGGATAATATCTCATTGTATGCACATGGATAAGAGAAGTGTATGGGTGAACTATAGAAAAATTCAGAGGGGAGTTTAAAGACTTAGACGGAGTAGAGCAGCATTGCAGTATTTAGTTGATCAAGAACAAAGCATCAGAGATTCGAAGAGTGAAATATTAGATCAAGTAAGGATTAGAGTAGATAGAGCAAAACAAGGATCTAGAATCAGCAATTGAGGATTGCAAGTCATCAGGTCAAGAAATTCTTCTATACTTTCTAACCATTGTATTGTAAGAATGAAAATCCTATGTTGATAGGTTGGCTTAGCAACTATATTGGTTTAGCAGCCACATTGTAGATCCTTAACAAGATTGTAAATCCTTTAGAAGGGTAGCATTCCAACTGAATTTTTGTAAATCCTTTTACCAAGTCACTTTTAATAGGGTGTAAAGTCTTTAACAAGATAGGCCTTTCACAAGGCAAACCATTGGAAGTGGTCAAACATTGTAACCTTGAACAATTACATATTGTTGTAGGGATACTTTGTGGGAGTCATCCCCACCCCAGTTTTACCTTCTCATTTTGGAGGGTTTCTAGGTTACCAAATTCTTGTGTTATCTATTTTCATGCGTGTCTTTACTTTCATGTTTATTAGATGAATTATATGGATGTGAATTTTTTCAATTAAAAGGTTTTGAAATGGTTAAAGTTAGTTACTTTTGATTCACCCCCTCCCCCCCCCCCCCCCCCCTCAGAAGTAAATCTTCCCACTTGTAAATTCCAAAAATTGGTATCAAAGCCTAGTTCTCACAAGGAGGAGCCTTACAGCTTGGAAGAAAAGATATGGAAATGGAAGTCTATAAACTTGGGAAGATCATAGAGAATTAGGCAAGAGATATACAACTTTCCTTACATGCTTTGGAAGAAGCCATAGAAGAATTAAGAAAATCTTTAAAGAGAAGAAGAGACTGCCATAGCTAAGAATGATACACAATACAAGGAGATTGACACCTCAAAACTATTTTCAAATGGAGATTCCAAATAATTTGATGTAGCAATAGAAAATTTAAGGGAGAGAAATACAACCCAAGCAGAAGAAATCAAAACACTCAAGATTGAACAAGAGTCAAAAGCCATGATGCTTTGTGAGGTGACTAAATAGAAGAAAAGAGCCATTGAAGATAAGGCTATTCTAGAAGAAGATGAGAGAAACCTTGACAATATACTAGAAGAAAAGTCAATTGAGCTTGCAAGAATCTCAAACATGAAGCTAGACACCCTAAGCCAGATGATGAATGCACATCATGAGCTGAATGTCAAGGACATTGAGATCTCTACACTGGAGATGCAAAATGAAAAATTACAAAATGATCTAAAAAGAGAGAAGGAAATTGTAGAGAGCTTCAAAAAACCCAATAAGGCCATTAAGTACTTTGAGAAGCTACTAAAATCACCAAGGGCTAGAAATGATACTTTAGGATTGGGATTCACCAGCATTGAACAACGAGATTCTTCTAATGCTAAAAAAGAAAGGAGTAATAAAGGTAAGAATACTAAACCTACTTGTCATTTTTGTGGTAAAAAAGGACATACCTCTAATGTATGTAGGAGCAAGAATGCACATCAGCATAACAAACCTAAGAATATGAGTTATCGTCATAAGTGCAAAAAGCAAGGACATCAAGCACACAACTATAGGACTAGGACTATCAGGACACCAAGATTTGAAGGACACTATTATAATTGCAAGAATTATGGACATAGAGCTTTTGAGTGCATATCAAAGCCTATGTAGACACCTAATCAGCCAACAAGAGGAAATAATCATGGACATCTATACAATTGGGACTATAACACTAGGTATAACTATCATTACTATTAGGAATATGGAGACATTCCTAAGAATTACATAAGGACACATTTTAGAAGAAATTATAGTAGATGGTTGAGTCAAACCACATGTTTCAGTTGCTTGAAGACTAGTCATATTAGTAGGAATTTCCCTACAAGGTCAAAGGCACCAAAGAACAACAAAGGTAAAGAGAAGGTGGATATTAATCACATCAAAGGAGAAATGAATAAGACATGGAAGAAGAAAGATGGGAATAGCACATCAAATGAAGAAATCACTTCACCTAACAGGTCAAGTGATCACACTTCATTAAACTAAGCAAAGGAAATGCATGAGGGACTAATTTACAAAGTTTTATCATACATCAATTCCTAAACAAGCAAGTACTAAAAAGAAGAAATCAACATGATCAAAGATGCAAAGTTAAATTTTCAAGATTACACAAATGTTGCCAAGTTGTCCTCAGACGTTGAGTAAAATCCCAGTTCATGCCAAGTTGACTGTCAAAAATAGTAGAAGCCAAATGATCAGTTGGAACCAAGTTGGTAGTGAAAGTCAAGTAAAGATAAAATTTAGTTAAAGTCGAGTGGAAAATACTCCTGAGGATGTCGAGTAATGAAAAGCCAATGGAAGCCAAGTAATGTAGAAATCCTTCAGAAGCTAAGTGGACAACTATAACTGCACTAAGAATTAAATGCAATGAAAATAGGGTATATTATCACATTTTCAATCATTTTTCTTCATCGTGATCAAAGAGAAAAGATGAGAAAGAGTGCAGAATGACCTCATAGAAAAGAATCTAATGTCAAACATTTTAGCATGATTTCATCAATTTCAAGGTATTTACATTTGTGTCGAGCTATGCAGTTTCATATTTTCTTTGTGTACAAACCCTAGATTGTACAAAATGGCTTCTAGCTCTAGGAAAACTTAGGAAAAGGAACCATTTGAGGTCTAGCTAGTGTTCAATGAGGTAAAACAACCTGATTTCTACCCAATACTAGAAGTAGCATATAAGAATGACCTATTTGGAGCCCTATCTATCATACCCCCCAAAGTCATTATGGTTCAAGAGGTAAGGAGATGCTACAATTGCAAGATTGGAGCCATAGGAGACATGGAAATGAGAGAATCCTATTAGAAATTGTGTGAAAATGGAGTGTTGAAATAAGAGTATAAAATTGTTGAAAACAAGGGTCTAACGTGTCCCCTAGAATTCCCTACAGTGTTCAAAACTAAATGGATTAAGCTAGTGCTTAGTAGAATACAAGATGGAAGCTTATGGTTGGAGGATGGCCCAATAAAAATCACAAAAATAATTGTTCATAGAGTGATAGGGTACCCAACTCTAGATTGGTTGAAGACACTTAGTATTGATGCAAAGGAAGCAATTGAGAAGAATATTGGTGCTAAGTGGAACAAGAGAGGGATGACAATTAATACCATTCAAGACCCTCTAGCTGATTTTGTTGTTAGGTAATTGCACATAAATTCTACCAATCTAGTAGACTTAATAGTGTGCCCTTCATTATAGTAGATGTAGGCTACAAATTGGTGAATAAGGATCATACTTATGAACTTTCAGAACTGCAACTATAGCAGATTAATGAAAATCTAGCAGCTATCAAAAGAACCATGGGAGCCGAATGCAAATTTGGCGTTATTTTGATTTTTATTTTCTTCTATGTATAGAATGAGTTTCCTTCTTTTGGAAAAGTTGTATGGAAAACTAATAGGTCTATCATGGCTCAAGTTAGTGAATATATAGAGCAGATGGGAGCTAATTTTGAGACCCTAATGAGTAGTTATTTTGAAGACTTCAAGCAGTCAATGAAGCAAAGGCTAAGAATACCAGTTTCCTTAGTAGAGAAACATGTAGATGATTTATGCTTTCTTGTAGATATTGACTATACATACATTCAAGTTTCTATAAAAAGAGTCAGATGGTTAAGACCTCTTGGTTATGAAATTAACATAGATGAAGCATCAATAGCAATAACTACATTACTTGCAGAGGAATTAGACAAGGATGCACCACATTTTGTAACCTATGATGTGGTGAGTGCAAAAGTGGATATGGAGATGAAGACTACCTCCACATTGAAAAAGAAGGATAAACCTGTCAAGAAATTAATAGCCAAATTTGATGAGGGTACTACAAAAGGAGAAGAAAAAGTCGAGGATGATGAGGAGGAACAAGGTTAGGGACCACTTGCTTTAACCCAAGGTATGGGGGAGGATGTTGAAGAAGAGGAAGGTGCCAAGAAAGAAGCACCAAAGGTTGAGCCAAAGAAAAGAAAGGCAAAGAAATAGCCAGTTGCACAGCCAAAGGCAAAGAAGAAAGCTTCAAACCCAAGCCTAGCCAAGCCAACTACAAGGGAAGATACCAAGGCTAAAACTCAAGTGATAAAAGAACAGGAGAAGAAAAAGGATATAGAACAAGGAGGGCCTATACAGAAAAAGAAGAGAAGAAATTATGTTGCACCTCCTAAATCAGATGAAGAAAGGATAGAGTCTAATGAAGATCAATTCAGATTAGTAAGCCATTCTACCACATCTAAATTGGAAATTATTTGCAATAATATTAGAGAGAATGAAGATTTAACTAGTCTAAAGACAATTGATTTTAATAAGTTTTCAAAGGAACAACAAAACATATTGGAAGATTCCATCTACACTATGATGGCTAAGTTCAAGACCACCCCACTTGAACTAGACAACTTAATGCCTAAGGAGCTGAGCTCACTAGTTGAAAATAAATGGCATTACTATCTCAAAATGGAGAAGGAAATAAGGGAGTCTACATTGGCTCATGTAATGCCAGACCTTACTAAATTTCAAATAACTAAGGCTAACAAAAAGCATGGGAGCACATTTGCACCCAAATATAGAGCCTTTAGTATATTGCAAAACCAAATTGAGGATGTTGTAAAAAAGTCCACACAAATGTGGAAACCAATTTATGGATTGACAACTATGAAAGAAGAGCAAGAAGACCCGTTTGAAGGAAGTAATGATGAAGAAGAGGAGGAAAATGAGAAAGAGGAAGAGGTAGAGAAAGAAAAAGGAAAGGAAATAGTGGAGAAGACACAAGGTGAAGAGGCAATAGCTAAAGAGCAGCAAGAAGAATAGAGTGTCCAAGACACCCAGATGCCACCACCAAGTCCTCCACATATAGCACTTGTAGAAATAGTAATACTTAAGGATGTTTCTAACACCTCAAGTTAGAACATCAATCCTTTGACTATAGAAGATCTCAAGAAGATTCTTCACCAAAATACATTGCAATCACAACTATGTACTAATCTAGTTGTGGTGAGTGTGGAAGAATTACAAAAGGCTATAGTAGAAATCACAATGGAGAAGGAAAATACACAAGAGCCACCTTCACAACCTCCCACAGCTATAGAAAATCAACCTAAAGAGTAAGAAGCACAAGATAAAACTACTAAGGTTGATTCTACAATAAAAGTGTCAACAACTACCAAGGAGCTAGCAAAGGAACAAACAAGATAGGATGTTCCTACAAAAAAAACTCAAGATGCACCTCCTCAAATCATCATTATTGACCAAGGTAGTAGAGAAGAGGAGAAGGAAGAGGAAAAGCCCCCTCAAGATCAAGAGGCAATATAGACATTGGTGAACTTGCCTGTCTTAGGGACTCCTACCAAGATGTTAAGTACCGATGTAGTGCCATTACAGATTTCAGCACCAGGTTCAAGCTCCACCAAGGTTGCAAGGGTACTTCACTATGGAGACCCTGCAATTGATGAGGAAATAGTCATACCTAGTTATGAATCTAGAACTATGAACCTAGCATAGATATATGAAGTGCAAGAGGCACTAGAGAGAAGGAAGAAACAAGAGATACTCATAAATGAATATAGATAGAAGCAAGCATTGGTGGAAATCAAAGACATATTTCTTGATGCATTTAGCTTGCAAGTACCCAATGAAACCAAGCTCATCATAGAGAAATTGTCCAATATAGTGGATCGGGTACAAAATGAAGACCTTGATACTAATGTTAAGTTATTAGAATGGTCTGAAAAGAAGTTTCAAATGAAAGTCAATGAAAAGATATCTAGTGAGATAACACTTTCACAAGTATAATTGGCTAAGAAGGTTGAAAAAGTGAAAATAGTACTTGGGAATCTTTTCTCATTGTACACCAAGTTGTGTGACTCATCATACTTTACACAAAAATCTAGCGAAAAAATACTGAGCTTGGAATAATATCTCAAGATTTCTAGCACATAGCTGCCTAAAGATCCAGCTCAGAGTGAGAAGCATTTTGCAACTACACTTCATACACAGAAGGAGTTAGCTATATGGATAGCAGAAGAGGCAATTATTAAGGCCAAATTAATGCAGATTCAATCCTTCATTACTCAACATCTAGAAGTCCTACATAAGGAATAGGCCTATGTAGAAAATGTTTTGAAGAAAGACCCAAATGTGTCTACACTAGAAGGCCTAGTACATCTTATAACAGAGACAGCGATCCAGCACAAATCATTGGAAATAGCATTGAAAAATTGGGATGCTTCTCTAAAGATGATCATGGAGGTAAATAAAACATTTTTGGCTAAATATTCTATTCATCCTTAGGACCCTTTGACATAAGTGTCAAAAAGGGGGAGATATTTGCAGATTGCATTATGTAAATAAATGGGGGAGATATAGTATTTTGGGAGATATACCCATAGGAGATAATAAGAATGGATGTATAAATAAATAAAGGGAGACATACCTAGAGGGGCAGATGTTCAAATTTTGTGGGAGAAATAAGGATATAGCCAAAAGGAGAATAAAACCGCAAAAAGATGTAAAGATGTGTGAAAGAGTATCAGCAAAAATATAGAAGAGTATAAACAAAGAAAAAATAGGGTACACAAAAATAGATGCAAAGGAATGATAAGGCAGATTATGGAATCAGCATGAGACAAATTCAGCTCAAAGAGTTTTTGGCTATAGAGATGGCACACCAACTTAGGGGGAGTTACAAATTTTTGAGGTATATAGAATTTTGAACAAGTTTTTGAAATTTTGTACATATGCTGAATAGAATATGTATTATGCTCATAGAGACTAGATCTATAATGCTTAGTTAAGTGTTTTTCCCACTCATGTCAAAGGGGGAGATTTTTAGTCTCAAATTGGTTTAGACAATTGAGTGTCAATACACTTAACAAATTCTCAAAGATGATGTTGAGTATAATACAAAAGCTGAGCTAGAGTGTGTTTCGAGCCAGAGAATTTAATAGGTGTAGAGTGAACTTCAAGTGTCAAGTGATCTTCAAGTGCCTAGTGAAGTTCAAGTGGTGAGTCACTATAGATGTTGAGTGAGACAAAATTACTATAGGAGTTGAGTGAAACATAATTCCTATATGTGTCGAGCATCAGCAACTAGCAAGTGTTGAGTAACACAGAATCAACATATGAGTTTGTATCTTCGCAAACTCAAATGTAAACCATTTTTGGAGCCAACATAGGATGAATCTTGAAGGTTCTTGAAGAAAAGATCAAATATTTTACATTACCTATGTAATTAGCATGCAGACAATAAAAAAAAATGGAGAAGGCATGCAACCAATAGGAAAAGTGCATGAATTGAGTAGGAAATGAAGAGTAAATAATGATTGTAGATTCATATCTAACCCTAAGTCTTCAAAATCTTTAAAAGGAGGATAATACCCCATTTTATGCACATGGATGAGAGAAGTGTATGGGTGAAATATAGTGAAATTCAGAGGGAGTTTGAATAGAGCATCAAAGATTCAAAGAGTGACATATTAGATCAAGAAAGGATCAAAGAAGACAAAGAAAAACAAGGATCTAGAATCAGCAATTGAGGATTGCAAGTCATCAAGTCAATACATTCTTCTATACTTCCTAACCATTGTATTGTAAGAATGAAAATCCTATGTTGATAGGTTGGCTTAGTAGCTATATTGGTTTAGCAACCACATTGTAAATCCTTAATAGGATTGTAAATCCTTAATAGGATTGTAAATCCTTTAGTAGGGTAGCATTCCAAGTGAATGTTTGTACATCCTTTTACTAGGTCACTTTTAATAGGGTGTAAAGTCTTTAACAAGATAGGCCTTTCACAGGAAAAACCATTGGAAGTGGTCAAACATTATAACCTTAAACATTTACATATTGTTGTAGTGATACTTTGTGGGTGTCATCCCCACCCCAGTTTTACCTTCTCATTTTGGAGGGTTTCTAGGTTACCAAATTCTTGTGTTATTTGTTTTCATGCATGTCTTTACTTTTATGTTTATTAGATGGATTAGATGGATGTGAATGTTTTCAGTTAAAAGGTTTTGAAATGGTGAAAGTTAGTTACTTCTAATTCACCCCCCCTCTCAAAATTAAATCTTCCCACTTGTAAATTCCAACAACTATGAATACCAGCAATGGGGATTATCAACCTTCCCCTTGTTGATGCCAATTAGTCCATTGTGAATCTCCTCCACTAGGTAAGATGAATAATAAAAAATATAGCTCATACCGTAGTATAGTGTCTGAGAAATTATAAAAAGTAGAGAACCCTAGATGTGATCTTGCTCATCCATAACAAAGATTTTGCAGAGGGGGACATAAAGGGATTATGCCCTAGTATTAAATTATTTCTTTACTAAGGGCTTTGGAGTGTGAGATTTCACTAATGAAATATGTCGTATCTTTACAAAATGCTCTTCTGGTGGCCCTCCCCATAGGTATATTCTCTGAACATTGTACCTTGCCTACAAATCATCCAAATCAATATGTTCATGTAGGGCTTGGTTAGGGTTCAGCATGAAAACTTCTCTGATAGCTTTAGTTGCTACCCTAAATAGTTTATCTCCTTTGTGATTTTTGACAACCCTCAGCACAGGATCATACATCTTTGTCAACATTGTCAACAAGTATTAATCAAAGAAAACATTAGGGACAATCAACTTTCGAATGTCAAATTCCCATACATTACTCAACAAAATATCATGTTTCATCTGTGAAAACCACTATCTAAATAGCTCCAAACCACCCATTGTTGTCTTTTCATCTCTCAACCAATTTCCCTTGTCATAAAACCCCTCACTAATTATCAATCTAGGGTTTTTTGGGACCAACTCCTTTCCTTTAGTTGCTTTGTTGGTAGAGAGGGGAAATTTCTCAAGGAAATCATCATGCACATTTCTATGCTAATAATCTATCTTTATGGAAAAATCCCTTTGTGGAGGCAATTTATCAATTCAATAAATTTGAGATTGGAGCTCTTTAGACAACAGAAATTTAGGCACTTACCCAAAAAAAATTTGACCTCAATAAGATAGTTTGTTTACAACAACTCACTATGTAGAAAACTCAAAGTCTAAGCTCTACTTTACTGTGTTTCAAATTTCTTTCACTTTTTAACTAGTTATTGAGCAAATTGTAGAATTTATGAAAAATTCTTTTGAACAAGATTTCTTTAAAGCACTATTAATGCTCCAATAGTCAAATTGTGAAAATTATGCTATGAATTTGAAAAAGGGTCATTGATCTAGGTAAAGTATAATGGCTAAGATTCAAACTTTGCAATTGCATGACCTTTTACCTAGTTGGACACATGTCAAAATCTCATATTCTTACAAACTCAAACACTTTTATTATGTTATAATATGACCATCGTCAATCCTTTTAGATCTCACGGTCAAGAGAGATCCTTGTTTCTTTAACATTCCTTTTAAGAAATGAGCCCATTGAGATATGCATCATTACCTCACATTCTCACTTTGATTAAAAGCCTTGCATCTTCTTTATGTGAGAATACAACTATGGTTGATCCTTGAGTAATAGATGGTCGAGATCTCTTTCTACTACTATATTTAGAATATGGCCCACATAGACATGTGGAAGATTTTTGCATTTTCACTTTGCATAAAATCCAAACATTTTTATCTTGCAAGAATGCGACAACCATTGATCATTTGAAGATCTGGCAGTTAGGAAAAATTATTAATCCATGTTATACTTATTACATAGAGTGAATAAGAACACACCATATGGTATCCCATAGTGACAACATCCCCTTTGCAACTCGTAACGCAAGCTGGTCTCTCAAGTTTTGCATGTTGAATTCTCACTTTCTCACTTCGGTTAAACATTTCACATTTTGGCTTTTCTAGAATATGATAGCCCTTGATCATCACTTGAATCAATGATTAGGGAAGAAATTTCAATTTGACTTTGGAACCAATCTAAGTGTGGTAGGTGGCATATTATAGTAAAACACGTTGGGGTAAGAAGTTATGGCCCCCACCAAGACACACGTCAACATGTTGCATTCTCACTTTCCTTAAACACTATGCACTTTAAATCTATGAGAATGTGACATCTATTAATCTAGAAAGAGATCAACGACTATTGCAAACAACTAATTTATGGATCTCCTTAGGTCTTATAGGATAAGTTTCACTCTATCACTTTTTCACTTTGGTTAAAAGCTTTACATCTTGAACCTACAAGAATGTGATGCCTATTAATCTTAGAAAGAAATCACCGATTGTAGTAGTAATTTATTAGAAGGGTTACAAATGAGGAACATTATATGGCACAACCTAACCACAATGCAACCATGGGTTAAAACTAAGTCACAAGCTAGGGCAAAATGAAAATTGTGAAAGATTTTAGAAAAACTTTAGAGTAAGGGATTAAAAGGATACTAGGGCCTTTTCAAATCTCCCACCTCAAATTTAAAAGTGTAGTTCATTAAAATTTTCAAACACCCAGGGTAAAATGAGACAAAAGGACACAATAGTTAGGGTCTTTCTAGGGCATGGTTGATCATGAGAAAAATAAACCCTAATTGCTTATATGGAGTAAACTAGATTTTTACAATGAATTTTAAAGATTTCAATTGGGTAAAAAAACTAGGTCAATAGTGGCTCTATTTGGAGATGATGAATAAACTATATTCATACGAGGGCTTAGAATATCTAGTAGAAGCATATCACAAACTTGACAAAAACTGAAAATTTTCTTAGAGATCAATGTGCACACAAAGAAAACACTACAAATATGTACAGAGAGGCAAACATATATACAAGAATTTACAAAAAGCACATAGACCTAAACTATTGTCCATGGAAAGAAAAGGTACCTTCAATAGAATTACTTCTTCAAGAATTGTCCATGAACTAGAAATTCAAGAATGTCACTTGATAGTTCTTTAAAAACATATGAATCCTTGCCCCATGTAGATTCAATTAAATATGGGCCAATCCAAATGGGATCAAAATTTCCATGCTTTTCTTTATCTTCAATTCTTGTATTCCACATCAGAATTAGGTCTTCGAGCTCAAATTTTTTCCCACTACTTTCTTGTCATATAGGTGTTTTACCTACAATTGCAATTTAGAATTTCTAATAGAGGCTTCCTTCCTGGTTTTATTCAATCCTACCAATTCTTTCTTTCTTTCTTTCATGTCATCTATAATATCATCACAATACATCTAGATATAATTGTATAGGCCTACTAGGTTATTTTTGAGGCATTCTTGCTTGAATTCCATATGCTAGATTAAAAGGTGAAACACCTATTGCCCATTTATTTTTTACTTTGTTAGCCCAAACTACTAGGTGAAGCTTAGAATCCCATACCTTTTTATTATCATCTAATGTCCTCTTTGTGATCTTTAATAGAATTTTATTAGTGTATTCAACTTACCCATTTCCCTATGGATGATAAGGGGAGGATGTTGATCTTGCAGTGCCATATTTGTCACAAAACTTTATAAATTCCTCTTATCTAAAACACATAGCATTATCAATCACAATCCTTTTACGATACTTAAATGTAGTTATGATGTTATTTAACAAAATATATTTTTACCACTTTAATAGTAGCTTTCCTTGTAGGAATGGCCTCTACCCATTTTGTGAAGTAATATTTTCCTACTAGTATCCATGAATAACTAGTACTGGACTTAGTTGAGATTTCACCTATTAAGTCCATTCCCCACTATTGGAAAGGTGCTTGCACTTCTACTAACTTCAAAGGGGTATTTCCAAAGAATTTTAACTTTCTAGAAAATCACTAGCAAGAATCACATTTCTTAACCAAATATGTGCATCTTTGAAGAAACTTGGCCACCAAAAGCTAGCTCTCATTATTTTGTGGGTTGTAGTCTTTTCCATGTAATGACCTCCACGTACTCCTAAATGCATATCAGTGTGTATTTTTTTAATTCCTTTTGATCAATACACTTAAAAAGTATTCCTTCAAAATTTCAACACCATAGAGTACCATTAACAATGATGTATCTAATTGCATGGAACTTTACAGATCTCTTTACATTATCAATTAAATGGGGCAAAGTCTCCATGTGTTGTAAGTAATAAAATCATATCCTTGTACCAATCATAATCATCCATATCACATGTGTCTGATCTAAGATCTTCACATACAACATTTATTTGGTTAGCATCCAAATTTGATTGGGCCATCAATTTTTCTAACCCTTGGCCCCTCACCAGTTTTGTAATTTGGATCTCAATGTTAAAATCTTGAATTATATTAATCTATCTATACCTTATGCTAGATACCTCTTGCTGAGAAAATATATCTTTAATTGTTGCACTAGGCACAAATGCAATTACAATGAAACCAACTACATAGCACCTAAAAGCCTTCATAGCCTTGACAAGAGCATATGTCTACTTCTCATTAATCTCATATTTTAACTTTATAGGTTGGAGAGATTTTCTAAAAAATGCAATGGGTTGTTCATACCCTTCTTCATTCTTTTGAAGTAAAATTGTTGTTATGGTATAGAAATAGGTAAAAGATAATATATTCATTGTCTTTGCATAATCTACTATTCTCAACACTGGTTCTTTTTTTATGGCATACTTGATTTCTTGGAAAGAAGCATATGGCTCGCCTTCCCAGTTGATTGTTGCTCCTTTTTTAAGCATTTTGGAAATAGGTATGCTAATCTTAGTAAAATTTGTTACAAACCTTCAAAATAAGTTGACTTGGATAAAGAAGGATTGAATACCTTTGAAATTCTTAGGTTTAGGGACTTTATCTATTGTTTCCACCCTTTTGGGATCAATATTCACTCTATCTTTGGACACACTGTGGCAAAGTAATTTTCCTTATGTTACCCCAAAAGTGTACTTCTTTAGATTCAATGAAACTCCATACTCCAAGGCCTTTATAAAAATATTCTCTAGATGCCTATAGTGGCCCTCAAACTTTGTTTAATATTCTATAGATCATCTTGATAAACAACCATAAATTTATCAATGTATTCTTTGAATGCAACATCCATGGCTCTCTAGAATGTAGCTCTTGCATTTATCAAAACAAAAGACATCTGAACATACACATATGTTCCCCAAGGAGTTGTGAAATTTTTCTTGAATTGTTCCTTCTCATCAACCAGAACTTGGTTGTATCTAGAGAAACCATCCATTATGGACAATAATTTTTAACTAGTTACCTGCTGCAACATAGCATCCATGTTTGGCAAACCATAGTTATCCTTCAGGGAAGTAATGTTCAAATTTCTAAAGTCAATACATAATCTAATGTCATCATTTTTCTTCCTAACTGGCACTAGGTTAGATACCCATGAAGAATTTCTGATAGGCTTAATTATCGCCCATCTCTTAGCTTTATAAGCTCTTCTTTCATTTTGGGGGCTAATGTGAGATTAACAAGTCTTTGCTTTTGTCTAAAAGGCTTGAGATTCTCTCTTAGTGGTATTACATGCTGAAAAAGGTCTTCCCTATATGTTTTAAGGTCATCATATGACCATGCAAATACATGCCTAAATTTCTTAACCAAATCAATCAAAGATTTTCCAATTGCACGAGATAGAGTCTTACCTATGTACACCTTCTTGGGTGATTCATTTGTTCCAAGGTTTACTTCTTCAATCTCCTATGGTTTTTTTTCCTTTGACTTCTAAATGCACTCTGTCTTGATTGTCAAATACACTCTCTAATACCACCAATCCTTTGGGCACTTTGTTTTTTTTTAATTGCAAAATTTCTTGGCCAAAAATGGTCTCCTTGCCATCTATATTTTCAAACAAAGTGCTGCAATCAAATTATTGGCCATGGTATTTGTCATTATTGAGGAGAAAATTCAAAATATCTTTATCATCCTCAAATACCTGCGAGTTCTCTATGTTATCAATGATGGATGGCATGTTTTGCATTTCAATTTTAGAAACACCAGCAAATGATATGTCATCAGGTTTAATGGATACATTAGCCAATAGATTGGTTATCTTATTATTACTCCTATCCATCTAAGAAATAATAAAAGCATCAAATGCTTCAATCTGATCCCAAAAAACAATCCTATATTGTTTCAACCTCTTGTTCTTGGATGCATATGCTTCCTTTATCTGAGACACAAGCAATTCTAAATCACCAATAACATGCAATTTTTTGATACCATATTTTGTAGCCACCTTTAATCCAAGCAATAATGCTTCATAATTTGTAATGTTATTGGTACAATTAAAATTCAAGGTGAATGATTATCTAAAAGTATTCTTGTCTAGAGATATGAAAACTACTCTAGCTCCTAACCCATCCTTAGAATTAGCCCTATCAAAATACATAGTCCAAAGATTGTGAGAATTCAAACATTATGTTGCTTCTTGTGAAATAAATGAGACTGTCTTTTCAATTTTTTTAATAGTGATTTTATCTCTAAAAGCATTCACCTCTATATCTAAAAAACAAGTAGCATCTGTATCAATATTTTCTTCAAGCATGTGGGTACCACTTGGTTCTCTGTCAACCTTAATGGCTTTATCCCCCATGTGAAATGCAACATAAGACATATCACATTGTAGGCTACATCTCATTGTAGTGCTCCACTTTCTAGAGAGAAACATTCCATACTATGGAGGAATATCATTTACTAAGACAGTCATTGTTAAGTCAGTATTAGGATAGGCAGCTAGTTTAAAAGGCAATGCATAAATTGTTTCTATGATAGGGACCTCTCTAGCATTCATGGCTTTACACCTTCCTTTCTTTGTATCTACTTTTAAACCAAGGGTTTCCATTATTTAAAATGGTATGATAGTATTTGAGGCTCCTGAATCAGTCATACCATTTTTTAAGGTCCTACCATTTATGATCAAGCTAAGGAAGAAAGGGTTAATGTTCTCTATATATGTTGCAAATGAATTATCCAAATACATCTAGGGTATTTGAGACATGAATCCTTTTTCTTCTTTTTATTTCACTACAAGTGGTATTTCTTGCCCTATTGATGAGTCCCTTTCAAAAACATCACTATTTCCAAGTCCTCCTAACTAAGAAAGAGCTTTATTCTTGTGTTCTTCGATCCTAAACATCTCAGATAGAGGGATTTTTATAGTAATTTGTGACAACATAGAAATCATGTCTCCAGGGTCATATACAATAGGTTTGAAAAGATTACATCTATTTTCTTGCACTTGAACCGTGGGATCCTCCATTTGTCTAATGACATCATGATTTCTTTTATTTTCTTGTGTATTAACCTTGATTGTGTCTACACCTTGGAACTACAATTTCTTTTTGGGTTCTCATTTCCTATTCTTACTATCTTTGATCTTCACTGTCAGAGGATAATCCTCTTTGTTCCTATCACCCATTTTATGTGTTATGTCTTTAATGAAAATACCAGTTTCTTTCTTAATAACATTGTTTATAGTCTTATTTCTAAGTTTATAAGTGTTGTGAACTTGGGCTACCATATCACTAGTTATCCTATCAATTTCTTCATTAGATGGTTCCCTCAAATTCATATGCTCAACATTTTATATCATATTGCACATCCTATCCTCATTTTGTTCCTCGTCATCTGAAAATACTTTTTGATGATGCAATTGATACATATGTCTTTGACTACTAAAATCAATCTCAAAATCTTCTAGATTAGATTCTTAACCATTATCACATAAATTAATCATATTAAATTCACATATTCTTGACTCTTTTCTTCCTCATCTTCTTTAGGATTTACTTTCTTATTTGCAGAGAATGATTGGGAAAGAACATAATAATCAAGAGAATGAGGAGACTAGAATATAATATACCAAGTGTTGGAATTTACAAGTGGGAAGGTTTACTTCTAAGAGGGGGGTGAATCAGAAGTAACTAACTTTCAACCATTTAAAAAACTTTTATCTAAGATCATTCACATGCATTTAACATATCTACTTAGCATAAAAACTAAAGACATGCATGAAAATAGATAACAAAAGATTTTGGTAACCTAAAAACCCTTCAAAATGAGAAGGTAAAATTGGGGTGGGGATGACAGCCACAAATTATCACTGCAGCAATATGTAACTATTTAAGGTTAAAAAGATTGACCACTTCCAATGGTTTGCCCTATGAAAGGCATGTACTGTTAAAGACTTTACACTCTGTTAAAAGCAACCTAGTTAAAGGATTTACAAACACTCACTTGGAATGTAACCCTATTAAAGAATTTAGCACCCTGTTGAAATGCTTACAACATGGCTATTAGACCAACCTATCATCATAGGATTTTCATTCCTAATAAAATGGCTAGAAAGTATTAGAATCTAATGACCTGATGATTTAGAATCTTTAATTACTGATTATAGATCCTTGTTTTACTTTGTCTATTCTAATCCTTCCTTGATCTGATATATCTCTCCTCATAGTTTTGATGCTCTATTCTAACCAACTAGATTATGCAATGTTTCTCTTCTGTCTAAGTCTTTACACCCTTTTGAACTTTGCTACCATTCTCACATACAATAATTTCACACACATATATGAATAATGGGGTTTTGTCCTCCTTTTAAAGGTTTCAAAGACTTAGGGTTAGGTATGAATCTATGATCGATATTCATTCTTCTTTTCTGCTCAATTCTTTCACTTTTCCTATTTCTTGCATGATTTCTCCATTTTTCTTATTGGTTGCATGTTGATTACATAGGGAATGCAAAATATTTGATCTTATCTTCAAGATCCTTCAAGATTCATCCTGAGTCGACTTCAAAAATGGTTTACATCTAAGTTTGTGAAGGCACAAACTCATATGATAATTCTATGTTACTCAACACTTACTAGTTGTTGATGCTTGACACATATAGGAATTCTATCTCACTCAGCTCCTATAGTAATTCTATTTAGCTTGGCATCTATACTTTTCTCAGTACCTATAGTGACTCAGCATCACTTATCACTCGATACTTGAATCTTGCTCAGTACCTAAAATTCACTCGGCACCTATTGAATCTTTGGCTTGGCACATACTATAGCTTAGCATCTGTATTATACTCAGCATCATCTTGAGAATTGGTTAAGTGTGTTAATACTCAATTGTCAAAACCAATTTGAGACCAACAATCTCCCCCTTTGACATGAGTGGAAAAAACACTTAACTAAGCACTATGAATTTGATCTCTATGAGTATACTACACATTCTATTCAGAAAATGTACAAAACTTCAAAAGCTTGTTCAAAATTTTGTAGATGATTATATACCTCAAAAACTTGTAACTCCCCCTGAGCTGATGTGCCATTTCTATAACCAAAATTTCTTTAAGCTGAATTTGTCTCATGCTGATGTGTCTGATACTCTTTGCCTTGTCTACTCTATGGCTGGTTTGTATCTACTCTATTTGTACTCCCCCTTTGTTTCTACCCCCCCCCCCCCCCCCTTTTACACATCTCCTTGTATTTTTTGTTGTCCTTCTAGCTTTATTTATTTTTGTCTCTCCTTAGAACTCAAATTTTTATATCTCCCCCTTTGGGTATATCTCCCCCATATCTACATAATGTATTATCTCCCTCATTCTTATTATCTCCTATCTTTAATATGTCTCCCCCTTTTTGACACTTATGTCAAAGGGTCCTAAGAATGAATGGAATATTTAGCCAAAAATGTTTTATTTACCTCCATCATCATCTTTAGAGAAGCATCCCAATCGTCTAAGGCAATTTCTAGAGCTTTGAGTTGGATGGTTCTCTCTATTGCAATATGTATAATGCTTTCTAAAGTAGAAAGATTAGGATCTTTCTTTAAAACATTTTCTACATAGGCCACTTCTTTATGTAGTACTTCTAGATGTGGGGTGATAGTAGATTAAATTTGTATCAATTTGGCCTTAACATTAGCCTCGTCTGCTGTTAATATAGCTAAATCCTTCTGGGTGTGAAGTATTGTTGCAAAATGCTTCTCACTTTGAGCTGGATCCTTAGGTAGCTATGTGCTTGATATCTTAAGGAGTATTCTCTAGCTAGTCTCTTGTGTGAAATATGAAGAGTCACATAGTTTGGAGTATAATGAGAATATGTTCTCAAGTACTATTTTCACCTTTTCTATCTTCATAGCCAATTTCACTTGTGATAGTGCTATCTCACTAGATATCTTCTCATTAACTTTCATTTGAAATTTCTTTTCAGACTATTCTAATAATTTAAATTTAGTATAAAGGTCTTCATTTTGTACTTGGTCCACTATGTTGGGAAATTACTCTGTGATGGGCTTCAGGTACTGGCAAGCTAAATCCATCAAGGAATATGTCTTTGATTTCTACTAATGCTTGCTTTTGCCTATACTCATTTCTGAGTATCTCCTACTTCTTTTTCCTTTCCAATGCCTCTTGCTCTCTTTCCTTGGGGGTTGTCTCCTCTTCCTTGTCTTCTTCTCTTCTACTTTGATTAATTACAATGATTTTAGGAGGTGCACCTTGACTTTGTGTTGTAGGATCCTTTTGTCCTATTTTCTCCTTATCTTGCTCCTTGGAAATTACTGTAATTGAAGTGTCAACCTTAATAGTTATGTATTTTGTTGCTTTCTCTTTTGGTTGATCACTTGTAGCTATAGGAGGTTGTGAAGGTGGTTCTTGTGTGTTCACCTTCTCCTTGATCATTTCAGCTACATCTTTTTGTAACTCTTCTACACTCACCAAAACAGGATTTGTGCACAATTGTGATTGCAATGTTATTTGGTGAAGGATCTTTTTGAGATCCTCTGTAGTCAATGAATTAATGTTTTGACCTGTGGTGTCAGGAACATCCTTTATAATTACTTTCTCTATAGATTTAGGTTCTATATGTGGAGGATTGGGTGGTGGCAATTGGGTGTCTTGGAAACTTTGTTCTTGTTGCTACTCCTCAGTTGTTGCCTCGTCACCTTCATGTGTCTTCTCCTCCACTATAACCTCTTCTTTCTCTTTCTTTCCTTCTTCCTCTTTCTCATTTTCCTCTCCTTTATCTTCATCATTTCTTCCCTCAAAGGGATCTTCTTGTACTTCCTTGATATTTTTTAACCCATAAATCAATTTCCACATTTGTGTGGACTTCTTTACAACATACTCAATTTTATTTTGTAGAATGTTGAAGGCTCTCTATTTGGGTAAAAAATTTTCTCCCATCTTTCTTGTTAGCCTTGCTTATTTGACCTTTTGTAAGGTCTGGCATTACATGAGCCAATGTTGACTCCCTTATTTCCTTCTCCATTTCTAGGCAATCATGCCATTTATTTTCAACTAGTGAGCTTAGCTCCTTAGGCATTGAATTATCTAGTTCAAGTGGAGTAGTCTTGAACTTGGCCATCATAGTGTAGATAGATTCTTCCACTATATTTTTCTCTTCTCTACTCAGCTTATTAAAATCAATGGTCTTCAAACTAGTTAAATCTACATTATCCCTAATGTTGTCACAGACATTTTCAAGATCAAATTTGGTGGTATGACTTACCACTCTGAATTGATCATTGTCGAATTTTGTCTTTTCTTTATCTAACTCTAGGGATTCAACATATTTTCTTATTTTCCTTTCTACTACCCCTCCTTGCTCTATGGCTTTTTTCTTTTCCTATTCCTTTGCCACTTATTTTTTTGCCCTAGTATATGCCCTTGTAGTAGGCTTGGTTGGTCTCAGCTTTATTGCTTTCTTCTTTCCTTTGGGTTGTGCAGTAGGTTGTTTCTATGCCTTTCTCTTCTTAGGCTTTGGCTTTGGTGCTCCTTTCTTGGCTCCTTCTTCTTCCTCTACATCCTCACCCATGCCTTGGGTCAAAGCTAATGGTTCTTGACCTTGTTCTTCTTAATCCTCATCTACTTCTTTATCTTCTTCCTCTTCAGCAGTGCCCTCACCAAATTTTGCCTTTAAATTCTTCACAAGTTTGTCCTTTTTCTTCAGTGTGGAGGGAATTTTTAACTCCATTTCTACCTTTGACCTTAACACATCATAAGTACCAAAATTTGGTGCACTCTTGTCTACATCCTCTACTAATAATGTAGTTATAGTTGTAGATGCTTCATCTATATTTATCTCATATCCAAGAGGTCTTAGCCATCTAACCCTTGGTATGGTTGCTTGTATGTAAGTATAATCAATATCTACAAGAAAAAATGCATCATTAACATTTTGTTCTACTAATGAAACTAGTATCCTTAGCCTCTATTTCATGGATTTTTTGAAATCCTCAAAATAACTTGTCATGAGAGTTTCAAAATTGGCTCCCATTTGTTTAATATATTCATTTACTTGAGCTATTCTAGTCATGTTGGTTTTCTAGCTGATTTTACCAAAGGATGGAAATTCATTTTTTAAATAGAAAAATATGCAAATCAAAATTGCACCAAATTTGCACTGTGCTCCCTTAGTTCTCCTGATTGCTGCCAAGTTCTCATTGATTTGTTGCAATTGCAATTTTGCAAGATCATAAGTATGATCCTTTTTCACTAGTTTGTAGCCAACATCAACTGTAATGCAAGGTGCACTATTAAGTCTACTGGATTGATAGAATTTGTGAGAAATAACCCTAATAGTAAAGTCAATAAGAGGGTCTTGAATGGTATCTATAGTCATTCCTCTCTTGGTCCATTTGGCACCTATATTTTTCTCAATTGCTTCCTTAGAGTTACTTCTAAGGGTCTTTGGCCAATCTAGTATTGGATATCCTATTACTCTATGAATGAAACTCTTTGATATCTTGATTGGAACATCTTTCATCCATAAACTTCCATCATGAACCCTACTTAACACTATCCTGATCCATTCAGTTTTGAAAACTATGGAAAATTCTAGGGCATGAGTCAAACCCACATTCTCAACAATTTGGTACCTTCCTTCAAGACTCTATTTTCACACAACTTTTCATAGGCTTCCCTCATCTCCATGTCTCCAATGGCTCCTATCTTGTAATTGTAACATCTTGGACCATAACTACCTTAGGAGGAATAATAGATAGGGCTCCAATTGGGTTATTTTTGTATGCCACTTCAGGGATTGGCCAGAAATTATGTTGTTTTACTTCGTTAGACACAAGTTGGACCTCAAACAGCTCTGTATCCTATGATTTCCTAGAACTAGACACCATTTGTGTGATCTGGGGTTTAAACATGAAGAAATTTAAAACTACGTAACTTGGCACTAGTGTAAATACCTTGAATCAATTTTGTTGTGCTAAATCACTATTGAAATTAGCTCAAATGTTGGATTCTCTACTTTGAAGTCATTCTACTCTCTTCTTCATCCTAGCTCTTTGTTCATGATGAAGAAAAATGGTTCAAAATATGATCATATACCCTATTTTTGTAGCATTTAATGCTTAGTGTGTTTATAGGTGTCCACTCGGCTTCTTAGGTATTTCTGTATTTCTCGGCTTTCATTGTCTTTCCACCACTCAGCATCCATTGAAGTATCCCTCACTTGGCTTTAACTTAAATTTCTCTTTGCTTGGCTTCTACTACCAACTCAATTGTAACTAATCATTCAGCTTCTACTAATTTTTGAAATCAACTCAGCATGTATTGAAAAAAAAATTTTACTCAGCATATGAGGGTAAATTTTCTTATAATATTGGTGATAACTTGAAGTTTTAACTTTACATCTCTATTCATACTAATATTTCATTTTCAGTACTTACTTATCTTGGGATTGATGTATGATAAAGCTTTGTATATCAGTTCCACATACCTTCTTGTGCTTAGTTGGATGAAGTGTGATCACTTGACCTTTTAGGTGAAATGATCCCTTCATTTGATGTGTTGCTTCCATCTTTCTTCTTCCATGTCTTATTCATTTCTCCTATGATGTGTTAAACATCTACCTTCTCTTTTCCTTTGTTAATCTCTAATTTGGGTGCCTTTGACCTTGTTGGGCAATTCCTACTGATATGTCTAGTCTTTAAACAACTTAGCATGTAGTTTGGCTGAGCCATCTGCTGTAGTTTCCACTAAAGTGTGTTCTTATGAAATTTTCAAGGATATGTCCATATTCCTGATAGTAGTGGTAGTTATACCTAGTGTTGTAATCCCAATTGTAGTGATGTCCATAATTATTTCCCTTTTCTAGTTGATTAGGTGTCTACATAGGCTTTGATCTACACTCAAAAGATCTATGTCCATATTTCTCAAAATTATAGCAGTAACCTTTAAATCTTGGTGTTCTGATAGTCCTATTCCTATATTCATGTGGTTGATGTCCTTTCTTGTTACACTTGTGACAGTGGCCCACATTCTTAGGTTTTTCATGCTAATGGACATTCTTGCTCTTGCATACATTAGAGGTATTCCTTTTTTACCACAAAAATGATAGGTAGGTTTAGTGTTCTTACCTTTGTCACTTCTTTCTTCTACGGTCTTGGATGACTCTCCTTTTTCAATGCTATTGTATCCTAGTCCTGAAGTATCATTGTTGGCTCTTGGTGATTTTAGTAGCTATTTAAAGTACTTGATGGCCTCATTAGGTTTTTTGAAGCTCTCTACAATTTCCTTCTCTCTTTTTAGGTCATTTTGTAGTTGTTCATTTTGCATCTTTAGTGTAGAGATCTCAATGTCCTTGACATTTAATTCATGATGTGCATTCATCATCTCACTTAAGGTATCTAGCTGCATATTTTAAATTCTTGCAAGCTCAATTGACTTTTCTTCTAGTCTATTGGAAAGGTTTCTCTTGTCTTCTTCTATCATAGCCTTATCTTTAATGGCTCTTTTCTTCTATTCAGTTACTTCACAAAGCATCATGGCTTGAGATTCTTGTTCAATCTTAAGTGTTCTAATTTCTTCTACTTGAGCTCTATTCTTCTCCATTAGGTCTCCTATTGTTGCATCAAACTCTTTGGAATCTCCATTTGCAAGCAATTTTGTGGTTTCAATCTCCTTGTATTGTGTATCATTCTTAGCTATGGCAATCTATTTTCTTCTCTTTAAAGATTTTCTCAGTTCTTCACTAGCTTATTCCAAAGTATATAAAGAAAGTTGTATATCAATCACCTAGTTTTCTATGATTTTCCCAAGTTTGTAAACTTCCATTTCCAGATCTTTTCTCCAAGCTCTAAGGCTCTTCCTTGTGAGAACTCAGCTCTGATACCAATTGTTGGAATTTACAAGTGGGAAGGTTTACTTCTAAGAGGGGGGGTGAATCAAAAGTAACTAACTTTTAACCTTTTAAAAAAAATTTAGCTAAGATCATTCACATGCATTTAACATATCTAATTAACATGAAAACTAAATACATGCATGAAAATAGGTAACACAAGATTTTGGTAATCCAGAAACAATTCAAAATGAGAAGGTAAAACTAGGGTGGGGATGACACCCACAAATTATCATTGCAACAATACGTAACTATTTAAGGATACAAAGATTGACCACTTCTAATGGTCTACCCTATGAAACATTTGTCATGTTAAAGACTTTACACTCTGTTAAAAGTGACCTGGTTAGAAGATTTACAAACACTCACTTGGAATGTTACCCTATTAAAGGATTTAGTACCTTGTTGAAAGGCTTACAACATGGCTATTAGACCAACCTATCATCATAGGATTTTCATTCCTAATACAATGGCTAGAAAGTATTAGAATTTGATGAGTTGATGACTTACAATCTTTAAATGTTGATTCTAGATCCTTGTTTTGCTCTGTCTATTCTGATCCTTCTTTGATCTGATATATTTCTCCTCAAAATTATGATTCTCTATTCTAACCAACTAGATTCTACAATGCTACTTTTCCCTCTAATTCTTTACACCCTTCTGAACTTTGCTAGCATTCTCCCATACAATACTTTCACACACATATATGAATAATGGAGATTTGTCCTCCTTTTAAAGGCTTCAAAGACTTAGGGTTAGGTATAAATCTATGATCAGTATTCATTCTTCTTTTCCTCTCAATTCTTTAACTTTTCCTATTGGTTGCATGTTTTCTCCATTTTTCTTATTGGTTGCATGTTGATTACATAGGGAATGCAAAAGATTTGATCTTATCTTTAAGATCCTTTGAGATTCATCCTGAGTTAGCTTCAAAAATGGTTTACATCTGAGTTTGCAAAGGCACAAACTCATATGTTGATTCTATGTTACTTGGCACTTACTAGTTGCTGATGCTTGGCATATATAGGAATTCTAAGTCTTTACACCCTTCTAAACTTTGCTAGCATTCTCTCATACAATACTTTCACACACACATATATGAATAATGGGCTTTTTTCCTCCTTTTAAAGCTTCAAAGACTTAGGGTTAGGTATGAATCTATGATTAGTATTCATTCTTCTTTTCTACTCAATTCTTTCAGTTTTCCTATTGGTTGCATGCTTTCTCCATTTTTCTTATTGGTTGCATGTTGATTACATAGGGAATGCAAAAGATTTGATCTTATCTTCAAGATCCTTTTAGATTCATCCTAATTTGCCTTCAAAAAAGGTTTACATCTAAGTTTTTGAAGGCACAAACTCATATGCTAATTCTGTGTTACTTAGCACTTACTAGTTGTTGATGCTCAACACAATTAGGAATTTTGTCTCACTCAGCTCCTATAGTAATTATGTTTAGCTTGGCATCTATACTTTGCTCAACACCTATAGTGACTCAGAATCACTTATCACTTGGCACTTGAATCTTGCACGGCACCTAAAGTTCACTCGACACCTATTGAATCTTTGGCTCAGCATATACTATAGCTCAGCATCTATATTAAACTCAGTATCATCTTGAGAATTGGTTAAGTGAGTTGACACTCAATTGTCAAAACCAATCTAAGACCAACACCAAGGCATGTCTTCCATCAAATTTATAGAATTTCTTTGTAGTGGGTCTGATGTACCTTTTTCCTTTGTGCATTAGGTAGGATTATGAATGATTTTACCATCCTTCCATTGTGTAGTATAGGGATAGTTCTACATGTTGGTCTACTTTTTGTATTTATTATTGAATTGAGGCTTCTCACAAGAATTTGTCTTATTTTCATGGTTTACTGGTAGATTCATATTCTTAAGAAGATTCATAACTTGATCCATCTTATCATCCTCAAGCTTCTTAATTGCAATAGGCTTATCACTTTCTTTTCTATTATCCCTAGGATTGAACAACTTTGGATCATCTCTTCTCCCTAACTTACCAGATGTTTTACTATAATTTTATATGATGACAACCATTTTACACGCATCCCTCAGTGTCCTATGATCTTTATCTCTTAGAGTGTAGGCCATCTTACTATCAAAATTATTGAAATAAGTGGTAAGACACACATCATCACCTAGTCTAATTACTTGAAATTTTTGGAGTTCTTTAGAATAACTGAGAGGGAGTGAATTAGTTATCCAAGGTCTAGATGTACAAATAAAAAATTTAATAGCTTATTGAACCCATATCTGTAAAACATATTCATGCATGCATTAATTAGATCATACAATCACTTAAACTTGTATATTACTATTCTAGGTCAAAACATATTTGTAAAAATGTAAACATGAAACATAACACATTTAACACTAGGATTTTACATGGAAACTCAATTTGGGAAAAACAACCAATAACATGCTACTCATTCTCACTATTCTGAAGTGATGCCCTATGAAAGGCCAACCCTATTAAAGGTTACAATACACACTGTTAAATGTGACATGGTTAAAGGATTTCAATGACCCTATTAGGAGTGAGCCTTGTTAGAGGAATTTAGATCATTCACTTGGAATGTCACCTACTTAAAGGATTTACAAATGACTGTTAGGTCAACCTTAATCCAAAAGATTTACCCTAGATTGGTACAATGATTAGAAATTAATAGTAAGGCTTGATCTAATAATAAATTACAACTCAATATAAATAATGAATTTGATAAATAATGCTAGAAATAGTATGATTGATAATTTTAGGTCAATGAAATGGCTCTACCATGAATTGGAGGAGGCCAAAGAAAGAATGGGTTACTTGGAAAACCAAGGGAAGAAGTTAGAACATGGAAATTTGACAGATTAGGGGGATGTCCTTAGGTTGGTTGAAAAAAGAATTTAGAATTTGGAAAATTAAAATCATAATTTGACAAACCTGATGATTTCAATTCTAACTTCTCTTAATGAAAACATCTCTTCTCTTGCCAAAAAGTTGAAAGCCAGGGGTTTCTTCAAGGATAAAAAGGAAAAGGATAGAGCCAGAGATAGGATGGATAAGGATGTGACTATAGAAATTACCTTCAGCAACTTGGATTGAACAGGTTAGAAAAAGCAGGAGCATATGGTTGAGGAGATCCAAAAAGCCTATGAAGCAGTGCAAATGATGCAGAAGTTTGAAAGAAAGGCAAAGGAGTAATAGAGGTTTTTCATTTCTATCTTTTGGACTATTTGGTTTCTATAGTTTTTGGTTTTTGGCTTTTTTCCTGTTTGTCGTCCTGGCCTTTTGGTTGGCCGTAAAACTGTGGCTGGGCTTTTGTTGCTTATTATCAGCATTTTGATATGTATTAACTTTTGGCTTTTAGGATCCCTATAAAACCTATTTTTCTTATCAAAAATAAATTACAACTCACTTGTAGATTACATTTTTTTTTTCAATCCTTCATGTTTCTTTGCTTTCACACACTTTAGCTCTGATAGCTTTTTCACCCTTAAAGCATTCCTACTCTTGAGCCGTCTTGCTTTTCTTGTCAATAGCAGTCTCTTCTGTTTGATCTCTGAATGAAGCAATACTTTAGACCTCTTTTCTAAATTAGGTTCTCAAATATTGACCAACCTTTCTTCTGAGCAACCATCTCTATAAATAGAAAATTAAGATCTTTTTTCATTCAACCTCTATCATCCATTCTAGGGTTATGTAGGATTAGGTAGGATTCAGTGAATCTACCCATTATTTTATTTGAGTCCCTTCTAGAAACAACTCCTTCAATCCTCTTTGAATTTTCCTCAAAATGGTTTACCATGAATTATGTGCCACCAATTCATCATATTTATCTTCTACACACTTTAGAAAATTCAAGAAAACAAAATTGTAATCTCATATTCATCAAATCAATGATTAAACATGAATATTGGCACTTGGCATCAATATGTTGTCACCCAGCTTCCAAATTGTTTTTCCACTCATCATAAAAAAGATAACTCAACAAACACTAAAGTTTATTGGTGCTCCACATCAACTAAACTTTACTTGGCTTACACTGTATCACTCAGCATACACTAAACTTTCACTTTTCTCAGCTTGCACTAACTTTTCTCGACACCTACTATCCACTCGGTCAAGCTTGGTAGACTCAATTCTTCTTACTTGTTCTTCTAGACTTAGTCAGTGTATGGACAACCTTTGGAACCTTAAGTAGATAATCAATACATTATAACATCACTATCTTAACTAATCTTTGTTCTCCTTTTTATTATAATAACTCAACCTTTCCTCTAGGTGCTTTTGTTATTGTTGAGTTGTCATTTGGTACGATGCTTAACGAAAGGAATTGTTTTGAACTCTTCTTTTGAAAAGTTGATCTAGGATCAACTCCAAGGTTTTGGGTGATCTTGTGACCTACTAGAATCCACTCACTTGAAGATAAATGTGTTTTTTGATAAAGAGGCCTTTGCTAGTTCGAACCAATTTTGGATAAGATGATCAATATGCTTGTTGTTTCAAAATTAACCACAAAAGAGATATTTTTTGGTATTTTTTGTTTTTTAATGAATGCAATATAACAATGAAACTATATGAATTCCTAATTTCACCAACGATTAGCAAAGAAAATAACAAAGATAAAGTAATGAGTGATGAAAGTAAATAACATGAATTCATTTCTTCATTTTTGTTAGGGCTATTTGTTGTGGTTTCACAATGCTTGCCCATTTTTCCTAGAGATGGGGACCCCCTTGTAAAAATAAAAAAAATCCTAGACTGCTAGTCCAGGGTCTAAGTCATTTTGGGACTCTTCCTGAGTCTGGATCAAATCCTAGTCTCTAAACAGAGAAAAATTAGAAGTTGTGGTAACTCTTTATAGCCATGATTAATCTACAAACAAGTTTTCTTACCTTTAGCATCATATTCAAATTGAAAATCATCAAACTAAGATGGATAATGGAAATATATCACCTAATCTAGTGAGTCCCCCACCATAGGGGATACACTCACACATTATGATTTCTCCTTCTGGTGGTCTTATCTCATGGTACACAACTTCATGTAGACAAGAAAACATTAGTGTTGCTGATGTAATATAACTATCATAACAAGACCCAAAAGATAAAACATTATTTTTATGGTCCCTATTACCACCATTATTAGCTTTAAACCATGAATTGTCACCTTTAGGCTCCTTGGGAGTAGAAAACTCAATCATAAGCCTTCCTTTTGAATTACAAGATTCATTAATGTCATTAATCAAGGTGTTCCCTCCCTCATGTCCCAAAGAAGCATGTTCAAAATCATACTTACCCTCCATTGCAATCTCCCAAGCCAAAAATAAATTAGGGAAAATTACTTTTGAATGGAACACAAATGCATGGATTCTTCATGATTCAGTTATTGCATGGTCTGATATATGTGTAGAATACCCACAAACAGACATTTTCTCATTCAAGCTTGAGACCAAATTATGCATGCTATCCATCTCTTCTAGTGACATATCTATTGGGATTAAAGATAGAGCAACTAAGAGGGGGGGTGAATTAGTTACTAACAAAAATTAATCCACAGATCCCTTAGATGTCTTAAAGATCTAGTTACTATCGATACTCGATAAACAAATGCTATAACTCGGTAAATTAAACTATTACTTATCTTCAAGAATTCATGCATGTAACTAAAAAAAAAAATAAACACAAGAGACACCAGATTTAACATGGAAACCCAATATGGGAAAAACCACCAAGTAACTAGTCACCATTTTTTCACTCTTCTAAAGTGAGCCCTATTAGGAGTCAACCCTGTTAAAGGTTACAATACACACTGTTAGGTGTGACCTTGTTAGAGGATTTAATCACCCTATTAGGAGTGGCCTTGCTAGAGGTCTTTAGAACAATTCAATTGAACTGTCACCTTATTAGAGGATTTACAAAATGGTTGCTAAACCAACTCTATTAAGAGATTTGAAATCACTGCTACAATGGTTAGAAAGCAACAATGAATTGACCTGAACAAGATGCAACTAAATTTGTTGGCTACAAGTCTATGTTCAGCATCATTAGATCCTCCTTGATCAAATATAGCTTTGGTGCTCCTCAATGATCTCCGATCATCCTTCAAATTTTCTTCCACAATAATCAGTCCTCATATTACATTAATTCCACACACACTTCCACTTTAGACTTAGAAATCACAACTTGACCTCTTAATTATATCATTCAGATTGTCAAGTTGGCCCATTTACATGTTACATTTACCAATAAACCATACATCAGTCAGCTACAAATATTACTCTAAACAAATAAATTTTATTTCATAAAACAATGAAATCCTTTACTGGCTAACCCTGCTCGGTAAATACTACTTCTAGAAATTTCCTAAGTTAACCTTCTTGACTCAGTTAACATTGCAATATCTATAAAATCCTTTGGCTACTGAGTTTACTCGGTAAGAACTGAATTCCTTCATCAGAGCTAGGTAAGAACTGTTGGATACTATTGGTTAATTGAGTGTTGTCTTTGATGTTACACAAATGTCATATCAGTCATCAGACAGAGTCTATCGAGCTCAGAAGGTAAGCATAGTAGTTTACAGAGTCTACCGAGCATTGCTATATATTACACTGTAAAGATAGCTTCTACCGAGCTAACTTGGTTAATGAAGGAAGTTCAGTACTTATCGAGCTCACTCAGTGATTGAAGGAAACTGTGATAGAGTATTTACAAAGCTGGGAAGGTAAGCGAAGAAAAGTTAGTGTTTACTGAGTTGGGAAGGTAACCGAAGAAAAGTTAGTGTTTACCAGGCTAGGAAGGTAAGTGAAGGAAAGTTAGTGTTTACCAAGTTCACTCAGTGTCCAAAGGATTTTTGCACAATTCGCAGTGCTTACCAAGCCTCACTTGGTTAACACTAAAGATCATTATGGTACAATGTTTACTGAGCTGGGTTGGTTAGCGAAGGATTTTTGAAAAGTGTGGAATTAAGGCTAAAATTGATTTATGTGATGAATGTAGCCGACTCATGGTATAATTATTAATAATTTTAACTTGTATTTAAGGGTGACTTGATAATCAAAAAGGTATATATGAAGGATCAAGTTGCGAATTCAAGTGTGCATGTGTGGATAAGATGTATGTGTGAATTGTAAAGGTGCAGGAAAATTTTTGAAGGATCGGATATCCTTGTGGAGCTACAAAGCTTTTATGTGATCAGAGAGGATCTAGTGAAGTAGAATAGAGATCTGTATCAGCAAAGATAAGTTGCATTATATTCAGATCATTCATTGTTACTTTCTAACAATTATAGCTGTGATTTCAAATCTCTTAACAGAGTGGGTTTAACAGCCTTATTGTAAATCCTCTAACAAGGTAACAGTTTAGTTGAATTATTCTAAAGACCTCTAGCAAGGCCACTCCTAACAGGGTGATTAAATCCTCTAACAGGGTCACACCTAACAGTGTATTTTGTAACCTTTAATAGGGTTGGCTCCTAACAGGGCTCACTTCAGAAGAGTGAAAAACAGTAACTAGTTACATTGGTGGTTTTTCCCATATTGGGTTTCCACATTAAATCTGGTGTCTCTAGTGTTCATGATTGCTGAATTGTTTTGGTTATCAGTTCTTAATAATTATTAGTATTTGCTGCATTATCAAGTTTCAGTAATCTGTAACTAAGATCAAGATTTTAGACATCTAAGGGACTGTGAAATGTTTTTGTGGTAACTGATTCACCCCCTCCCCCTCTCAGTTACTCCATTCTCATTTCCAACAATTGGTATCAGAGCTTTTTAGTGCTTGCAGGAAAGGATTTCAAAGTTCTTAGCCAAAGATCAAGATGTCTTACAAAAGAGAAATTCCAAAACTTAACAGAGATAACTTCTCAGCATGGCAAGAATTGATGAAACTTCATTTGGCTACTGTTGGTGATACTGGACTGAAATACCTTGACAAAAAATATGAAGAACCTTTTTGCACATTGTCAGTTAATGATATTGCTGAAAAGAAGACTCACAACAATATGATGATAGACATAGCATCTGCTCTCAGCTATGAAGAATTTGATGACATTAAGGATTGCAAAACTACCTTTGACATGTGGAACAAGCTAAAGGAGATCTATGGAGGGGATGATAATTTGAGAAGAGAAAAAGCCAAAAGTCTAAGAGGACAATTTGATCAAATGAGGATGAGAGAGGATGAAAACATTGCAAAGTATGTTGAAAGAATTAAAGCATGTGTAAGTGCAATCAGGCTAGCTAGAGGTGACATCAAAGGAGAAACAGTTGTAAGAAAAGTTCTCAGAACCTTGCTTCCCATTTATGCAATCAGAGTCTCTGCAATATAGGAAAGAAGGTGTGAAGCAAATCATAAGATAAATCTTGAGGCCATAGTCAGAATACTACTGCATTTGAACTAGATGACTTTGACAACTATGTTCCAGCCTCCAAAAACATTGAATCAGCATTTCAAGCCAAGCTCTCACTCAAAGAGAAAAGCAAAAAGAAGATAGAATCACAGTCAGAAAGTGAAAATGAATCAAGCCAAAGTTCAGATAGTGATCTCGGAGTGATTGAAGCTCTACTAGCCAAGAAATATTCTAGAGGCAGAGGAAAATACAAAGGTAAAGTTCCTCTAATCTGTTTTTCTTGTGATGAAATTGGTCATATTGCAGCAAGGTGCCCAAACAAGCAAAACAATGATGAAAAGAAAGATCACAAATGGAATGGCAAGAAAGACTTTAAATCATCCAAGAACAAAGGTAAGAAATCATGTTTCATGGCTGAAAATTCTAAGGATTCTAATAATAGTGAGGATGAAATTGCTTATATTGCTATTAAAGATGACTCTGATAGTGATGACGAAGATAAAATGGCTCTTATCTCTCATGTAAGTAACAATGATACATGGATTAGAGACAGCGGTTGCTCACATCATATGACTGGTGATAAAACTAAGTTTGATCAGTTTGAAGACTATGATGGTGGCAGTGTGAGGTTTGGTAATAATGAACCTCATTTCATAAAAGGAAGAGGAAGAATCTATCTATCCAAAGAACTTATATGTAATAATGCCTATTGGGTTGAAGGTCTCAAACATAATCTGTTAAGTGTTGCACAGTTACTAAATACTGGATTCAAGGTAGAATTCATGCATGGAAAGGCAAGACTGTTGAATGAGCAAGGAAAACTGATAGGATCTGGCACCCAAACTAAAGGTAACTTGTTCTATCTAGAACTTGGTGAATGCTCATATTTTATTGCTCAAATTGAAGAGAGTTGGTTATGGCATAAAAGGTTGTGTCATGTCAATTTTGAAGAAGAAAGCAAAAAGATACCTGAAGACTACAAGAGATTTGTTTACATTGAACCTGATACTATACCAAGTATACCATTCACTCAAGAATCCTCAACTCCTGAGTCTTCAGTAACCGAGTTGCAAATAGTTCAAACCGAGCCACAGCAACATTCAGACACTACCGAGCAAGTGTCTACCGAGTCTGAAGCAACCAAGCCAGAACAGCCTGAATATGAAATTGAAGCACAAGCAGATATCAATGAAACTCATTCAAGAGGTAAAGAACATGTATTAGCTAAATATGTCAGAAGACATCATACACCAGATCAGATCATTGGAGACAAATATGAAGGAACCTTGACAAGAAGTAAGTTGAAAAATACTTGTTTACTTGCTGATTTTGAACCTAGAAGTATTAAAGAGGCATTGGCAAATGATATTTGGATTGAGGCAATGAATGAGGAAATAGAACAAATAGAGAAGAACAAGACATAGACTCTTGTACCCAGGCCTAAAGATAAGAATATAATAGGAACCAAGTGGGTATTCAGAAACAAGTTGACTGAAGATGGTAAGGTATCCAGAAACAAAGCTAGATTGGTATGCAAAGGATACTCTCAAGAAGAAGGCATAGATTATGGGGAAACTTTTCTTCCTGTTGCAAGATTGGAAGGAGTCTGAACCTTACTTGCATATGCTGCTCACAAAGGATTCAAAGTTTATTAGATGGATGTCAAGTCAGCATTCCTCAATGGAATACTGGATGAAGAGGTTTACATTGAACAACCTGAAGGTTTTGTTGATCCAGATAAAAGGAACATGGTCTGCAAATTACACAAGGCACTGTATGGTCTGAAACACGCCCCTAGAGCATGGTATGAAAGATTGCATAACTATCTTATTCAGATTGGTTTTCAAAGAACTAATGATAATAGTAGCTTGTATATAAAAGGACCAAATAATAAGATTGTCTTGGCAGAAATATTTGTAGATGATATTGTTTTCATAGGGAATGATGATCTTTGCAAAGAATTTTTAGAACAAATGAACAAAGAATTTGAAATGTCTATGTTTGGTGAAATAAAATTCTTTGTTGATCTTCAAATTCAACAAAATAAGAATGGCATCTTCATTACTCAATCAAAATACATCAAGGAGATATTGAAAAAGTTTGGTATGGAGGACTGCAAACCTGTTGGAACTCCTATGTGTACTAGATTGAAACTTACGAAAGATGATGAATCCAAAGAAGTAGACCAAACATTGTATAGATCTATGATTGGAAAGTTGTAGTATGTAGTTCATACCAGGCTAGATATTGCTCTTGCAGTTGGTATTGTTGCAAGATTTTCAGCAAAACCAAGAGAAACTCACCTAATGGCAATTAATGTTGATTGGGCAGGGAATCTTGATGACAGAAAAAGCACAAGTGGAGGAGCATTCTTTCTTAGAAAGAGATTGGTTTCTTGGACAAGCAAAAAGCAGAATTGTACATCCCAATCTACAGCAGAGGTGGAGTATGTTGCTGCAATAGTAAATTGTTCCAACATTGTTTGGTTTAAGCAGTTATTACAAGGAATGAAGATGGAAATCAAAGAACCAATTGTTATGTTCTGTGAAAATACTAGTGCAATCAATATATCTAAGAATCCAGTGATGCATTCCAAAACCAAGCACATAGCAATAAAATATCATTTTTTCAGAGAATTGGTGCAGGACAAGGAGATTAGACTGGAATATGTGCATACAAAGGAACAAATTGCTGACATATTCACAAAGCCATTACCTAAGGATACATTCTTGTATCTCAGAGGTAAGTTAGGGGTCACTCCCCTATCTGAAGTTCACTAAAATAAAGTTTTAAGTGATGCATCAACCTATGACAAGTTGAAAATCTATCAAGTTGATGCAGCAGAGTATTGAAGTCATTGCATATGAATATGTACATAAGGTACATTGTAATCTAGTTGAGAGTACTTTTGGCATAAGAGAAGAGCTTTTACTATGTTGTATTGTCTTTGGCATGTGTTGTCAAAGAGGGAGAGTAAAACTGTAATATCTATTCTAAAATTTGTAAGCATTTGTAAAGGGAGAATAAAATTGTCATATCTTTCTGTTATACAATTCCTTCACAGAGGGAGATTACTAAAAGAGGGAGAAGTATTATGTTGACATATTGTGCTGCACTATAAGAGAAAGATTTGTTTTCAAATTTCATTCTGCTATGACATGTTGTGTTGCCATCAATGCCAAAGAGGGAGATTTTTGGATACAATTGGTTAATTGAGTGTTGTCTTTGATGTTACACAAATGTCATATCAGTCATTAGATAGAGTTTATCGAGCTTAGAAGGTAAGCATAGTAGTTTACAGAGTCTACCGAGTGTTGTTGTATATTACACTGTAAAGATAGCTTCTACCGAGCTAACTTGGTTAACGAAGGAAGTTCAGTACTTACCGAGCTCACTCGGTGATCGAAGGAAACTATGGCAGAGTATTTACCAAGCTGGGAAGGTAAGCAAAGAAAAGTTAGTGTTTACCGAGCTGGGAAGGTAAGCGAAGAAAAGTTAGTGTTTACCGGGCTGGGAAGGTAAGCGAAGGAAAGTCAGTGTTTACCGAGTTCACTCGGTGTCCAAAGGATTTTTACACAATTCGCAATGCTTAACAAGCCTCACTTGGTTAACACTAAAGATCATTATGGTACAGTGTTTACCGAGCTGGGTTGGTTAGCGAAGGATTTTTGAAAAGTGTGGAATTAAGGCTAAAATTGATTTATGTGATGAATGTAGCCGACTCATGGTATAATTATTAATAATTTTAACTTGTATTTAAGGCTGACTTGATAATCAGAAAGGTATATATGAAGGATCAAGTTGCGAATTCAAGTGTGCATGTGTGGATAAGATGTATGTGTGAATTGTAAAGGTGCAAGCAAATTTTTGAAGGATCAGATATCCTTGTGGAACTACAAAGCTTTTATGTGATTAGAGAGGATCTAGTGAAGTAGAACAGAGATCTGTATCAGCAAAGATAAGTTGCATTATATTCAGATCATTCATTGTTACTTTCTAACAATTGTAGCTGTGATTTCAAATCTCTTAACAGAGTAGGTTTAACAGCCTTATTGTAAATCCTCTAACAAGGTAACAGTTCAGTTGAATTGTTCTAAAGACCTCTAGCAAGGCCACTCCTAATAGGGTGATTAAATCCTCTAACAGGTTCACACCTAACAGTGTGTTTTGTAACCTTTAACAGGGTTGGCTCCTAACAGGGCTCACTTCAGAAGAGTGAAAAATAGTAACTAGTTACATTGGTTGTTTTTCCCATATTGGGTTTCCACGTTAAATCTGGTGTCTCTAGTGTTCATGATTGCTGAATTGTTTTGGTTATTAGTTCTTAATAATTATTAGTATTTGTTGCATTATCAAGTTTCAGAAATCTAACTAAGATCAAGATTTTAGACATCTAAGGGACTGTGAAATGTTTTTGTGGTAACTAATTCACCCCCTCCCCCTCTCAGTTACTCCATTCTCATTTCCAACAAGAACTACTTCTGCCACATTTACATTGATGATTGAGCTCGCTCGATAAGAACTATTTACTTGGTAGATACTACAAGTTTTCTTTACTAACCTCTTGGGCTTGGTAGATTCTGTCCTTTTGCCTCGCTGACCATCTGAGCTTGGTAGAATTTTTCCTTTGCTTTGCTAACCTTCTAAGCTTGGTAGACACTGTCCTTTGCCTTGGTGACCTTTTGAGCTCAGTAGACACTGTCCTTTGCCTTGCTGAGCTTCTGAGCTTGGTAGACTCTATCCTTTGCCTTGTTGACTTTCTAAGCTTGGTAGACACTATCCTTTGCCTTGCTAACCTTTTGAGCTCGGTAGACTCTATCTGATGATTGATATGACATTTGTGTGACATCAAAGACAACACACAATTGAACAATTGTATCCAACAATATCTTGTTTTGAGAGTATCTTATCATTATTCAATGGGGAATCAATATCACAATAAGAAGCATTGGTATATTTTTCTTGATGACTTCCTAATTCAAAAATCTCACCAACCTCGTGATCTTCTATATTTCCATCACTTTTTGCAACTTTGAGAATTTCCGCAACTCCATGGACTTTTGGAACTTCAAAAAAAATTGTGTGCTCAAAATTTCTTGGCATGTCCACACTTATTGAAACATCAAAACCTAGAAGAATTTCTTCATTGAATGGGAACACAAACTCCTCTTGATCATCTTCATCATTTTTTCCTCCTAAAAAGTTATCACATGATTCAAACACCATTGTACTAAACTGAAAAGGTTGTTCCTCCATGATTTGGGGCGGCTAATCTAAAACATCATTATGCCCATATCCATTTTCACTTGGACTCATACCATTATTCTCATTATTGATGTTAATGTAAAGGCTAAAATTTATGGTTTGATTTTGAGAATAATTATTCTAGGTAGCAAGTTGTCTTGGATGATTGCCTTGGTTTCTTGAGGAATTTAACTTTATTTTGATGAGTTCATTGGATAAAAGAGACATCATCTCCTTCATTGGCTTAACCTCTCTAGCCATATTGTTCTCGAGTTTAGTAGGTGGAGAATTCTTTTTCTCAAACAATATAGTCTTTTGGGACTCATACCCTAAATATGTAATTGTTGGCATTGGAGCATCTCTAACCTACTTCATGAATGTAATAGCCTCTTTGACCTTTTCAATGTTATCAATGTCTCTGGGTGGGAGCCTTCTTAGAAAAATAGATCTCGATGGTAGCTTCTTGTGGTACAATGTATGGAAACTCCATTCTTTGATACATCCTATAGAAGTGATGATTAAACTATGAAATAGTCTCATGTGGATCCCCCTTCATTGAGATGAAGTGATGATGTAGGATAGTTAAATTAATATAGATCTTGAATTTTTCCATAAACTTGTTCTCAAAAGATTTTTGATCCCTTATTGAAGTGGCACTAGAAGGAGGGCTTGAAAACCATTTGTCTTGAAAACTAAAGTTGTTTAAAAATTCTACAAATTTTGGAAAAAAATTTAAAAAATTCTAAGTCTCTAAACTATCAAAAGGTGCGCTATTTTTGAGAAAGTGTGCTTCTGCAAAAGTCTATTTCTTCCAGAATTGACACAAGTTGGAAGATCTTGATCCATCATCATGATTCACTCTACATTTCCATCATTATGCTCCATGTCTCTCTTCAATTCCCAAACTTCACCTTTGAATCTAACTGGTCCATTACATGACTTGCCCAAAAATCCTGAAAAGGTTTTCCCATGGTTCATCTATGGAGAATCACAAACAATAGAAGATAATATTAAAATTTTCAAGGAGATCTATAATTGAAACTAAATTCACCATATGGACATGGTATGCTACCTTTTCCTTACACTTTTGGAGAAATGACATTCAATTGGTACCTCAATTTGCCACCAACATCAACAAGGGATTGAAATTCTTTTGAGAGAAAGTTTTGGAACAATTCAAGATCTATATTGATCCAGCTATCCTACATCATTAGTTCATCTCAATTAAGAGGGATCCCCACAAGACTATTTCACAATTTAATCATCACTTCTAGAGAATGTATCAAAGAATGGAGTTTCCATACATTGTACTACAAGAGGCTTCCATCCAAATCTATTTTGGAATAATGGATTCATTAGCTTCTATTTTTATAATAAGGCTCCCACCTAGAGACATTGATACCATTGAAAAGGTATTTAAAGAGGTTGTTACATTCATGAAGTAGGTTATAGTTGCTTCAATGCCAACAATTACATATTCAGGGTAACAGTTTCAAAAGACAGTATTCTTTGAGAAAAAGACTTCTCCACCTACTAAACTTGAGAACAATATGGCTAGAGAGGTTAAGTCCATGAAGGAGACAATGTCTCTTTTATCCAATGAACTCATCGAAATAAAGTTTAATTCCTCAAGAAACCAAGGCAATTGTCCAAGACAACTTGCTCCCCAGAATAATTATTCTCAAAATAAGACCAAAAATTTTGACCTTTACAGTAACATCAATAATGATATCAATAATGGTATTATACGTATGATTCCAAGTGAAAATGGATATGGGCACAATGATGTTTCATATCAACTTCCCCAAATCATGGAGGAACAACCTTTGCAATTTAGGACAATGGTGTTTGAATCATGTGATAACTCTACAAGAGGACAAAATAATGAAGATGATCAAGAGGAGTTTGCATTCCTATTCAATGAAGAAATTATTTCAAGTGTTGATGTTTCAATAATAGTGGATATGCCAAGAAAGTTTGAAGTTCTGAAACTCCATGGAGTTACAAAAATTCTCAAAGTTGCAAAAAGTGATGGAAATGTAGAAGATCCAAAGGTTGGTGAGATTTTTGAATCAGGAAGTCATCAAGAAAAATATACCAATAGTTACTATTGTGATATTTATTTCCCATTAAATAATGATAAGATACCTCCTCAAAATAGGATATGTCATTAGAAGAGATGGATAGCATGCTTAATTTGGTCTCAATCTTGAATGAGGAAATGTCTATTTGTAAAATCCATCCATTTGGGTTCCATTCATAAGTAAGTTTCCCTGACTTCTTCTTGGCTTAGGAGATTGCAATGGAGGGTAAGTATGATTTTGAACATGCTTCTTTGGGACATGAGGGAGGGAACACCTTGATTAATGACATTAACAAATTTTGTAATTCAAAAGGAAGGCTTATGATGGATTTTTGTAGTCTCAAGGAGCCTAAAGGTGAAAATTCATGGTTTAAGGCTAATGATGGTGGTAATAGGGACCATAAAAATAATGTTTTATCTTTTGGGTCTTGCTATGATAGCTATATTACATCAACAATGCTAATGTTTCCTTGTCTGGGTAAAGTTGTGTACCATGAGATAAGACCTCCAGAAGGAGAACTTACAATGTGTGAGTGTACCCCTATGGTGGGGGACTCACTAGGTCAAGTGATATTTTCCCATTACCCCTCTCAATTTGATGATTTTCAATTTAAATATGATGCTAAAGCTAAGAGAACTTGTTTGTGGATTAATTATGGCTATAAAGAGTTACCACAACTTTTGATTTTGTATGATTTATACTCATAATTTGAACCAAGATTGTCCAAATTTTATTTCTCTAAGTACAAATACAAGTCAATTATTTTAGAACTATATGGGGTGGTTTATTAGTATTGCACATCATGATAAATCTAGTGACAACCACCCCACATTCTTATTATTCAAGGATTTTTGTATATAAGTTTTTGTTTTTTTAGTCTTTTTAGTCTTTCTAGTTAGGTGTTAGATTTCTTTGTGTTGAGTCTTTTTGTTTCTTTTTCTTTTTAAGTCATGTTAGTTTGGGGGTTAGGTGCAATCAAACTTCATTCTTGACACATTTCATAAACCACTCCTTGTGGTTTCGACTTTTAGGAAGAGGTATTTCTTTGTTAGAGCATTCAGATTATTTTTATTTGTGTACCAACTCAAAATGGATGCTACTTACAGGTGTAAAAGACTTTTAGTCTTCAAATCATAATCATAGATTGATAGCTCTCAACAATTTACAAATTAAAATTTTTATTATCTAGGTGTTTTTTGAATCTAGGTTGATAGTAGCGAGGGATAATCCAAAACTTACCAAATCAGACAAAGGGTCTCTTCAAAGAACTACTAAGATCACTATTTGGTATGAGAGTTTCCTAAAGGTTTATCAAAATAGGAATGCATAGGTTATCAAACTAAAGAAAGAATCTGAGTAACAACACCAATGCCTTGGCCACATAGTCTAATCGTGTTCAAGGTATAGAAAGAAAATAAAAAAGAAAAGGTGGTGTTAAGAATGAAAGATTCCACAAGGGTCTGAGAAAGGTAATCTAACAATAGGGATATGCACTCCAACATGGCTATCCAAAATCTAAAACAATTGCTTCATGGAAGAATCAAATGGTGACATGCAAGCTATATGAAGTAAAATTCAGAAAATTGCCTAGGACCTCAAAAGAAAAGTGATAACCCATTAAGAGCCCTTAGAACATATTCTCTCATCTGATCAGATAGTGATTGATACACATGATCTATAAGAATTCTTGATGAATGAACTAGTGGAGTGGAATATTTTTTCAAAGCTATTACAGACTTATGATAGATTGCATCTTGAAACATCAAAGGAAATGAATACATTGTGCACACATTGAGCTTGAAGATTCGAGATTCTAAAGTTTTCCCTATCAAAGAACTTGAAAGTTGTTTGAAGTGTTCAAAATTTAGTTATTATTTCACACATTTCAAATGAATTTTTGTTGATAAAGAAATGCCTTTGTCATTTCTTCTTTTTTGTTGGGGCTATTTGTTGTGGTTTCACAACACATGCCCCATTTCTCCTAGAAATGGGGACTCCCTAGTAAAAATTTTGTTTTCCAAACCCCTAGTCTGGGGCCTAGGTTATTTTGGAACTCTTCCTTAGTCTAGATCAAGTCCTAGTCTCTGATTGGACAAGTATGGGTGTCAGAACTGAGAAAAATAAGAAGATTTTAAGTGTTTTAATGCATAAATATGCAATAGCCACATGCACACCTATCCAAGGTGCATAGGTGTGCTAAATGCATGAGTGCACACTTATCTCCCTTTGGAGATGCACACCCACACACATGCATAGGTGCACACCACCAAAGGGTGCACAATGTGTCAAAAATCAACACACCTAAGGAAAGTTGTACATTTGCACACCTTCCCAAGGTGCATACATGTGCACCTTTCAAAGACAAGTTCAAACCAACATAAGTATGCATACTTGTGCACCCCATAAAGGTGCGCAAGTGCACGCCCTTTTTTGCACATTTTAAGAGCTAAGTTCACCCTTTACACTTGATTTTTATGTGTGTACATGTGCATATCCACACCCCACCAAGGTGTGCACATGTGCGGGTGTACAACTACTCTAAAATGACCTAAGTACACCTTGCACACCTGTAAGGGTATGCTAGGTGCACTATTTTGTATTCTAGGGCTTATGGGGGGACTCAATTGGTTTTTCACTACTTTGGAGTATTTGGGTTTTTTTTTTAATCAATTAGGGTTTATTTTGGGTTATATTCTCAACTCTCTAGACTAATATTTTCTTCTTTGTGTAGGTAAAAAGGCATCCTTAACTTGTCAGGGTCCTAACTTTTGACCTAGAGCTCGAAATTCAAAGTCATTTACATTGTTGGAAAGAAGAACTAAAAATTTAATTTTGGTCTCTAAAATAGTGAGCCTTTGGCTTCCCAATTTTAGAGGCAGATGAAAGTTTCAACTTAAATTTTTGAGTAGAAGACCTCTGAAAAAGCTAGTTAAAAATGTGTAGAAAATCTTGTTAAAAAAATGAACAATTTTCAAATATTTGATCATTCTAGATAATCTAGATCACCTAGTCTCTGACCAAGAAAGATTACATAGTCAGAGAGAATAAAAAATCAAGGGATTAACTTCACAGTGCATGAAGATGTGCATAACATGAAGGTACACAAGTGGCATAACATGAATGTATGGTGCATAACGTGCTTGAGCATAGATTATCATAACATCTTCATTGTCAATAGCAATAGAGATCTCATCGAAGCTAGTAACCTTCACCTTCAAAGGAGTCACACAAAAATTTTGATTCACAAATTTATAATAAAGATCAAAGATGTAGAGGTTGGACACATGAACGAGAATAATGTTCCTCATCTTATAAAACTATTAATGATAAGATTCAACACATGTACCTTGGGATTTCAGATAGAAGAAGCAGAAGGAGTTCAAATGTATGAAAGAAATTTGCTATAAAGAGGGTATAAATCATTAAAAAATGGAAAAATAAGTATACTAGAGTACTCCTAGACCTCGTTTGAGAAAAACCTAAAAATTGTTTTCAAAACTGAGAACTTTGATTTTTTGGCGAATTGAGCACCTTGTACAAATTTCACTAAGGTGTGCTTCTCCAAAGGTGCACAAGGTATACAAGGTGAAGAAGGTGCATTTCTCTAAAGGTGAACTTCTCCAAAGGTGCGTCAGAATTTTTTAAAGAAGTCAGAGGTGCACCGACAATTAACTGCCAATTCTAAATTTAGAGCTTTCCATGCATCAAAAATGCATTTTGATGGAAATTTAACTCCTACAAACATCCAGAGAAGGTTGAGCTTCTATTTTTGGCATCTCCAGAGACTCCTACATCATCTGATAGCTTCCTTCTTCTTATCTACTTCTTCTTTCTTTCTTTTAAGACATGTAAAGACTCATGCACCGATTAATTGATATAAACAAGGGTGGAGTCCTACTTAGCACCTTTTAGAAAATTAATTTGTGCATAAATAGATTTTTTTATTAGTTTAGAAGCATATATTTGCATAAAGAAATCTCTCACTCTCAACACAAATTAAAGAAATAATTTCTTATAATTTCAAGAATGTAATATGTATTTCAGGTCATTATTTTGATACAATAATATATTCTTTTGGTACTTTCATTTTGAGTGTAGTCATTCTTGCCAAAGTGTGTTATTTTTGTGGATTATTGTTCATGATAATAATGGATCCAATAGTTTTATTATGTTGATTTGATCATGCAATATTTTACTTCTGGTGTTTATTGCGTGTTAACAAATTCTACTGATGTACCGAGTTGGAGAGAAGATTGCCCTATTGTTCCTGCATAGCTTCTCATCTTGCATGAGTGCACTTTTCATGGCCTTGCAATTTGATAAGTGAAACATCTTATGGTTACTAAATTCCCATTTACAATTGCATCAGTGGAATTAAAGAAGTGTTGCTCCTACTTTCATTGGTTTCCTACCTCATCTTTTCAACAATTTAACCCGCAGACGTATTGTTATCGTGGTTTATGTCCTTTAGGAATTTTCCTTTCAATTTATTTATTTTCATCTCTCCTTTATCCTCATTATTTTCTTTGATAAACCTTGGTTAAATTAGGAATTTATATAGTTGCATTGTTAGATTGCATTCATTGAAAAATAGAAAATACCAAAAAATATATCTCTTTTGTGGTTAATTTTGAAATGGCAAGTAGATTGATCATCTTATCCAAAATAAGTTTGGACTAGCAAAGGTATCTTTGTGAACAAACACATTTATCTTCAACTAAGTGGATTCCAATAGGTCACAAGATCACCTAGAACATTGGAGTTGATCCCAAATTAGCTTTTCAAGAGAGGAATTTGAAAGGACTCATGTCGTTAAGCATCATGCAAAATGATAGCTCAATAGTTATCTCATTTGATCAAGACTTCCTCATCAATCAAACAAATGATAGTACTCAAATGAACTAGGAAGTTGTCTTACTACCAAGTATTAGGTTTGACATTAGTGACAAAATAATGATATTCTCATACTTGTATCAATATGTTTTCAACAATCTCCCTCTTTGGAATAGATGGAAAACTAGTAACAACAACAATACCAAAAAGAAAATAATTCCTTGTATTGAAATCTCTCCCTCTATTAGTAACTTTCATCTTCAGTATACGCTACAAAATTATGTTCTAATCAATAGACAATCAACTCATCCTTATGACTCCCTCTTGATCACTTCCTCTTTCTATTATGTTCTTATATTTCCCTCAGCACTATCAACTTCTTACTAGGTAGATGTATGTCTTTTAATCATTTCTCTCTATGTAGTAAATCATCAGGTACATTATCTCCCTTTGAGTAGATATTCCATGTTTATTTCTTTGATTGGAACACCATGATCTCCCTCTTTTACAAAAATGCCAAAGAATTATCATCTCAACATGTGGATATGAACATTTTTAGTTTCTCCCTCTATCATTTAGCTTGTAACTGATCTAAAACTCCAACTCTTTCATTACTTTAGGCAGCTCCTAAGGTAAGATCCACTGCATTGATGTGTAACATATGTCAATTATATCAATTGATGCAAGGAACTTCTTATGCTTATTTAATAGTCTTGGATTGGGGTATCACCCCTATTTTACCTCTTAAATACTCATGAGTGTCCTTAGGTAATTCTTTTGAGAAGATATCAGCTATTTTCTCTTTTGTATTCACATATTCCATCTTCACGTCTTTGTCTTGAACTTATTCTCTCAAGTAATGATACTTGATTGCAATGTTCTTAGTCTTTGTATACATCATAGGGTTCTTTGATATATTTATAGCACTTTTATTATCATAATAAAGTATCACAGGTTTAGTGATTTCCTCCTTCATACCTTTGAGTAGTTATTTGATCCACACAATGTTGATACAATTTACTATAGTAGCAACATATTCAACTTCAGTAGTAGATTGAGATATGCAATTTTGTTTCTTGCTAGTTCAAGTAACCAAAAATTTTCCTAAGAAAAATGCTCCTCCACTATTGCTCTTTCTGTCATCAATATTCCCATCCCAATCAATATTAGTGTAGCCTCTCAACTCAAACTTCTCAGTTTTCTTGTAGTATAGACCATAGTCTTTTGTTCCTTTTAGATATCACATTATTCTCTTAACAGCCATCAAATGATTCCCCTTGGGATTAGCAAAAAATCTTGCAACTATTCCAATAGATAATGCAATATCAAGTCTACTATGCACTACATATTACAATCTGCCAATCATAGACCTATACAATTTTTGATTCACCTCAGCTAAATCATCATTCTTTGAAAATTTCTATCATGTCACCATAGGTGTGCTTACTAGATTAGAATCTTCCAATCCAAAAAAATTTAGTATCTCTTTTACATACTTAGACTGGGTGATGTATATACCATATTTCATCTAATGTACTTGCAAACCTATAAAGAAATTGATCTCTCCAAACAGACATCTCCAATTTTTTTCTTCATTTCGTTTGCAAAGGCTTTACATAAATTATCTTGACCACCAAATATAATATCATCAACAAAAAATTTAGATAGTAAAATACCTTTTTCTTTTTGTCTTCAAGTACAAATTGCTTTTATCATCAGTCCTCTCAAATCCAATTTTTACAAGATTATTTTGAAGCCTTTCATACCATGCTATCGATGCTTTCTTCAAACCATATAAAGCTTTGTGTAGTCTACATACCATGTTTTTGTTGTTATCATCAACAAATCCCTCTGGTTGTTTTATATAGACCTCTTCTTCTAATATATCATTTTAAAATGTAGATTTAACATACATTTGATAAAATCTAAAACCTTTGTATGCAAAATAACCAAGCAAGATTCTTACTCCTTCTAGTCTTGCAACAGGGGTGAATCTTTCTCCATAGTCTATCCCTTCTTCTTGTGCATACCCTATTAGAATATATAGTCCACAAATAAAATTGAGTGGGGGGTGAATCAATTATATAACTAATATCACAAAAAACAACTTTAAACAATCTTAACCATATCAGTAATGTAAATTGAAATCACAACAAGATACTCATATACAATAACACTAGATATGATAACCAAGGAAACCCTTGATCAGAGGGAAAACCTCAATGGGGATGGTACCCACAAGATGAAGTACTAATATAAATATTCCTTGTTAGAGGATAGACCCTATTAGGAGTCTATTATAAAATTCAATACATATGAGTCCCTATTAGGAGACTTTGAATTCCTATTAGGAGTTGTACAAGACAGTTGGACCCACTACCTAAATAGCTTCAAGGTTAAGACAAATGAACCCGTTGTCCAAATGATCTCTATATTATTCCTTGCAAAATAATTGAATTTAATTGTACTTTCTTCCTCTAACTCTATCCTATCACCCAAACTTTTGCTCCTTCTAATCTTATAACTAAATCATGAACTATGCATCCAATAATCCCTTAGATTGCTTACACGCATTCAATCAACACTATACTCCTTTTCACACTTCGCAAATACAATGCACAATAGATACTTGATACACTTACAATCAAGGAAAACATCTTTCCTTTATACCATATCTTCATAATAATTCCTTGATTCAACCTTAAGGCTTTCCCAATTAATTAAAGTAAGATATATAATTAATTACAATTGGAATAGCATTATCAGCTCACGGTCTATTACAAAACTTTACACATGTAACTCCAAGTCATGCACACTTGCTGATGTCACCACCTAACTATCCTCTATCACTAGTTGACTATGCATCACCTCATTATATCTTGGCTAAAAGATATAATGAAAACATTAGAGACTGCCAAATAGATGCTCTATTTCTGTGCTACTCACAGTAAATCAAACACAATTATCATACATCTTTGAATTAGACTTCATCCTCTTAACCACATCATCAGGCCACTCTCAGGAACATTTCCTTAACTATGCATCACTTAATCCTTACTCAACTACTATGCAACATAAGATCTCTTACTGCTATTCTTCCAATCTGTAAAGAAACCATACTATATTGTCATCAATGATAAACATAGTCATGAATGCAACATGGCAATTTTCTCCAATGCTTAGGATACTCCCCCAAAGTAGTATCATCAAAATTCATGCTAACAATCTCCCTCTTTATCATTTATGGTAACATAGATGAAAAAAATCTAAGTTCCAGGAATACCAAACTAAGCTTTGTTTCTATTGTTACTGCTCATCTTCTTTAGGATCAAAAATAGTTGTTCACAGTGAACAACTTACAATACTTTCTAGCTGCATATCTCCCCCATAAAGTTATCTTACTATGCACTCATACTTCCTCCTGTGTACTTAAATTTATATCTATGCACATACATGAATCTTTTTATAACTCTCCCCCATTTTCATCTCAATAGGTACTTCTCTCCCCATTTCATAGGATGTGTTTTTCATGTACATTCTCTCCCCCATTGACATCAATGTCAAAGGTGTCAATAAAAGTACAAAATACCAATTGCTAAATACCAATTGTTATAATATTCTACTTTCAACTCTTCAATCATCTCAAGTGTCCAAAAACACTCTTCAATACCAAATATCAAATACCAAGAGTCCTAAATGACTTAGAACATATCGGATACTCCCCCATGTGGAAAGCATCATAATTTAGTCTAGTCAAATAATAGTGTTATGTATCACTAGATTGATGCACTCTCTACATCTCCTACTCAGAAGTAGGCAAGGGCATAACCCCAAGCATACCTCTCAAATACTCAAAATTATCTCCAATCAAAGGCTTCATGAAGATAGCTACAATCTGATCCTTAGTACTTACATACTCCAATCTAATCTCCTTTTCTACTTATTTCTCTCTTAGCACATGATACTTAATAGATATATGCTTTGTTTTAGAATGCACTACAAGATTCTTAGACATACTCATTGTACTTGTGTTATCACAGTAAATGATAGTAGGCTCTTCAATCTTAATTTTGATATCCTTCAACATTTTCTCCATCCACATAACCTAATTATAGTTTTTTATTGTTGCAACATAATTTCCCTTAGTAATGCTCTATGAAATACAATCTAGCATCTTTCTTAACCAAGAAATTGATTTCCCTCCAAGAAAGAATGCTTCACCACTGGTGCTCTTTCTATCATCCATATTGTCTACCTAATCAACATCAATATATGCACACAAAGTGAAATCATTTGATATGTCATACCAAATTCCATAGTCAAATGTCCCTTTCAGATATTTTAATATTCTCTTTACTATTACAAAATGATATTCCTTAGGATCAGTTTGGAATCTAGCTACAATCCCAACTACATTTTCTATATCTGGTCTGATGTGAGTCAAATACTACAAACCTCCAATCATCATAGGTGTGCCAATAGGTTTGCAACTTTCCAAACCAAACCTTCTCAACAAATCTTTTAGGTACTTAGTTTTTGAAATGAATATACTATCATTATTCTGCATAATCTACAATCCTAGGAAAAACTTCATTTCTCCTATCATGCTCATTTCAAATTCATTCTTCATCTCTTTAAAAAATTTATCACTAGCTTCATCATTGCCTCCAAAAATAATGTCATCAAAAAATATTAGAATTATCAATAAATCATCTTCAATTTCTTTTAGATACAAGTTAATGTCTATCATACCTTTAGCAAATCCAAGCTTTGCCAAGTAACTACTCAACCTTTTATATCAAGTTCTTAGTGCATGCTTTAGACTATAAAGGGATTTCTTCAATCTACATACCATGTCTTTATCTTTTGATAAGGGAAATCCTTTAGGCTATTGAATATAAACCTCCTCTTCTAATTCTCCATTTAAAAATGTTGATTTAACATCCATTTGATAAATCTTAAATTTCTTGTTCTCTACATAAGCTAGGAACATCCTTACTGCTTCCATTCTTGCTACAAGTGCATATGTTTCCTCATAATCAATACCTTCTTGTTGTGAATAACCTTTACAAATAAGTTTGGCCTTGTTTCTCACAACTTCTCCTTGCTTGTTCATCTTATTCCTGAAAACCCATTTAGCTCCTATCACATTCTTGTCTTTTGGTCTAGGAACCAATTGCCATGTATCATTCTTTATTATCTAATCCAATTCTTCCTTCATTTCTTGGATCCAATAATTATCTTTGACTACTTCATCTATGCACTTGGGTTAAACTTGAGATATCAATCATGTCTCCTCATTTACTCTGTTCCTTGTCATAATGCATTTTGTCTTTACTTCCAATTATCTTCTCAAGTAGGTGATTCCTTGTTAGATTTATGTTAATATTAGGAGTCAAATTTTCAACTCTTATTTATTCTCTAGGTTCAAAACTTTTTTCTCCTCTATGCTCGAAAGTTAGCACATCATTTCGCAAGTCATTGTTAGTCTTAAACAAAACTTCATCATTCTATCTAAAAAATTTAGAGTTATCCTCTTCTTGATTTAAACTATAATCTACCATCCTTTCTTTTCTTCCAAACTTCTCATCAATCCATGCATTTTCACATTCAACTATTGTCTTAGTTCTATAGTTGAATCATTAATAAACCATATTTTTTGAAGAGTAGCCAAGAAACATACCTTCATCACTTCTTGGATCAAACTTATGAATTTTATCATCTCTCTTAATATAACATTTACTCCCAAATATTCTAAAATATTTGACTAATGGTGAATGTCCAAACCATAGCTCATAAGGTTTCTTGTCCATACCTTTTCTGATCTATACTCTATTCAAAGTATATATTGATATGTTTACTGCTTCTCTCTAGAATGTCTTAGAAACATCATTCCCAAATAACATTACTCTAGTTTCTTTTGCTATAGATTTATTTCTTCTTTCAGTAATCCCATTTTTCTTAGGTGTTCTGGGTGTAGATAGTTGTCTTTTGATTCCATTTTTTTCACTAGAATATATTTAATTCTCTAGAGGTGAACTCTCCTCCTTTCTCAAATATCAAACACTTAATATTAACACTAGATTCATTCTCAACTCTATTTTTAAATATCTTAAACTTCTCAAAAGCTTCATATTTCTCTTTAAGAAATGCTACCCACATCATTCTAGTAAAATCATTAAGAAAAATCATAAAATAGCTTTCACCATAGAATCCTCTAGTTCTTGCAGGACCACTCAGATTTGTGTGAACAATCTCCAATTTCTCTATAGCAAAGAAATTATTGCTAGGAAAAGACACTTCCCTCTGCTTAGCCAAAATACATTTCTTTCATACAACATTAGTAGCCTTAACAATCTTAGGTAGATCTCTCATTGCAAATGTACTACTAACCTTCATAATATTATCAAATTTTATATGATAAAATCTTCTATACCACAACCAATTGTTATCAACTTTTGCTACCAAACATGTCATCTCAGTAGGATTCAATTGAAATGCATTACCTCTAGATCTAGTGCCAGTTCCAATCATCTTACCATCTCTATCTTTCATAGTGCAAGTCTTCTCAGTAAACTACAACTGATAACCTTTTTCCACCAACTATCCAACACTCAACAAGTTATGCTTCAATTCATCAACAAAATAGATATCATCAATGTTAGTTTTACCATTAAGAGTAATGGATCCAATTCCCATTATATGATAGGCTACATTGATACCAACTCTAAAAATTCCTAGATCATGATTCTTGAACTTAAAAAACTTATTCATATCACTAGTCATGTCATGTGAACAACCATTGTCAATTATCCAATCAAATTTATTTTCTACTTGGGTGACTAGAGCTCTTTCTTCTCTAATTTCTTGATTAAGATCATCTTCCTTGATAGCCACAAATCCTAATTCATTGTCACTTTCACTTTGACCTTTCTCATCATATTTTTCATCTTCATTTGCATACAAACAATTTCTATCTCTATCTCTTCTAGGGCTAAACCTTCCCTTATACTTCTTTTCTCTTTTAGGATATGTAGATGCATAATAACCAAATTTATTACAAGTCCAACATTTAAAGATTTTCTTACCATATTTTTCTCTTCTCACCAGAAGGATTATTCCTTGCTCAATCTTCTTGTCCTCATTAGCTCTACTGCTACTAGCAAAATCTCCATGGATTCTTGCACTCCTTGTCAAATTAGGTTGAATGTTTAGGACACTAAAGTCTATTTTGACTCTTGCAATTTCACCAAACTATCTCAAATCTACTTCTTCTGATTCTAATATTCCAAGTAATGTTTACTTAGTGAAATCTTTAGTGCAATGCATCACTAGTTGAATCATCTGCACTATTGGCTTGAAAGATATTGTCAAAGTTTTCAAGATCTTCCAAATGACTTCATCATCTTCCTTAGTTCCACCATGAGACCAAATACCTACAACCATTTCTGATATTCTACTAATATAACTTCTTACATATTCATCTTCCATCATTCTAGCATCTTGAAATGCACATATCCAATTTTGTAATCTCATTCTTTTTGCATGATCATCACCTTCAAAAGCGGATTCCAATGCTTTCTAAATTTCATGAGATTTTGCAAATTACTTTACCTAACTATACTCATTCTTTGGAAGAGTTTTTAATAGGGCTTCTCTTGCTCTCATGTTATATGTGAATATATCTCTCTCTTCTTCACTACAACCTTCAAGGTTTTCTTCTTTAATGATTGTCTTCTGACTTTTTGTCAAGAGCCAATATCCTGGACTCATGCATAATAGATGAGTCTTCATCTTCTCCTTTTAACTATCATAATTAGATCCATCAAATCTAGGACTATCCTTTCTAAAAATATTTTCCATCGATCTCCCAAAGTTGTTAAGCTTATCCTTCAAGGACCTAATGCTCTGATACCAATTGTTAGAATATATAGTCCACTGATATAATTGAGAGGTGGGGTGAATCAGTTATACAACTAATATCACAAATAAAAAATTTAAACACTCTTAACCATATGAGTAATGTAAATTGAAACCACAACAAGATACTCATACACAATAACACTAGATATGTTAACTAGGGAGACCTTTGATCGGAGGGAAAACCTTAGTGGGGATGGTACCCACAAGTTGACATACTAATATAAATATTCCTTGTTAGAGGATAGACCCTGTTAGGATTTTGTTACAACATTTAGTACATATGAGTCCCTATTAGGAGATGTTGAATCCCTGTTAGGAGATTTCAACCCTGTTAGGAGTTGTGCCAACACTATTAGGAGTTGTGCCAACACTATTAGGAGTTGTGGAAGACAGCTAGACCCACTGCCCAAACAACTTCAAGGTTAAGACCAATGAATCCACTATTCAAATGATCTTTGTATTATTCCTTGTAGAATAATAGAACTAAATTTTACTTCCTTCTTTTGTATTTATCCTATCAACTACACTTCTGCTCCTTTTGATCTTGTAACCAGATCACAAACTATGCATCCAATAATCCCTTGTATCACTTACATTCATTCAATCAACACTATGTTGCTTTTCAAACCTCACAAATACAATGTACAATAGATATTCGATACACTTAAAATCAAGGAAAACATTTTTCCTTTATACCATATCTTCATAATAATTCCTTGAGTTAGCCTTAAGGCTTTTCCAATTAATTAAAATAAGATATATAATTAATTACAATTACAATAGCATTGTCGGCTAATGGTTTATTACAAAACTTTACTCATGTAACTCCATGTCTTACGCACTTGTTGCTATCACCACCTAACTATGCTTTGTCACTAATTGACTGGCACATCACCTCATTATATCTTGGCTAAAAGATATAATGCAAACATTAGAAATTGCCAAACAGATGCTTTGTTTCCACATTACTCATAGTAAATCAAATACAAATGTCAAACATCTTCTACTTAGACTTCATCCTCTTAACCAAATCATTAGGCCACTCTCATAACCATGTCCTTAAATTTTTATTATTTAACCCTTACTCAGCTATTGTGCAACATAAGATCTTTGATTACTATTCTTCTAATCTTTATAGAAACTATACTATGTTGTCATCAATGACAAACAGAGTCATGGATGTAAAATGTCAATGTTCTCCAATAGTCAAGATATTCCCCCAAAGTAGTATCATCAAAATTCATGCTAACATACCCCTTTCAAACTAATCTTTCCTTATTCCTTGTAACTTCACCATTTTCATCTAACTTGTTTCTATACACCCACTTGGTGCCATTTACATTTTTATCTTATAGCATAAGAACTAGAGTCCACGTCTTTTTTTTTTCAATTTGTTCAATCTCTTCTTTCATGTCTTTACTCCATTCCACATCTTCTAAGGCATCTTTCACTATTTTAGGTTCATGCATGCTAAGAAAACATGTATCACTCCTCAGCTTGTTTCTTGTCATTGGTCTTGCATCTTTATTTCCAATAATTTGTGCAAAAGGGTGATGTATCTTGACATACTTTGACAATCTTGGTTCTAATCAATTTTCCTCATTAAGTCTATCAAATTCTAAATCACTATGTACTTATCTATTAGGTATTTCAACATCTCTTTCATTTACACTAATTTCAAAATTAGAATGTGCCTCAACTTCATTCTGCAACTTAGCACCTAACTGTAGTTTGATTCCTGAATGCAACTTGCCATTCATTGTATGTGACTCACGAATCACTAAAAATTGTTGTTGATTTGTAACTTAATTAATAGCATCTTCATCAGTAGGCATACCTTCATAAAAAAAATTAAAATATTTTTATTCCTTTGGTTCCTTCATAGGTTCAGCCTCATGTACCTCTGTATATTCATCAAATTTAACATTTGCACTTTCCAAAACTTTGTTAGTGTTAGTATTTAAACACTTACAAGCTTTACTTCTTATGGAATATCTAAAGAATATACCTTCTTCACTTTTTGCATCTAATTTACCATTTCTAAAATCTTTGATAATATAACACTTGCTTCCAAATACCTTAAAATATTTTACATTAGGTAAGTATCCATACCATAGTTCAAAAGGTATTGAATGAGTACCTTTCTTGATTTTCATGTAGTTCTAGGTATAGATAGTTATACTTACAACCTCTCTCTAGTATTTCAAAGCAACATTCTTCTTCATCATGAGTTTCCTAGCACAGTCCATTACAAATTTGTTCCTCCTTTCAGTAGATGTCTATCTTTTGATTCCTCTGTCATTACAAATTAGCTCAAACTCATTTGATGTAAATTCTCCTCCTCTATTAGATTTCAAACATTTTAGGCTTTTATCTATTTCCTTCTCAACTCTTGCTAAGTACCACTTAAACATTTGGAAAGCCTCGGATTTCTATTTTAGAAATATAACTATCATCATCCCAGAATAATCAACAACAAATATTATAATGTACTTATCACCTTTGTATCTTTTCACATCAATTGGTCCACACAATTCAGTATGAACAATCTCCAAAATTCCTTTAGAGATGTGATTCTTGCTCTTAATGCTGGATTTTGTCATTTTTCTTAACTGACATTGTTTGCAAATTATATTGTCAGGTTTCTTCAACTTAAGAAAACCTCTGACCCTTCTCATGTTACTAATATTAACCAAGTTATCAAGATTAACATGACATAACCTCTTGTGCCATAACTATTGGAATATTCAAATAGGAAGAATGCTTCTAAGAGGGGGGGGGGGGGGGTGAATCAGAAGTATTGGACTTTAACCATTAAAACTTTTTAACTGTAAGTAGATTGCATGCATATAAACATATCAAACAACCATGAAAAAAAAACTTGTACCACCACATAACACTTGATATTTTGGTAACCCAAAAACCCTCTAGGAATAAGAAGGCAAAACTAGGGTGGGGATGATACCCACAAAATTATTGCAGCAATAATGTTTGACCACTTCTAATGGTTTGCCCTATTAAAGGCTTTACACTGTGTCAATAGTGACTTGGTTAAAGGATTTAAAAACACTTTACATGAAGTGTTACCCTATTAAAGGATTTAATCACCTATTTAAAGGATCTACAAAATAGCTATTAAGCTAACCTATCAACATAGGGTTTCCTTTCTAATACAATTGCTAGAGAGTATTAGGCATAATAAACCTAATAGCTTACTATCCTTTGATTGCTGAATACAGGCTCTTGTTCTGCTTACTCTAATCTTGATCCTCTGAGATCTGATACTCATTTGTATCCCTTGCTTTGTTCTAATCAACTGAATATTTCACTGCTGCTCCCTTCCTCTAAGTCTTTTTACTCTTCACTCTAAAATCCACTATCATTTTTTTATACACTTCTTCATCCTCTTTAATACAATGAGATTGTGTCTTCCTTATAAAGACATTCAAAGACTTAGGGTTAGATATAGATCTACGATCCATATTGAATCTCTGTTTCTCACTCATTCCTTGTACGTTTCTTATTGGTTGCATGCCTTCTCCATTTTTCTTATTGGCTATATGTAGATTGCATAGGAAATAGAAAAGATTCAATCTTATCACTTATATCCTTCGAGATTCATCATATGTCGGCCATGAAAATGGTTTACATCTGAATTAGTGAAGTTACAAACTCATATGTGCATTATCTATTACTCAGCACTTACTGATTCCTGATGCTCGACACATATAACAAACTAGCTTACTCAGCTCTTGTTGCATTTTAGTTTTGCTCAGCATCGTCTGTGACTCGGCACTCAAATATCACTCGGCTCCTGTATCATGCTTGGCACCAAAGTCATTTGGCACTTGATCTTCACTTGGCACCTAAAGGCTGCTCGACACCTGAAGATCACTTGGCACCTATTGGTTTTCCTTACTCATCTCATGTTGTGTCTTGGCATACATAGTGTGCTCGGCTCCAATGTAGAAAGTGGTTAAGTGTGTTGGCACTCAAATGTCAAAACCATTTTGATACTAACAATCTCCCCCTTTGACATGAGTGACAAAAACACTTAACTAAGCATTATTTATCTGACCTTATGAGTGCATTCACTAATTTTCTCGGTATATACAAAGGTTAAAGAAAACTTGATCAAAATTTTGTAACTTACAATATATATACCTCAAAATTATTGTAACTCCCCCTGAGTTGATTGTGCCATTATCTACACTATCTTGGAATTTTGCATTTTATATCATGCTCCCCTTTTATCTTGTCTCCCCCATTCATCTTATAACATTTTCTCCCCCTTTTTGACACTTATGTCAAAGGGTTTTAAGGGTTAAGACCATATTTCACCAAAAATGTGCTATTTACCTCCATAATCATCCTAAGAGCTGCATCCCAATTATGCAAAGCAATTTCCAATGACTTGTGTTGGATGGCAGTCTCTTCAGCAAGGTGATCAAGTCCATCTAAAGTAGAAAGATTAGGATATTTCTTGAGAATAGTTTCAGCATAGACCTGTTCTTTATGGAGTACTTCCAAATGTGGGGTAATGGAGGATTGTAGTTGTATCAGTTTTGCCTTGATGGTGGCCTCTTCTATTGTTAACACAGCTACTTCTTTTTGAGTGTGAAGCATTTGATTGAAGTGCTTCTCACTTTGAGCTGGACCTTGGGGTAATTGTGTGCTTGAAATCTTCAGATTCCTCTCTAGGCTCATTATTCTTTGGCTTGTCTCCTATGTGAAGTATGAAAAGTCACACAGCTTTGTGTACAATGAGAATATATTTTCATGTACCTTTTTCACTTTGTCAAGCATTTTTGCCAATTCAACCTAGAAAGTGCAATTTTACTAGATATTTTCTCATTTACTTTCCCTTGGAATTTCCTTTTAGACCATTCCATAAGTTTTACATTGGTTTCTTGGTCTTCATTTGTCACCTGGTCAACAATATCTGATAATTGCTCCATTATATGCTTTGACTTATCTGGTGACTGCAAACTGAAGGCATCCATAAAGATGTCCTTAATCTCATGCAATGTTTGCTTTTGTTTATACTCCTTCCTGAGTATCTCCTGCCTCTTTCTTCTATTCAATGCTTCCTGCACCTCATTGATTTGATCAATGCTTATTGTTTTTGAGTCATAACTTGGTATGACTATCTCCTCATCTAATTCAGGGTCTCCATAGTACCCTTGCAACTTTTGTAGTACTTGATCCTGGTGCTGATATCTACAGTGGCATTGCATCATTACTTGGCTATTGTGAAGGAGTTTTGAAGGTAGGAAAAATTATCAATGTTTATATTGCCTCCTACTCTTTAGGGGTTTCCTTTGCTTTCTCCTCTTGTTGTCTACTACCTTGATCAATTATAGAAATTTTAGGAAGTCCACCTTGTGTTTGTGCTATAGGATCAGATGTAATAGTCTATCCTAATTGTTCTACTTATTTGTATCCTGCTTCACTCGGCTTCTGTACTGTGGTATCAACTATTGCTAATGAAACAACTGTTTGCATTTGAAGTTGACCACTAGTAGCTGTAGAGATGATGGAAGGTGGTTCTTGTGGATTCACCTTATCTCTAACTGTGTTTTCTACTAATTTTTGTAATTCATCCACACTGACCAATATTGGATCTATACATAATTTGGCTTCTTGTGTGGATTGGTCAAGGATTCTTTTGAGATCCTTTGTAGTTAATGCATTGATGTTCTGAGCAGAAGTGTCAGGAACATCTTGTACAGTTATAGTTTCTACAGGTGTGATGGGTACATGAGGAGGGCTAGAAGGTGGCATTTGTGTGTCTTGCACACTCTGGTCTTGTTGCTGCTCCTACCCAACTGTTGACATTTCATCTTTCTTTTGTGTCTCCTCCTCCTCTGTTTCTTTCTCCTCTCCATCTTTCTTTTTTTCTCCCTTCTTCTCTTCCTCTCCTTTTTTTGTATTCTTTGCTTCTTCCTCCTCCTTCTCACTAGGCTCTTCATGTTTTGTGTTTTGTCCCTCAAGGGTATCTTCTTCTCCATCTTTGACAGTAGTCAAGCAATATATCAACTTCCATATTTTTGTTGATTTACTGACAACATTTTCAATCTTTTTTTGTAAGATATCAAAGGCTATATGCTTTGGTGTGAAATTCCCACTATATTTCTTATGAGCCTTTGTTATTTGACCTCTTGTTAGGTCAGGCATCACCTATGCTAAGGTAGATTCTCTTATCTCCTTTTCAAATTCCAGACAATGATGCCATTTTTTTTCAATTATCTCATATAATTCTCTAGGCATGGTATTGTCTAGCTCTAAAGGTGTAGTCTTGAATTCAGCCATCATGGCATATACTAATTCCTCTATTTTGTTTTGCTCTTCTTTACTGAGCTTGTTGAATTCAATGCTTTTCAAATCAGTAAAATCTACATTCTTAATATTTTCACAGATTTTATCTAAGGTTGATTTTGGAGGATGACTTACCACTCTGAATTGGCTGATATCTTCTGACTCTGTTCTTTCCTCATCAAAATTTGGTTGTGCTACATATTTTCTTCTTTTTATTGGTGCTTCACTAGTCTTTTCAATAGCATTCTTCTTCTCTTTGATTTGTTCCTTGGCCTTTTGTGAAGATGCCCTTGTGGTAGCCCTTATGACTAGTATTTATGGCTTGGCTTGAGTTGGCTCGGCACCCTTCTTTGTTTTGGGCTAGGCTGGAGGCTGTACTATTGCCTTTCATTTCTTTGGCTCAGCTTGGGTTGGTGCTTCCTTGGCTTCTTTTTCCTTAGCACCTTCCTCCTTATCTTCACCTAGGCCTTGAGTTAATTCCATTTGGCCTTGCTCTTGTTCATCCTCATCATCCTCATCATCTTCTTCTTCTGCTTCAGCTTCAATTCCTTCACCAAATTTCTTCTTAATTTTCTTCACCAATTTATCTTTCTTCTTCATTTTGGAGGCAATCTTTAACTCCATATTCACCTTTGACCTTGCCACATCATAAGTGCCAAAGTGTGGGGCACTCTTGTCTTTCTCTTCTGCCAATAATGCAGTTATTGTTGCAGATGCTTCATCTATGTTGATCTCATAACCAAATGGCCTTATCCATCTCACCCTTGGAACTATTGCTTGGATATAGGTGAAATCAATATCAACTAAGAAGCATATATCATTAATATATTTTTCCACTAAGGAAATTGGTATTCTTACTCTTTGCTTCATGGATTTCTTGAAATCTTCAAAATAGCTTGTAATCAGTGAGTCAAAATTGTCTCCCATTTTTTCTATATATTCATTAATTTGGGATATGATAGTTCTATCATTTCTTCATTTAACTTTTCCAAAACAAGGAAATTCATTCTAAACAAAAAAGAATATACAAACCAAAATTGCTCCAAATTTGCATTGGGTACCCTTTGTCCTTCTTATAGCTGCTACGTTTTCATTAATCTGTTGTAGTTGCAGGTTTGCAAGATCATAAGTATGATCCTTTTTCACCAATTTGTAGCCTACATCTACTGCAATACATGGCACACTGTTGAGTCTACTGGATTGATAGAATTTATGGGCAATAAATCTAACAACAAATTCAACTAGAGGATCTTGAATGGTGTGAATTGTCATTCCTCTTTTATTCCACTGGGCACTTGTGTGTTTCTCAATAACCTCCTTGGATTCACTTCTCAAGGTCTTGTAATGATCTAGGGTAGGATATCTAGTTACCCTATGAATGATTCTTTTCGTGATCTTGGTGGGAACATATTCTAGCCACAGACTACCATCATGAATTTTGCTTAACACAAGTGTGATCCATTCTGTCTTAAATACGGTGGGAAATCTCAAAAATCATGTTAAACCCTTCCTTTCAACAATTTTGTATTCATCTTTCAAAACTCCATCTACAAAAAATTTCTCATAGGCTTCCCTTATTTCCATATCTCCTATGGCTTCTATCTTACAATTATAGCATCTTCTTATGTCCTGAACCATTACAACTTTCGGGGGTATGTGAGAAAGGGCTCCGACGGGATCATTTCTGTATGCAACTTTAGGAATGGGATGAAAATTAGGCTGCTTAACCTCATTGGATACTAGCTAGACTTCAAATGACTCTTTATCATGAGTTTTCTTAGAGCTCGAAGCCATTTGTGCAAACTAGGGTTTCCTTTACACAGAAATATGAAACTGCATACCTCAACACAAATGAAAATAAATCAAGATCGATGAAAACATGTTGTAAGAGGTTGGAATCTGCTTGGAATGCTGGATTCTCTGCTATGAAGTTGCTCTACTCTCTTTCTCTTCTTTGCTTCTTGATCATGATGAGGAGGAATGATTGAAATCACGATAATATACCCTATTTTCATTGCATTAAATGTTCAACTACCCACTCAGCTTCTAAAGGATTTTAACATTACTCGGCTTGCACTGAATTCCCACTTCACTCGACTTCCATTGGAGTTATTTAACTCAATCCCTGTTAGGAACTCAGTATCCACTAGAATTTTACTCGACATCCAAAGATAGTTTGGCATCATTATTTAAAATATTTTCTTGGCATCTTGTATCATGCAGATTTATACTTTGCATTGCTTCTTCATGGTTTAGGGCTAATGTATGATACTTTCTTATATGTATCAACCTCGTAGGCTCATCTTGTGATTATTTGGATGAGAAATTATCACTTGACCTATTGGGTGAAGTGACCCTTTCATTGGATGTACTTGATTCATTCTTTTTTTGCCATGTCTTCTTCATGTTTATTCTGATGTGTTCTTAATCAATCTTTTCTTTGCCCTTATTTACTTCAGTCTTGGGTGCCTTTGACCTTGTAGGACAATTTTTGCTGATATGAACAGTTTTCAGGCAACTGAAACATGTGGTTTGGTTCAACCACCTTTTATAGTTCCCCTTGAAATGTGTTCTTATGTAGTTTTGGGGTATATGTCCATATTTTTGACAATAATGACAGCTATATCTGTTGTTATAGTCCCAATGGTAGTGACTATCATTCCCTTTTGTTTTTTTTGGTTGATTTGATGTCCACATAGGCTTTGATCTGCATTCAAATTATCTATGTCCATACTTCTTACAATTATGACAATGTCCATCAAATCTTTGTGTCCTTGTGACTTTAGACCTGCAATCTTGAGTCATATGTCCTTGCATTTTACACTTGTGACAGTAACCCTTGCTTTTGGGTGTGTTTGGCTGATTGATTGTTCTACTCCTACAAACATTAGCAGTATGCCCCTTTTTGTTACATAAATAACAAGTGGGTTTAGAATCCTTACCTTTGTCATTTCTTTTCTTGCCACTCTTTAATGATTCTCCAATTTTAGTGTTGTTGTATCCAAGTCCTAATGTATTATAGGCGGATTTTGGGAATTTCATCAACTGTTCAAAGTACTTGATAGCTTCACTTGACTTGTTGAGATTCTCTGCTACCTCTTTTTCTCTGTTCAATTCATTCTGCAGTTGTTCATTCTGCATCTTCAAAGTAGGGATCTCAATATCTTTCATATTGAGTTCATGATGAAGGTTCATCATTTGGGCAAGTGTATCCATCTGCATGTTTGAGATCCTTGTTAATTTAGTACATTTTTCTTCAAGTCTATTTGCAAGATTTCTTTTTTCATCTTCCATCATGACTCTATCCTCAATTGCTCTTTTCTTTTGTTTAGTGATTTCACATAACATTATGGCCTGTGATTCATGTTCCATCTTAAGAGATCTTATCTCTTTTGCTTGAACTTTGTTTTTCTCCATCAGTTCTGCTATTGCTGCATCAAACTCTTTAGTGTCTCCATTGGCAAGCACTTGTGTGGTATCAATCTCCCTATAGTTTATATCATTTTCAGCTATGGCTATCTCTTTCCTTATTTTCAAGGATTTTCTTAATTCCACTCTAGCTTCTTCTACCTTGTGTAGAGCGAGATGCACATCTATCACCTGGTTCTCAATGATCTTTCCAAGTTTGAAAACTTCCATCTTTAGATCTTTTCCTCCAAGTTGTTAGGCTTCTTCTTGAGAGGACTAAGCTCTGATACCAATTGTTGGAATATTCAAATAGGAAGAAAGCTTCTGAGATGGGGGGGTGCATCAGAAGTATTGGAATTTAACCATTAAAAAATTTTAACTAAAATTAGATTGCATGCATATAAACATATTAAACAACCATGAAAAAAAAACATGTACCACCACATAACACTTGAGATTTTGGTAACCCAGAAACCCTCTAGGAATAAGAAGGTAAAACTAGGGTGGGGATGATACCCACAAAATTACTGCAGCAATAATGTTTGACCACTTCTAATGGTCTACCCTGTTAAAGGCCTACCCTGTTAAAGGCTTTACACTATGTCAATAGTGACTTGGTTAAAGGATTTACAAACACTTTACATGAAGTGTTACCCTGTTAAAGGATTTAATCACCTATTTAAAGGATCTACAAAATAGTTGTGAAGCTAACCTATCAACATAGGGTTTCCTTTCTAATACAATTGCTAGAGAGTATTAGGCATAATAAACCTGATAGCTTACAATCCTTTGATTGTTGAATACAGGCTCTTGTTCTGCTTACTCTGATCTTGATCCTCTAAGATCTGATACTCATTTATATCACTTTCTTTTTTCTAATCAAATAAATATTTCACTGCTACTCTCTTCCTATAAGTCTTTTTACTCTTCACTCTGAACTCCACTATCATTTTTTTTATACATTTCTTCATCCTCTTTAATACAATGAGATTTTTTCTTCCTTATAAAGACATTTGAAGACTTAGGGTTAGATATGGATCTACGATCCATATTGAATCTTTGTTTCTCACTCATTCCTTGCACTTTTCTTATTGTTTGCATGCCTTCTCCATTTTTCTTATTAGTTGTATGTAGATTGCATAGGAAATAGAAAATATTTAATCTTATCACTTAAATCCTTTGAGATTCATCATATGTCAGCAATGAAAATAGTTTACATCTGAATTAGTGAAGTTACAAACTCATATGTGCATTCTATGTTACTCGGCACTTACTAATTCCTGATGCTTGGCACATATAACAAACTAGCTTACTCGGCTCCTGTTGTGTTTCAGTTTTACTCAGCATCAACTATGACTTGGCACTCAAATATCACTCAGCACCTTTATTATTCTCAGCACCTGAAGTCACTCAACACTTGATCTTCACTCGGCACCTGAAGGCTAATTGGCACCTGAAGATCACTCGACACCTTTTGGTTTTCTTGACTCGGCTCATGTTGTGGCTCGGCATACATAGTGTGCTTGGCTCCAATGTAGAAAGTGGTCAAGTGTGTTGGCACTCAAATGTCAAAACCATTCTGATACTAACAATAACCATCCATCATCAAATTCTACAACTAGTAGCATCATCCATATCAAGGTATAATAGATTACCTCTAGTTTGATCACCTTTTCCCATTAGTTTTCCATTAGTATCATATATCTTAGCTATCTTGTTCTCAAACTCAACCTTGCAACCTAAACTATTCAGTTGTGACATACTCAACAAATTATAGTTAAGTCTTTCAACATAATAAGCATTCTCACATAAAATATTTTGTGAGATTTTTATAGAAGCTTTTCCTTTTATTAGATAGGGTGCAACATTACCAAACTTACACTATTTCCATCATAATAATTCAATGTAATGAACTTACTTTTATCTCTAGTCATGTGATGTGAACACCCACTATCAATGATCTAACTTTCAATCTTATTCAGACAAGACACTAGTGTAGTTGACTCATCCTCATTAGAATCATCATTCATTACAACATACCCCACTTCATCATCATGATCATTAGATCCATCTTTGGTTTCCTCTTCTACAATGTAGTAAGACTTCTTACCTTTGTCTTTATAATTTTTGTTGTCCCATCTCTTCTACTTTTGTATTTGTCTCCACTTACTATTGTTCTTCTTCTCTGGACATCTAGCATCAATATAACCAACCTTATCACAATTAAAACACATGATAGGTAACTTACCTTTGAATCTTCCTTTACCTCTATGAAATCTCCTTGCTATTAGTGCTTCAAGTTGTTCTACATCCTCCTTAGCTATATCACTATCGCTAGAAACATATTTCACCATTTTCTTCTTCTTCTCATTAGGTTCCTTCAATAATAGCTTAGATTTGAAAGTAGATTCAACATTTTTATATTTGAAGTTGTCAAATTTAGATAGCTCAAAAGAAATGAGCCTATCTACCAGACCTTTAAGAGTCAGATTGAAACCTAGTATACATCTCAGTTTTTGTATTGCAAAAACTCTAATAGCATAGATGGGCAGAAGTGTTCTCAAAAAAATTCTTAACACAATATCATCATCTATCTTACCAGCAGATGCTCTTATAGCATTAAAAAAAACCTTTATTCTAGAGCAATATTGAGTAAAATTCTCACCTTCTTGCATCCTCATATCATCGAACTTACCTCTAAGACTTTTAGATTTGGCTCTCAAACATTTGCATCTCATCCATAGATAGTGTGAAGAGCATCCCACATCTTCTTTGCACTATCACAACCCTTGATGTCATCAAACTCAACATAACTTAGGGCAGAGGCAATCTCCAACATTGCTTAATTGTGTTCCTTCTTCTTTTTTAGATCTTCAACAATTAGGGCTCTAGTAGGATCAACATGCTTAGTGGCAATGGTAGATTGTGCATGGTATCCAAGACCTCCTAGGTGTAGCTCCATCATACTTTTTCATGTAGGAAAGTTTTCCCTATTAAGCTTGGGTACCACTCTTTTTAACATCTTGATCTTTTGCTTCTATTACCTTCAAACTAGTCCTCTTAAGCAGATGGCTCTAATACCAATTGCTAGAATTCTTTAGAATAATTGAGGGAGTGTAAATTAGTTATCCAAGGTCAAAATGTACAAATAAAACTTTTCATGGTGTAGTTAACCCATATCCATAAAACATATTCATGCAAGCATCCATTAGATCATACAATCACTTAAACTTGTAGATTACTGTACAAGTTTAAAACATCTCTGTAGAAATGTAAACATGAAACATAATAGATCAATAAAAAATTTGACACTAGGATTTTATGTGGAAACCCAATTTGGGAAAAACTACAATCAACATGCTACTCATTCTCACTCTTCTGAAGTGATGCTCTATGAAAGGCCAAACCTATTAAAGGTTACAATACACATTATTAAATGTGATCTGATTAAAGAATTCCAATCACCCTATTAGGAGAGAGCCTTTTTAGAGGACTTTGGATCATTCACTTAGAATGTCACCCAATTAAAGGATTTACAAATGATTGTTATGTCAACCTTAACCCAAAGGATTTACCCTAGATTGGTATAATGATTAGAAAGTAATAGTAAGGCTTGATCTTATAACAAATTACAACTCACTTGTAGATTATAGATCCTTTTTAGTCCTCTATTTTTCTTATCTTTCACACACTTTAGCTCTGATATCTTGTTCACCCTTCAAGCATTCATATTCTTGAGCCTTCTTTCTTTGCTTGCCAATAGTAGTCTCTTATGTTTGGTCTCTAAATGAAGCAATACTTTAGACCTCTTTTCTAACTTAGGTTCTCAAACATTGACCAACCTTACTTCTAACTAGCCATCTCTATAAATAAAAAATTAAGATTTTTTGTCATTCAACCCCTATCGTCCATTTTAGGGTTAGGTAGGATTAGGTAGGATTCAATGAATCTACCCATCATTTCATTTGAGTCCCTTTTAGAAAAATTTCCTTTATACCTCTTTGAATTTGCCACAAAATAGTTTACCATGAATTATGCACCACCAACTCATCATATTTATCTTCTACATGCTTCACAAAATTCAAGAAAAAAAAATAGTCAGCTTAGATTTGTCAAATTGTTAATTTAATATGAATATTGGCATTCGGCATCAATATGTTATCACTTGGCTTCCAAACTATTCTTCCACTCATCATCCACTAGATAACTCGACAAACACTAAAGATTACTTGTGTTTTTCATCAACTAAACTTTACTCGGCTTACACTGTAGCACTCAACATACACTAAAATTTCACTTTACTTGTCTCCAACTAAATTTTTGCTTGATTTCCACTAACTTTGCTCAGCACCTACTATCCACCTGTTCAATCTTGGTAGACTCAATTCTTCTTACTTGTTCTTCTATACTTAGTCATGTTATTCTTAGAATGGTTTTGACATTTGAGTGTCAACACACTTAACCAATTCTTCAGTTGATGCCGAGTATAATATAGAAGCTGAGCTACAATGTATGCCAAGCTAGAAAATTCAATAGGTGTTGGGTGAACTTTAGGTGTTGAGCAATCTTTAAGTGCCAAGAAAAGTATAGATGTTGAGTCACTATAGATACTGAGTGGAACAAAATTGCTATAGGAGCTCAGTGAGCTAGTTTTCCTATATGTGTCAAGCATCAGCAACCAGTATGTGTTGAGTAACATAGAATTAGCATATGAATTTGTGCCTTCACAAACTCAGATGTAAACCATTTTTGGAGCTGACATGGGATGAATCTCAAAGGATCTTGAAGATAAGATCAAATCTTTTGCAATCAGCATGCAACCAATAAGAAAAATGGAGAAGGCATGCAACCAATAGGAAAAGTGCAAGAGTTGAGCGGGAAATGAAGATTTAATATTGAACATAGATTCATACCTAATCCTAAGTCTTTGAAATCTTTGAAATGAGGATAAAACCCATTGTATTCATGCATGAGAGAAGTATATGGGTGAACTATAGTGAAATTCAAAGGGGAGTTTAAAGGACTTGGTGAAGAATAAAGCAGCATTGCAAAATCCAATTATTGAAGAATAGAGTATCTGAATATTGTAGAGTGACACATCAGATCAAGCAAGGATCAGATCAATAAAAGAAAAACAAGGATTTGGAATCAACAATTGAAGATTGCAAAGCTATCAGGTCAAAGACTTTCTAATACTCTCTAGCAATTGTATTAGATATGAAAATCCTATGGACTTAGGTTGGCCTAGCAGCCATTTGTAAATCCTTTAATAGGGTGGCATTCCAAGTGAATCTACTAAAGTCCTTTAATGAGGCCCAATTTTAGTATGGTAGTGAAATCCTTTAACCAGGTCACTTTTAATAGAGTGAAAAGTATTTAATAAGACAGGCCTTTCACAAGGCAGACCATTGGAAGTGGTCAAATATTTTAACCTTGAATAGTTACACATTACTGTAGTGATATTTTGTGGGTGTCATCCCCACCCCAATTTTACCTTCTCATTTTGGAGGGTTTATAGGTTACCAAATTTGTGTGTTATCTATTTTCATGCATGTCTTTACTTTTATATTTATTAGATGAATTAGATGCATGTGAATGGTTTCATTCATAAGGATTTGAAAAGGTTAAAGTTAGTTTATTCTAATTCACCACCCCTCTCAGAATAAATCTTCCCACTTGTTAATTCCAAAAATTGGTATCAGAGCCTAGTTCTCACAAGAAGGAGCCTTACAACTTGGAGAAGAGATCTAGAAATGGAAGTCTACAAACTTGGAAAGATCATAGAAAATCAGGCAATTGATATACAACTTGGTTTACATGCACTGGAGGAAGCTAGAGAGGAACTGAGAAAATCCTTAAAAAGAAGAAGAGAAATTGTCATAGCTGAGAATGATAAATAGTACAAGGAGATTGATGCCTCAAATCTATTTTCAAATGGAGATTCCAAAGAGTTTGATGCAGTAATAGCATACCTAATGGAAAAGAATAGAGCTCAAGTAGAAGAAATTAGAAACAAGAATCAAAGGCCATAATGCTTTGTGAAGTGACTGAACAGAAGAAAAGAGCCATTGAAGACAAGGCTATGCTAGAAGAAGATAAGAGAAAAATTTCCAATAGACTAGAAGAAAATTCAATTGAGCTACAAGAATTTAAAACATGTAGCTAGACACCATGAGTCAGATGATGAATGCACATCATGAGCTAAATATCAAGGATATTGAGATCTCTACACTGAAGATGCAAAATTATCAACTACAAAATGACCTGAAAAGAGAAAAGGAGATTGCAAAAAGCTTCAAAAAACCTAAAGAAGCCATCAAGTACTTTGAGAAGTTACTGAAATCACCAAGGGCTAGCAATGATACTTCAGGACTTGGTTACACCAACACTAAACAAGGAGAGTCTTCCAAGACTACAGAAGTAAGGAGTAACAAAGGTAAGAACACAAAACCTACTTGTCATTTTTGTGGTAAAAAGGTACATACCTCTAATATATGCAGGAGTAAAAATGCCCATCAGCATGAAAAACCTAAGAATGCAAGCTATTGTTATAAGTGTAAAAGGCAAGGACATCAAGCACATGACTATAGGACTAGGACTATCAGAACACCAAGATTTTAAGGTCACTACTACAATTGCAAAAATTATGGACATAGAGCTTTTGAGTGCAAATCAAAGCCTCTATGGACACCAAATCAATCAGCAAGAGCAAATAATGGACATCGCTACAATTGGGATTACAACTCTAGAGATAGCTATCATTATTGTCAGGAATATGGACACATTCCTGAAAATTGCATAAAGACACATTTCAGAGGAAACTATAGTAGATGGTTAAGTCAAACCACATGTTTTAGTTGCTTAAAGACAAGTCATATTAGTAGAAATTTCTCTACAAGGTCAAAAGCACCAAAAAACAACAAAGGTAAAGAAAAGGTAGATGTTGAACACATCAAAGGAGAAATGAATAAGACATGGAAGAAGAAAGATGGGTGTAGCACATCAAATGATGGGATCACTTCACCTAACAGGACAAGTGATCACACTTCATCAAACTAAGTAAAGAAAAGGCATGAGGAACTAATTTACAAAGCTTTATCATACATCAGTTCCTAAACAAGTAAGTACTAAAAATAAGAGATCAGCATAAACAAAGATGTAAAGTTAAAGTTTCAAGATTTCATAAGTGTTGTTGAGTTGCCCTCAGATGTTGAGTAAAAGTATAGTACAAGCTAAGTTGATTGTCAAAACAATGGGAGCCAAATGATTAGTAGGAGCCAAGTTGGAAGGTGAAGCCAAGTGAAGAAGAAATTTTTAGTTGAAGCTACGTAAAGAATACTCCATAGGAAACCAAGTGATGAAAAGGAAATGGAAGTCAAGTAATGCAGTAATCCTTTAGAAGCTGAGTGGATATTTGTATTCACACTAAGCATTAAATGTAGCAAAATTGAGGTATATCATCACATTTTCAATCATTTGTCTTCATTGCAAACAAAGAGAAAAGATGAGAAAGAGTGCAGAGTGAATCTAAAATAGAGAATCTAGTGTCTAAGAAGATTTCAACAGCATTCCAACAAGATTCCATTGATTTCAAGGTATTTAAGACTATGCCGAGCTACACTATTTCATGTTTTCTTTGTGTTGAAACCCTAGATTATGAAAAATGGCATCTAGTTCTAGAAAAGCTTAGGAAAATGAATCATTTGAAGTTCAATTAGTATCCAAAAAGGTTAGACAACCTGATTTTCATCCAATCCCTAAAGTTACATATAACAAAAACCTAGCTAGAGCCCTATCCATAATACCCCCTAAAGTTGTAAAGGTTCAAGATGTAAGGAAGTGTTATGATTTCAAAGTTGGAGCTATAGGTGACATGGAAATGAGAGAGCCATATGAGAAATTGTGTCAAAATGGAGTATTGATAGAAGAATACAAGATTGTTTTGAGAAAGGGTTTAATGTGTGCCCTAGAATTCCCTACAATATTCAAGACATAATGGATTAGACTAGTATTGAGTTGAATGCATGATGGTATTTTATGGTTAGAGGATGGTCCTATCAAAATCACAAAGAGAATTGTTCATAGAGTGATGGGGTAACCAACCCTAGATCAGTCGAAGACCCTTAGGAGTGATTCTAAGGAGACAATTGAGAAAAATGCAAGTGCAAAATGGAATAAGAGAGGGATGACAATTGACACTATCCAAGATCCTCTAGTTGAATTTACTATTAGGGTCATTGCTTACAAATTCTATCAATCCAACAGACTCAACAATGTGCCTTGCATTGCAATGGATGTAGGATACAAATTGTGAAGAAAGATCATACATATGATCTTGCAAAACTGCAACTACAATAGATCAATGAAAATCTAGCAACAATCAAGAGAACAAAGGGAGACCAATGAAAATTTGGTGCCATTTTGATATGTATTTTCTTTTATGTATAGAATTATTTTCTATCTTTTGGTAAATTTGCATGGAGAAATGATAGGTCAATCATAGCTCAAGTCAATAAATACATAGAGCAGATGGGAGCTAATTTTGAGACCTTGATGACTAGTTATTTTGAGTACTTTAAGAAATCAATGAAGCAAAGACTCAAAATTCCAGTTTCCTTAGTGGAGAAATATGTAAATGAAGTATTTTTTCTAGTAGATATAGACTATACATACATACAAGTTTTCATACCAAGAGTGAGATGGTTGAGACCTCTTGGGTATGAAATAAACATAGATGAAGCATTAGCAGCAATAACTGCACTACTTGTAGAGGAGATAGAAAAGGATGCACCACATTTTGGAACCTATGACATGGAGAGATCCAGAGTGGATATGGAGTTGAAGACTGCCTCCACTTTGAAGAAGAAAGACAAGCTTGTAAAGAAGCTAAAAAGAAAAATTTGGGGAAGGTACTATAGAAGAAGTAGAAGAAGAAGGTGAAGATGCTAAGGGTGATAAAGAAGAGAAAGATCAAGGGCCACTTGCCTTAACCCAATGTATGGTGGAGGATGCATATGAAGAGGATAATGCCAAGTAGGAAGCACAAAAGCCTAAGTCAAAGAAGAGAAAACCTCAAAAATAGCCAACTGCACAACCCAAGCAAAAGAAGAAGGCCACAAAGCAAGCCTAGCCAAGCCAACAACAAGGGCAGACACCAGGGCTACAACTAAAGTGGCAAAAGAATAGGAGAAGAAAAAGGCAACAGAACAAGGAGGTCCTACAGAACTAAAGAAAAGATGAAAGTATGTTGCACCTCCTGAATCAAATGAAGAGAAGATAGAGTCTAATGAAGATCAGTTCAAATTGGTAAGATGCTCTACCACATCTAAATTAGCAAATATTTGCAATAATATTAGAGATAATGCAAATTTATATGGTCTAAAGACCATATATTTTAATAATTTTTTAGAGGAACAACAAAGCATAGTTGAAGAATCCATCTACACTATGATGGATAAGTTCAAGACCACCCCACTTGAACTAGATAATTCAATCCCTAAGGAACTAAGCTCATTAGTTGAAAATAAGTGGCATTACTATCTCAAAATGGAGAAAGAGATAAGAGAGTCTACATTGGCTCATGTAATTCCAGACCTTGCAAAAGGTCAAATAATAAAGGCTAGTAAGATGCATGGGAGAAAACTTGCACCCAAATACAGAGCCTTCAATATTTTGCAAAACTAAATAGAAGATGTTGTCCAAAAGTCCACACAAATGTGGAAATTAATATATGGTTTGACAACTATAAAGGAAGGGTAGGAATACCCATTTGAGGGTAGAATTGACAAAGAAGAAGAAGAGAATGAGAAAGATGAAGGAGAAAAAGAGACAGTGGAGACAACACATGGTGAAGAGGCAACAGCTGAGGACTGGCAAACTAAACATAGTTTCCAAGACACCCAACTGCCACCACCAAGTCCTCCACACACAAAACCTACTGAAATAATAATTGTACAAGATTTTCCTAACACCTTAGGTCAGAACATCAATCCTTTAACTATAGAGGATCTCAAAAAGATCCTTCACCAATCCACATTGCAAGAACAACTTTGTACAAATCCAGTTTTGGTGAGTGTTGATGAGTTGCAGAAAGCTATAGGAAACATATCAAGGGAGAAAGAAAACACACAATAACAATCCTCATAGCCTCCCACAACTATAGTGGATCAACCCAAAGAGCAAGAAGAACAAGACAAAATTCCTAAGGTTGATAGTACAGTTACAATAGCAACAAGTGTTGAGGACCAAGCAAAGGAACAAATAGGACAAGATATTCCTACTACATAAATTTAGGATACACCCCCACAAATTATCATCATTGATCAATGTAGTAGACAAGAGAAGAAAGAAGTAGAGAAAACCCCTAAGGATCAAGAGACAATACAAACTTTGGTAAACTTGCCTACCTCGGGGACTCCTAATAAGAAGCCAAGCACTAATGCAGTCCCATTGTAGATTTTAGCACTAGGCTTGAGCACTACCAAGGTTGCAAGGGTACTTCACTATGGAGACCCTACACTTGATGAAGAGATAGTCATACCAAGTTATGACTCAAGAACCATGAACTTGCATCAGATAAATGAAGTGCAAGAGGCACTAGAGAGGAGGAAGAGACAAGAGATACTCAGAAATGAGTATAGGTAGAAGCAAGCACTGGTAGAAATAAAAGACATATTTCGTGATGCATTCAACTTGCAAGTACCTAATGAAAACTAGCCCATAATGGAGTAATTGTCCAACATTGTGGACTAGGTATAGAATGAGGACCTAAAAACTAATGTCAAATTATTAGAATGGTTAGAAAAGAAGTTTCAAATGAAAGTGAATGAGAAAATATAAAGTGAAATAGCACTCTCACAAGTTGAATTGGACAATAAAATTGAAAAAGTGGAGAAATTACTTGAGAATGTATTCTCATTGTACACCAAGTTGTGTGATTCCTCATATTTCACATAGGAAACAAGGCAAAGGATACTGAGCCTAGAGTAAAATCTAAAGATTTCTAGCACTCAGCTACCAAAAGATCCAGCTCAGAGTGAGAAGCATTTTGTAGCTACACTTCACACAAAAAAGGAATTAGCTGTGTTGATAGTAGAAGAGGCCAATATTAAGGCCAAATTAATGCAAATTCAATCTTCCATAACCCCACATCTGGAAGTACTCCATAAAGAGAAGGCCTATGCAAAAAATGCACTAAAGAAAGATCCTAATCTTTCTACTTTGGAAGGTCTTGTACATCTTGTAGCAAAGACAACAATCCAACACAAGTCATTAGAGATAGCCTTAGATAATTGGGATGCTTCTTTCAAGATGATTATGGAGGTCAATAAAAAAATTTTGGCAAAGCATTCTATTCATCCTTAGGACCCTTTGACATAAGTGTCAAAAAGGGGGAGAAATAATAAAGGGGAAGATATAATTTTTTGGGGAGATGTAAATAAGAATGATTACATAATACATTCTTTGATGGAAGAAATAAAAAATATCCAAAGGGGGAAATATTCACATTCACATTTTGAGGAAGAAATAAAACAAACAGGATGAAAAAACTGCAAGAAGATGTGACAAGAAGCAAAAACAGGGTACATAGATATAGATAAAAGCAAAGAGCATTAGATATATCAGCATGAGACACTTTCAACGCAATTTTTTTGTTACAGGAATAGAAATGGCACATCAGCTCAAGGGGAGTTGCAAGATTTTGAGTTAAGTGTTTTTTTCACTCATGTCAAAGGGGTAGATTACTAGTCTTAGAATGGTTTTGATATTTGATTGTCAACACACTTAACCAATTCTTCAATTAATGCTGAGTATAATATAGAAGCCAACCTACAATGTATGTCAAGCTAGAGAATTCAATAGGTGCTGAGTGAACTTGAGGTGCTAAGCAATCCTCAGGTGTCAAGCAAAGTATAGATGTCGAGTGGAATAGAATTGCTATAGGAGCCGAGTGAGACAATTTTCCTATATGTGTTGAGCATTAGCAACTAGTATGTGCCTAGTAACACAAAATTAGCATATGAGTTTGTGCCTTCACAAACTTAGATGTAAACCATTTTTGGAGCCAACATGGGATGAATCTCAACCTTTTTCTCATTATGAAAATAATGATCAGCATGCTAAAATATATTAGACTAAAACTAAAAATCCTCTTTATTAGACAAATCATGCATGCTATCATTCTCAAATATGAAGGCTTCATATTGAACATAGGGAAAAGGACCACACACACCTTGAAATTGTGTTTCCTTATGCATAACCGGATGATATTCAAATGAACACTCTGACTTGTACTCACATATATCATCAATGTCAGAATCTGAAACTAATCCAAAGTCCTCAAATGGTTCTTCACAATCAGCAAATAGATTAGTCTTTTCATTAGAAAATTCATCATAAAATTTAGTACAAGGTGCATGTTGATTTTCACTAATAACTTCGTCAAACACCTTTTCATCCATCTCATCAGATGCAACATCATGATCATACTCACTGTCATATTCAGAATAAGAACAATCTGATTTCTCACAGCAGTAGGATAAAGTATCATCATTAAACTCATTCTCCACTAAATCTGAACCATCCATGTGCTTTTCAAACAAAGAATTGATAACTCCATGCAATGACCCTCTTTGAACATTTTGACAAAAAATGGGTTGATCATCATCAGGATTCTCATCATATAAAGCGTTAGTATACACTTTAAAACCATTACCCATTTTGTCTTCATGGAGGCTTTCAGCATGTAAAGAAAAATCAAGACTATATGAAGACTCACTTTCTACTTCATCAACGAAGCATGTAGAATATAAATCAAATTTACTTTCATTGTCTTCATGTAGGTGATTCAAATGTCTTGCAAACCTATCATTATTTATCTTACCAATAGGCACTGATGCATTAACCTTAGGATCACTCATATACTAATCATCATTGCATTCATTCTCAAGACATTCATCTACACAATTAGGTAATCCATTCTTATAAACAACCTCTTTATCCTTGTATTGTGTAAACAAATCTTCTCAGCTTTCAACATCTAGCTAACTTGTCTAACTCTGAACTGGAAATTCACTTTTAGATTTAGAAATAGAACTCATACCTTTATTGACATAAGAATACTCACTCCCATCATTTCTTTCTTCTTCCCAACTTGCATCTGATTCATGTGAAGATGAATATGCACTAGCACTTTCCTCTTCTTGACTTGAGCAACCTCTCTTGTCATTGTCTTCACACAAGACTTCTTCATAATACATCGGATCAACAACTTTATCATCATCACTTGAAAGATCACTTTCAACTTCTTCATACTCATACTGAGATGACTATATTTCAAATTAAGATTTAATAACACTTTCAACATGATGTAATCTATGAATAAGATAAATCATTTCTTGCATATCTGACTGATCAAGTGAATCTATATTACCATTTATTGCTGAAACATTACAAACATGTTAACCTTGTTCTTCTGACTATGACTGAGATAAGTGTGATTCATATTCTCCATCTTGTGATATCTCTCCATGACATGTCGAATCAGTAACATTAAACTTATGATCATAGAGATAACTCTTGGCCTCCTCACTTGCACAAAACTGAGACATAGGTGTAGCAACCTCAAAATTTGAAGTGTTAGTTACATCATCATACATATAATCATCTTGAGAAGAACTTACTATTGTAACTAAACCTTGATTTTTTATTTGTAAAATCAACACAGTGTTGAATCCTATCAAAGTTTGAAAATTTTCTTACTATTGTAACATCATGAACACATGTGTCTTTATTTGCAATAAAATCATTCTTCTCTACACACACATTCTGATTTGAAACTTCAATCTGATTATTCATTACAATAGGGGTATTGATAAGCTTATTCAAAACTAAAGAATCAACACCATGTTCAAATTTTCCTTCATTACCATTATAACGAAAATCATTCATAGAAAAATGACCTCTAGTCAATTTATACTTCATATTATTCTCAATATCCCTAGTGGTCATAAAAGCCTGATATAATGTCTATGGTTCTTTACCCCTTAGTAGATGATTCATTTTCTTATCAAATGCATCAAAATATATAGCTAAACACATTTGATCATCGGGTCTATAACTCTTAGGGATTTCATTCAAAACTCTTGCAAATTTGATGTTAAATTGAGGGACAAGTTCATCACTCTGAATATGAATCTTCAAGAACTTGTCATAAGAATCAGATATGCTTACCCGTTCTCCAAATTGCTCCATGAAGGCAGAAAGAAATTCACTCCAAGATGAAATAGATCATGCTAGTAAAAAAGAAAACCAGTCTCTAGCATCACCTTCTAAGGTTTGGACAAATAACTTCATGTGCACATCCTCATGAGAAATCTCATAGTCACCCATCAAATCACTAAACAATTCAACATGATGATTGGCTGAAACAAGATGGTTCCCACTAAACTTAGGCAAACTTTTCCTAACATCATTAGGAATGACATTTAGGAAACCATGAATACAATTGAAACTTAATGGCATATACCACTTGGTAGAAATGGATCTAGGAATTTCAATAACTAGTTGCATACTAGGCGAAATGAAACTTGACATCCTTAAAAAAAATGAAACTCATTCACCCAAAATTTTGTTTTGTAATTTGCAATAGATCTATACCCTTCTACCCATGAATCACTTTTGAAATACACTTCACAACTTTAAAAGCACAACTGAAACTCGATCCAATGAAGTGTATGAAACTTATCACACTATTCTCCTCCTCTTAGTGCTGAAAATCACTTGATGGAGAACACACACATATATCACTTTCTTTCATGAAAAGAGTAACATCATGAAAATATAAAATACCTTCAGTGTTGTTGCATGAAAACATTGATCTTCTAATTGGCCTAGTGCTGACCTCAATTCCTCACACCACTAATCATATCCTTATAGAGTCACTATCTCCTTGAGGAGAGCTAAATGAAATCACTGTTGTGATTCATTTTGGTCATTGAAAAATTTTTATGACAAAAAATCAATCAACACCATAAAACATATTGGTCAGAAATTCATATACTCTCTCTTCTTGCTTGAAAATTCACATAACTTTCAGATCTACCTATTTCAACTGAAAACTCTTTGAAAGCATCTATACATATAACCAATCTGCACTGATATAGAGATCCTTTAGAGAGTCACCACTCACAATTGTAAGAAAGATTTTAAAACATGATTCATAACATGACAAGTCTAAACTGGATTGTCAACTTATAGAATTTGCAAAACTTCAAAACTTAGAAGAGAGAAACCATTTTAAAACAATTCTAACTCTAAATTGACAATAGTACTTTGAAAATAACAACTGCTGAATTTACTGAAGATGAACACCTTTTAGCAATACAATTTTCATTCAACCTCAAAGTTACCGTTGCAAATGGATAAAACTTAACTGGGGAACATAAAACATTAGCAGAGAAATGGTAAACACCTCACTTAACCCTGCTGCTATAGCAAATCCTTCTGATTGTATTGAATCTACTTCAAATTCTCACGGTTGTTCGTCATACTGATTCAATACAATTCCCCAGCAGAGTCGCCATTTTGTTGGGTCCTAATTTAACAGTTTTAAAAATGACTAAGAAACCAAATGAATGAATCTAAGGCTAGCAACTTCCTATGATGAATGCACCTAACTACAGTCTTGGGCCAACTATAAGGCATGACTCCTTCTTCACTTTAGGCTCTGCAAAACCTAGGTGGGTGGACCTCAAATTCAATCAATATGGTACTAGTGCAAAAACATACTCCTGAATCTAATAATGCAGATAACAACCCCTTATATCTCCTAATAACTCATGCAATAACAGAGATATATAGTAACTAAATGCAAATCTATGAATCATATAAGTCGAGTGAGGGTTAATCCTTTAAGTCCTTCAACATAAAAGGGTAAAACATGTTTGATTAATAATGTTGAATTCAACAAACCCTCAAATATGCATCAGTAAGAACTAATGATCCTTTAATTGATCAGTGCCTTATCCATTAGGAAAATCTATGAATCAAAAACACACATATGGATATCTAATACCTATTTGTATCTTCAGATATTTGATCTATCCATTTAACTTGTAAATAGATATCTATGCTCAATCTGAACCTCATTCTTACATGATATCTCCATCAGCAAACTCACAACCCTGTTGATTTCCTTGAAGCATTTGTGTAACCCTTTGAGTCACAGGCAACAATGAAATAACATATAGCCTTAAGGGACTGCAACTACAACCTAAGCTCTATGTCAAAGATTATAAAACATTGAAGATCACTAATGAAGGAGACAAGATTCAAGATGAAACTCAAGCATCTATTGTTCTTTGTATTAATTTTCTTGAAATTATACATTCATATGCATGAAATGAAAACATAGAAAATACCTAACAGATCTAAACTATCTATATTATCCTTCCTAATGTTGTTCATACAAGAGAGAATAGGCTGAAGAAAATGGTTTCACAGTAAAACACTAGAACCCTACTAGTATTACAAAGAGAAAATGGCCAACCCTTACAATGAAAGAAAGAAAGAAAGATATAGGAAAGAAAGAATTCTCGGATCTAATCTCAGAGTGACATGTTTCCACTTGGAAATCAATCTTTTCTAGTTGCCAAACCTCCTTCTCTTTTCTTCCATTTTGATCTGATTTGGTTTCATCGTTATTTTTTAACTAATTTGAAAATATCTTCTGTTCAATGATGAAAACCCTTTTGCTTGCCAAAATCTGATCTGCCTCATGAAAATGCTGGTAAAATTTGAGGTTTTTACTAAATATGGGTGACCAAATTCTACCTTAACTACATTTTCACTTCCCTTTAACCACATTCAGGTCATTACCATGTCAAAAATCAATTCTGAAGTTTTGTCACCTGAATACTGTTGCAAATTGGGAACCTAAGAGAAAACCTTGAATAACTCCAGCAAACTACTTCCTATGCAGAAACTAACCTCACAAATAGAATTTTTTTTCTCTCTCGATTCTGATGATATATAATACTACTATGTTCACATACCAGGAACCTCTAGAAAGCTAGTTTGAAAAATACCCCTCTGTTATAACTATCAAGTCTGCAACATCTTTGATTTTAAATTTTGAAAAATTTAAAATGTCCTAAGGTTCAAACTTTATAAAAATGACCTTTTGAATTTTAAAAAAATTGAACATGCCCTTTCAAAATGATTAAAGAAAAATCATTTTTTAACAAATTCTTATATTTGCCCACATCTTTGAGATTCGAGGTCAATAAAGGTTTGACCGAAAATTTTCTACCACGTGGCACTCCATGATTTGTCAACCTCTACATTAGATGCCACATCATCATCCGAACAGGCTCAGTGCCACATGTTGCCTTCCGGCACTCCTGCACTTTTTAACTGTTGAGCATCTTTCTTTTGCGGGCATATATTGTTTGTCAGATCATGACACATGTCATGATCCTATGCCTTGTCTCAAACTACTCTTGAATGTCATGTCATCACACATGAGACCCACTTGCCACGTCTTGCATAACTGCAAGCCCACATTATTTAACCTCTGAGCATCTTTGTTTTGCAAAAATGCACCCGTCACACAATCTTCCACATGGCATCATCTCATGCCTTAATCACCACATCATCATCTACATGTCTTTGTTATGTCACCTTCCAACTGTTTTATTATGCACGAGGTCCCACCTGCATGACGTGGCTTCCAAAAGAGCCTATCTTAAAGACAGTCTATAGTGGGTGTGGATTTTTATTTAACGTATTAAAATAACGTCTGCCGTCTCAATGTGGGACAAAAGTTGTTATGCGTTCTCCCCTCGAATGGTCTTTTCTTAGATTTGCAATGGATTTCCCCTTGGTCAGGTTCCTTCATTGTTTCAATGACACTTTTCTTTGACTATATGTGTTCCCTTTGCTACCAATGTGCAGACATCCTTTCCAAACATGGGAAATTCTACCTTGAAATGTTGTTGTTCATAATGCCATGGATCTGCACTCTTTTGGTGTGAATGCCTTCAGCTGGCTGCTCCATTTCATTGCCACAATGGGATGTTGTGGTAGTCTCCTTGGTCTTTCACGTGGGGATCATCTTTCATAATACCACCTCAACCTTTAAAGCATGAGGCTCCCCCTTTTCCTTGCTGCAAATTTGAGTACTTACCGCCCCCTACCAAGACATGGACTACAAATCCCCATTGGACATGGACAACTCCATTATTACTGTGAACTGCTTGTTATGGTCTTTCTTTTGGTGTGGACATTTTACTCCCAACCGTGGGTCATCTACCATCCTTGCCCCATGTAACATGCGCTCTCCCTAAAAATCACATGGATCTCCTGCATGGAAGATCTACAACTCTCCAAAGTTGTTGACAACTCTAGATTGTTTTGTACCCCCGTCCATTGATGTCGTTCTCTATGGAGTGTTGCCTCTTTTAAATGCTAGTCGGCTCCTTAAAAATCTTATCTCCGTCAATGAAATATAATGCAAACTCATCCTTTTTGATAGAGATCTAACATATGATGGAGGGCTTAGCTTGTGCTCCTCAAAAAAAAATGAATTCTGCACATTCAACCAAATTTGAGCTGGGCCATATCCTGGTATGTCTTCTAGAAGAACCAGTGGGTAAATACCATCAAAGGCTGGAGAGCGGGTTTGAACTGACTGTGTTGCTGACACATTATGGAGCTCGTTGGTAGTAAAATCAATCATGAACCATCCACTGCCATTATTCCCATTGACAATATAAGAAGCATTGTGATTCTCAAAAAATAGAATTAATGTTTGTGTTGTTATCCAATCTTATATCTATCTGACACATGCCTTGTGCATCCTTTGTTAGTTGCAAGTCACAGAACATTACAGTATTTAAGCTATTGTTAATCATGAATTGATAAGCAAGAGTGTAGTCTGGAAAGAGTCCAGACAGTCCACCACGAGCTACCACAATTGGTGTTTTACCAAACAAGACCACTGTATAGGGATGTGGTCTTTCTAAATCTTTATGCTTGGGTCCCTAGCCGGCTCCCCTCCACACCCACAATCATGGTGATTATATTGACTTCAATCTTGGAATATCTCTTATTTTATTCTAAGATTTACATGCCCATTGCTAACAATTCATCCTCTGCATCAGTAAAGAGCACTAGATTCGTAGTGGCTATAGGAGGTAACTTATAGGGAAAACAATGCAGCATTAGAGAATGGAAAGAAACTTAGCACAACATTTATAATGTTCTTTCAAACAAGAATCATGAATTGTCTCTTAATATTTTCCACTATTATAGAAGCCATCATCTTTTCAACTTTGTGTAGAGTTGGCACCTATGCAATCTTAGATCAAATCACATATTACTTTATGTTTTCAATCTGCGATGTCTAGTCAACCTGCAACATTTAGTCAAGCCCAGAATGGGTCTGGCTAAAAAAAAATTCATTTCTGAACAACTAAACACCTCAAACTAATTTACCAATCATCTTGAACTGATTATAATCAAGTTCGATCACTGAACCATCATTAAAACTCATTTTACCACTTATCTGCAAACTACCAATTTAATGCCAAAGGGTCCTTTGACTGGCCTTAAAAATTGATCCAAACACCTGACCAAGCTCTGAAAACTGGGATATTGATTCTCTGTTCCACACTCTTTCACCATGTTGAATCTTGTCTCATGAAAAATTCGGGGTCAAAAGATATTCACTATCGAAGTTGACCTCTCAGAACTTCCTGCAAGAAAACATGTCAGAAAACATTAAATTGGGCTCAAAATCGGCTTTGAAAACTGGGCAAATGGATGCTTGGGAAGATGAAAACTAGGATGTTGGTTCTCTATCATGAGGACATTATGGATCTACGATTTGGGATCATGACGAATAAATGGGCGCAAATGGCAAGCGGTCAAAGTGGGCTACTTAGATTTTGCGGATTGGAAATACTGATAGAAAACATTTTTTGTGAATGGAATTGACCTAGGAAAGTGTGCAAGTGGATTTGTCAAGATGTAAAAACTGGCACACTTAAATTATTTTGAGAGGACAACACAGTGGTACAATCCATTTGATCCCACCTATCACAGATTAGGAGTTATGCCATCATGAACAGGGGTTCCAAAAAACTACAAATGTTGACACTAGTAAAAAGATAAAAATTGTGTTTGGAAACGCATTTGAAAACTGATCAAACAGATTTTTCATAAGCTAAAACTTGAAACATAACAAGTCTCTAATGTCTACAATACAACACTAAAGGAATTTTAGCATTTTTCTCAACTAGGTCAAAGTTATAACTAATCAAACAGGGCTTCCCAGAATCATGTGCAATATGCATTAGCATGACAAATTTAAATGACCGACTTTGAGGGATTCAAAACCTAGTCAAACAGACTCAAAATGACTCAAACTTTGAAAAATAAGTTCTTGGATATGGACACTAGACATTCCCAAAGCGGCGAGTCATGAAACATTTCTAGGTGCAAGATATTCACTTGCAAACAAGGCCTCCTGTCATTGTTTGACACATAGGTGAAAATGCAGATTTGAAATTTGCTCAAAACAAGACTTCACGGAATCAATCGGAATCACAATTTAACTTCATGAAACATGTGGATATTCTGAATGGAAGGTGTCAGAAACATTAAACACCTCATGAGGCTCAAAGGTATAGCCAATTACGAACTCATTTAAAAGCATTTATAGGGCTCAATTTTCTCAACAATGCTCAAATTTTGGGCTACAATTTTGAGCGCCAAAAGAAGGCATGACTTGTGAGGGATGGTTTGACCAAGATACTAAGGTAGAGGTGGATTTAAGAAAGTGTATCTTTCTTCTTATTTCTATGGCCTCAGCCTCATTTTCAACTTTCTCAAACTCTTTAGCTAGATCTTCTTTTTCCTTCTTTCTTTTCCTAATTCTAAATCAAGTTTTGACATAACAAGGCTTTTATAGGAAACTTGAGGCTCATTTATTTGTATCCCTTCAACCTTTTATTTTCCTTTATCAAGGTTTTTAATAGTTAAATATATTAGGTTCTCCTCTATGGGTTTGTAAGGTTGAACTTCTAAGATGACATATCCGTCCTTTTCTCTCAGCAAGCATTCTTGGTCTTGAATCTTTGACCTTATTTCTCCAACATTTCCAAAAACATTTGAATTCAAAGTAGAAGTTCTCTCTTCTAATTTTATGTTTTTCTCTTTTAGGCCTCCTTTCTTCTAAGAAAATCTTCTCTCTCTATGAGAGCATTCATGGTGATAGCTTCTTTCTCTTTTTCCAAACAAATGTGTTTGGAATCTTTTTCTACAACCTTCTTCCTAAGAGTCTCAATTTCTGACAATAGATCATCAAGATCTATAGAATTAGTCTTTGAATCAATTGGATCATCTAGATCTAGATCTATGAGGAATCTCTCAATATATGGAACTTGTCTAGGATTTAGACTAGCATTCAGAGTATATTTATATCCCCAGCTATGGTTTACTTCTTTTTCCTTATTAGGTCTAAAAGAGATGTCTCCTATAGATGAGACAGTTTTATCTTAGTAAATCCTCTCTTCTGGTAGTGGGGTCGTGAATATTTCACCTAGGAGTCTAGTCTTCTCAGATTTATAATTTATAGAAGAGTATTCTCTTTCCATCACTGATTGGTATTGTGAATGAACAAAGACACTATTTTCAGGCTTCCATGTGTGGTTAGGATCTCCCTTTTTCTTTGCTTGGTTCTTCCTACCCACATGAGGTAAATCAGTGTATAGTGGCACTTTTGGATTGGCTTTTTTGAATGCTCTTGTATTTTTCCTTTTTTGTACCATTTTGAATTAATCACTTAAAATATATAGCACTAGCTATAGAACCTTTGATCGAAGTACCACCTAATGAACGAAAAATACTTTTAAATTGGCTCGAAGACAAGAAAGATGTCATGGGAAAAGAAAACTCTTAGGGACAGATCTGAAACAAGGGCCCAACACAAAAAAACTTTTATAATGCACACTTTGAGGAGAGAAAAATCTATATTGTAGACAAGGCACTATTCAAATAGGACCCGTGTCATGTTCCTCCTATTGTATTGGAATTTTTTAGAATCTCAACGTTTGCCCCTAGAAATAGACAAATACAATATGAGCAAGACACAACTAAAGAGAGACTATAGATGTACACACTATACTAGACACTGTAGTATTTTAAAAAATAGACTTTTTTACATAGCTCCCCAATGGAGTAGCCATTTTGATGGCTTATGATTAGACAAAATTTTAATTACCTTTTATAATGTCTGAGAAACATAGCAATGAGCTAAAAACCATTATGGGTATTCTGAGAAACAAAAATAAAAGGACCAACTAACAAAACCTTGTGGTCTTCTTCTCTTTGAATTCCACAAGATTCAGGTAAGTTTACCTAGGAATTCATTCTTATGCACTTAGTATAAAATTCTCAATATGAACTTGAAAAATAACATATGGTTTAGCCTTCTTTCTTCTAATTCAATGGTAACATAGAGATGATAATTAGCCATTTCATCACACCCTAAACTCCATGAGTCAAGTATAGGCTATTTTAAATTTCAACACTAGAATATTAAATGATTGATTGATATAAATTGATGCATCATGTAAAGCATCCTAATTAGATCAACTTATATGGATGGCCAATGCCTTATCTATTGGGCTACAACTCACAAGGATTAAACCCCTACTTATAGATGTAATATTGAGACTTTGTGAAAAGATTATTAGTATTCATTCCCAAATCTCATACTTATCATATCTTCAATCAAAACCAAAAGGCTCTTCCAATTTACATGAAGCATCTACATAACCCATTAGATTATCAGAAAAAGTAAATTGAAATATAATTCAAAATGAACTACAACTAAAACTTAATAAATTTTTCTATTAAATCTTAGAGAACCAGATGGAAATAAGAGAAGAGAAAAAATATGGGATGAACAACTAGCTTTTTGAATTTATAAATTAACTTCTTTGAAATTGTATACAATTGAGTGCTTATCCATATCATAAAATAACACTAGTAGACCACCAACTATTAACTTTCATATTCAACTCTGAAAAAACATTACAATATCCATGGACTGACTCATAAATTACAAACTTAGTGTTGCCAAAATAAAATTGGACCCTCCTCTAGCCTTACAAACTCACTAATATATTGTGAGTTGCAATGAGCTTTAGGTCTAGAGGGAAGATAGAAGTTGTTCTTAGGACAAAAAGGTTACATATAAGACAAAACTATCACTATCAATAATTGCATGAGAAGAACCAAAACTTGTGGTCTTTTGCTTCATAACAAAATGGTCCTTTCATTGGTTGCTTTATGGTGGGACCAATTCTATTTTGGCAATTTTTTGTTCCTCCGCTACACTTGATGATTGATCTTCTTATTTTTGTTGCTCGTTAGGATGTGGGACCACATTCTCCTCCTCTGTTGTGCTTGGATCTAACACTTGGATGTTCTTTGCATTTTTTTGATCATCTTCCATATCATATGTTTTGGTAGCTATATTAACTAATTGAAGTTCCTCCATGGTTGTTTCCTTATCTGTGAGCCTTTCTTGAGATGACACATGTACCAATTGTGAGGCCAAAGAATAATCTGCCATCCACTTATTGAAAACTATGTCATTTGGCTAGTTGAATCTCAGGACATCTTTTTCTCTCCTTGAGAGAACTTTTCCAAACCTTTTTATTTCATCAAAATCTTTATGGAAAGAATCAAAGAATAATTGTACCTAAAATAATTCTTCACGTGTCCTAGAAAAACAAATGTAGTTTTCTTTATTAAATACATCATTCATTCTAATACTTAGTAGTTCTTTTAATTCATTTCCCCACTCTACCTTGTCGTTTATGAAATCTAAGCCTTTTAATACATGAGAAAAGAGATCCAAATTCTTACTAAGATATTTTGAGAAACACATTTTCAATCTTCTCTTCAACATATCTCTTTTTTTATCAAAATTTAGTAGGTCATTGGCTTGATTGTATATTTTTTCAACCTAATCATCACAATTGTCAATGATAGAAAACCACAAAGCAGTAATGGCATCATCCCTATTGATCCATTTATTCAATATTTCCCTCAAGATAGCCTCATCACTATCTAGTTCTTTCCATGTATCTACCAAATTTGACAACTCTAAGTAGAAAAGGGTCCAATTAATTATATTCACTAAAAACAAGATAGTATCTCTAATCTTATCTTCATGTTGCACACCCAACTCTACATACAACACCCAAATTTTTGCCTTTTCTTCATTTAGGTCATCCATTGTATAAAATTATGGCTACTAGGGTGTGCTGGGAGTCTCCATAATAGGACCAAGGGGAAGTAGTGGGATAGGGGAAGCTATAATTTGAAGCTAGCTAGGTTGTCTCCCCACTTTTCTCTTTCCTTGTTGCTTCTGCAAGTTTGGAATTATTTTTTCCATTTCATAAACCTTTCTTCCCCTCTCATCATATGACCCTAGCACATTTTCAAATTTTTCAATCAGCTCAAAAAAATTATTCTTGTCTTTAGTAGCTACCTCCACACCAAAATTAGTCATTTCTTTATTCATTTGTGCCACCTGCTCACTGTCCAATTCTGCAACCCTATATACCATCAAGCTCCCTATGTATTTAGCATATGAGACCTCTTGGATTTTTTCCTTATCTCTTTTTTGTATTGACCATGTGACTAAAGCCCTGTGATCATTGTTGTATTTCACCCCTTTATGGTCTTCTTTAACCTCCTCTTCAGTTTTGAACTTTCTTTCTTTCTCTTTTCTCACTACATCAAAAATCGTTGCATTAGCAATGTCTCACTTGGGCAATATTAGCACTCTCAAATATTTTAATAGTTTTCATTCCCCTAAAGGGGTTATTTGACTGAACTCTTGCACTAAAATAGTCTTTATTTCCTCTTCTATGTCAGAGTCATGTCTATTAGGTTTCTCTGCTTTCATCTTTTTACATTTTACCTCAAAAGTCTCTATATTAATTCTCCATAAAAATCATATAAAAGCCCTAGACTTTACAAACCTATCATCATCCAAAAAAATTCTTGCAGCCTACTCTACAATAGGATCAATCTCCTTCCCCTAGAAGTCATCCATAGTAAGGACTAGAAGTGGAATTGGAGGCTCCTCAAGTGTTCCCTCCTTTAGCTTTGATGTAGTTATCAACACATCACCCTAACCCCCCATCTTCTTCAATTGTTCCCTTTAGGAATCTTCATTTTCAAAATGGACAGGAGGCTATGAAGGGGAGTATTCCTTAGCTTTAGATGAAAATCCTTGTTACAAATTTTTACTTTTAGCAATTAAACTAAGTGTGGACTCTCTGAAAGTTGCCTCTTGTACAAAGGAATGTGTTGTATATTCACATTTATGGCCACTACATACCATGTTTTCCTTTATAAAGTATACTATCATGTGCTTATTATTTCCCTATTTTCCAATCTTTTCTCTACTTCCTTGGCTTAGTTTGGGTATGCTTTTATTAATATCTCTTCCTTCTCATTAAGAGTTTGCATAATCCTAGCAAAATGAGCCATAAGTTTATTTATCGTATCTCCCCTGTATTTAATGTCAACTAGTGGTCATATTTCTTATCCAAAGCACTACTAAATTCTAAAACCCTACTCTATACTTTCTATTTCTATTTCTTTACTTCATGTTCTTGCAAAGATAAAACATTTATCATAATATCTTTAGGAAAATAAACAATATGTTCATATGATTTAGCTTTAGTCCTATCTTTGAACATATCATGGAATCCTTCTAAGTGAATAAAATGAGGATGAGACTAAGCCATTTGGTATTTATCAAGGAACTTACCCAAGTGTCTTCATCCTCCTTTGGTGAGTACAAAATTGTGGATGATTGTGAAGTTTGGAAAAATTGTCCCTCTTGATCTACCCACCAGCTCTCTCTCTTCAAGTCCTCCTACTTGCCACAAGAACTCAGCAATTCCCACCTCTAGAGGCAATTGATATGGTAGGATATTAGGTTTCCCTTGGAAACCATATATTCTTAAAATAGTTAATATAGAGTAAGGTATAATACCCCCCCAGTTATGACTAGCCTTCAAGCCCTTAGGATGATCTTTGGGTCTAATCAACTCTAATAAAGGTTGGGGAATCCTAGGGTTGTCTCCAGTTAACAAAATCCTCATCTTTGATAAAAAAATATCTATCAAAATAGACAAAACTGGCATCTATAACCTCTCATGTCATGTCTGCACTCCATAGCTAAGCTGGTAAATTCTTCCCATCCTTTTTCTAGTTCTAGTTTCATGTCTTTTGATTAGATAGAAACTCATGTATACATTTACATGCACATTAGCAACGATTGTCTACAAAAGGGCTTGTCAAACTTACCCTTGTTGATATGAATTAGTCTATTGTGAATCTCCTCCACTAGGTAAGATGCAAAATAAAAAATAAAGCTCATACCATATTATAGAGTTTGAGCAATAATAAAAACTAGAGACCCCTAGATGTGATCTTGCTAAACCATTCCAAAGATCTTGCAATGGGATACATAAAGGGTTTGTGCCTTAGGATTAAAATATTTCTTTAGTAAGGGCTCTGGAGTGTGAGATGTCACTAATGAAAGATGCCCTATCTTTACAAAATTCTCTTGCAGTGGCCCTCCTTGAAGGCATATTCTCTAAGAATTTTACCTTGCTTGTAGATAATCCAAATCAATCTATTCATGTAGGGCGTGGTTAAGGTTTAGCATAAAAACTTCTTTGATAGCTTCAGTTGTTACCCTGAATAGGTTATCTTCCACGTGGTTCTTGACAACCCTCGGTATAGGATTATACCTCTTTGCCAACATTGTCAACAAGTCATCATCAAAGAAAACACCAGGGACAATCAACTTTCTAGTATCAAATTCTCATACATTACTCAATGCAGTATCATGTTTCCTCTACGAAAACCATTGTTGGAATGGCTCCAAACCACCCATCATTTTCTCTGCATCTCTCAACTAATTTCCATTTTCATAAAAAACCCTCACTAATTAATAATCTAGGGTTTTTTGGGACAAATTCCTTTCCTTTAGATGCTTGGTTGGTAGAGAGGGGAAATTTCTCAAGGAAATCCTCATGCAGATTTCTATGCTGATAATCTATCTTTTTGGAAAAATCCCTTCATGAAGGCATTTTATCAATTTAGTAAATTTGAGACTAGAACTCTTCAGAAAATAGAAATTAAGCCACTTATCCACAAATTTTTTGACCTCGGTAAGATATTTTGTTTCACCACAACTCAATGTGTGGAAAACCCAAAATCTAAGCTTTGCTTCACTGTGCTTCAAATTTTTTTCACTTTGTAACTAGTTATGGAGAAAATTGTATACTTTATGCTAAATTCCTTCTTATCAGGTTTCCTTGAAGCACTATTAATGCTCCAATAGTTTAATTGTAAAAATTACACTATTAATTTGAGAGCTAATCATTGATCCAAGCAAAATCTAATGGCTAAGATTCAAACTTTACAATTGCATGACCTTTTACCTAGTTGGACACATATTGAACTCTCATATTCTCACTTGGTTAAAACTTAAACTTTTTTATTATGCGAGAATACAACCATCATCAATCCTTTTAGATCTCATAGTTAGGAGAGATCCTTGTTGCATTAACCTTCATTTTATGAAATGGCCCCACTGAGAGATGCATCATTACCTCGCATTCTCACTTTGATTAAAAACTTTGCATCTTCTTTATGCAGGAATACAACTATGGTTGATCCCTAGGTAATGGATGGTTGAGATCTATTCCTACTTTTGTATTCAGAATATAGCCCACATGGACACATGATAGATTTTCACATTTTTACTTTGCATAAACTTCAAACATAATCTTGCTAGAAATTGACAACCATTGATCATTTCAAGATCTGATGACTAGGAGAAAGCATTAATCCATGTTATAATTATTATCCATAGCAATTCAAAACATGCCATATGGTATCCCATATTGACAACATCACCTTTGCAACTTGTAACACAAGTTGGTCCTGCAAATTCCACATGTTGGGTTCTCACTTTCTTGCTTTGGTTAAACATTTCACATTTTGTCTTTGCAAGAATATGACAACCCTCTATCATCACTTGAATCAACAATCAGGGAAAAAATTCAATTCGACTTAGGAACCAATCCAAGTGTTGTAGGTGGAATATTATAGTACAACATGTTGAAGTAAGAAGTTATGGCCCCCACCATGACACATGTCAACATTTTGCATTCTTTCTTTACTTAAACATTAAGTACTTTAAATCTGTGAGAACACCACATCTATTCATCTAGAAAGAGATCAACGACTATGGGAAACAACTAATTTTTGCATTTCCTTAGGTCCCACAAGACACGTGTCACTCTATCATTTTCTCACTTTGGTTAAAAGCTTTACATTTGAACCTATGAGAATGTGATGCTCGTTGATCTTAGAAAGAGATCAATAGTAATAATTTATCAGAAGGGTTACAAATGAGGAAAGTTTTAGGGCACAGGCTAACCACAATGCAACCATAGATTAAAATTGAATCACGAGATAGGGGAACACAAAAATTGTGAAAGATTTTAGAAAAACCTTAGAGTAAGGGATTAAAAGGATACTAGGGACTTTTGAAATCTCCCTCCTCAAATTTAAAAGTGTAGTCAATTAGAATTTTCAAACACCCAGAGTAAAATGAGACAAAAGGGCACAAGAGTTAGCAGTTTTTTAAAGTACAACTAATCATGAGAAAAATAAACCCTAATTGATTATATGGAATAAACTAGATTTTCACAATTTATTTTAAGGATTTCAACTAGGTGAGAAATTGGGCCAACAAGACCATTATGAGGATGGGAACACTCAAAATTTGAAGGTTGGATGAAACTTTGATCTTCTATGAGATGTAGACTCATTTTATACTTTTCCATCGTGTGAATTCACATAAGTTTTGGTGTCAAATAACAACAAAACTTGAAGCAAACTTCTTGTCATCTCACAACGCATGCCCCATTTTGAGTCACAAAATGGGATACCCCTAATTTCAAAATCCTCTTAAAGAACTCATTCAGGTGCCTTGGTCATCTAGAACCCTCCTTTGGGTCTAGGTTTTTCCCTGGTCCTTGGTCAAGTAGTATCAAGTAGTAGCAAGGCACCAAAAATCCAAATTTTGAGTTTCTAAGTGCAAAAGTGCACACATGTGCACTTACACACTCACCTCCTCTGGAGGATGCACACATATACATTTGCACATATGCACACTTCAAGGGTGCACATATTCAAGAGGCCAAAAAAAAAATTGAGTTTCTAAGTGAAGAAGTGTGCATTCGCACACATGCAGATGTGTGGTAAGTGTGCACCTACACACTCACCTCCTCTAGAGATGCACACATATGCACTTTCACATGTGTGCACCCTCAGAGGTCCACACTATCATGCTCAGGCCTATAAATAGACAACACCCCCTCTAATTTGTCACTTATCTTCTTCTAATACTTTAATCACCACACCTACACACATCTTCCAGCTCCACATCTTTAAAGGTCCAAAGGTCCACACCTATCATCCAACAACCTTGTAGGTAAAATACCATAATTGGAGGTGCATACATGTGCATGTGTGCACCATCAATAGGTGTGCTATTGTGCCTAAACACATATCCTCCCCCACAAAAGGAACTGAAAACATGCATCATGTGCACATTTGCACACATTCACACCTTGCACACATTCACACCTTGCACACACATGCATAAGTGTGAAATTTTACACTTTTTTTTAGCTGATTCCAATGTTGTGAAAATGTGCACTTACACTCCTACACAGGTGCACAAGTGCACATTTCAAACTCATTCAATTATTTTGGTCAATTTTTTTTCCCCTTTTTGGTTGTCTCATCAGTTTGGGTATCATCTAAGGGTCATCATAGTTTTTTGACATCAAGGATACTAACTTTTCTCTCTTTTTTGTAGATATAATGGCATCATCCTCATTCTCCATGGTAGAAAAGATAGCACCAAAGCTAGTAGCTTTCAAGTATCAAGTAGCATTGAAGAAATCTTGGTTCTAAGATAAACATTTATAGATCTAAGACACCAAATTAGGGCATGTTGACTAGAACATCTTCTTGGACCTATGTAACAAACCCAAAGAGAGGTCGTCCATGGTGTCAGCTCTAGTCCAAAATGGATTGGTGAACATGGCTTCTCACCCAACATTAGTTCAATCATCTAAACTAATCATGACCTTAGCTCATCACTATGTACTAGAGGAGAAGGTGGTCAGGAGTGTGACTAGGGAGATAGTCTTGGACCTTAGGCTTTGAAACATTAAGAAGGTCTTCGATCTCCCATAGGAAGATCAATACCTTGAGATCACTTATGAGGATGCAAATAGATGATTCAGGGAGAATGAAATAGAGGCCAAAGAGTTAGTATAATCAAAGTACATAATTGACAAGAAATCCTTGGGAAGAAGAGTTGGAAAGGTTGACATGACACGTGGATATATGATTGATGATATACACTACTCAATAGTTCTCCTAAGTAGAGTCATGGGCCTTCCTATAGCAAGTCATCTAGAGACTTGGATGGTACATTTCATAGAAACTATTAGAATAGGAAAGATGCCTATTTACTAGGCTACAATCCTAAGTGATAACCTAGATGAGTAGTTTATTTTAGTAAAGAGTGACTCCCTCTTTTACATGACATCCTATATGGTATACCTATTGGCAGCAAGAACCAAATATTATCCAAGATTACACAGAAAAGGGAGCATGCAAGATGAAAATGCTTTCCCTTATGTTGTGTACTCATAGATGGTGAAAAAGAATCCCCCACTACAAAGTGTTGAATATATAGTGGTCAATAATGGTTTTATCTTCAGCATTATTGGGTTCATTGAAGGAGACTATGCAAAGAGGATGTTAGTAGAAGCTATAGCTTGGATAAGATAGGTTGGTGCATATTACATGCAATTCAAGACATTCACATATATCTAGGTAGTTGGTACCCTTTTGTGTCCAAAAAATCTCTCACAATATCTATCCAATAGGCTTATATTATTGGAGATACCACAATAGCTAGCCTCTACATATAACAGGGTAAGGAAGCAACATAAGAAGACTTGGGTGTGCTCAATCACAATCAAAGCCTTTGAGGTAAATCAAAATTAGGACATTTCTACATTTGATTTGGAATAGAATCAATATTCTCTCAAGGATTACCAAGCACCTCACCCATATTTTGATAATATTAGGATGGTATAACATCTCATAGGGAATAATTTTGTGACTGAACAAGCCCTTTAAGACCATTGAATGAACGTCGTAGATGACTATGATGTCTACATTTGAGATTAATTTAGGATGAGTCTACAACTCACAGAAAAGGTGTTAAACATGGAGATACCCCTCAAAGCATGGGACAAATATGTCCCTAAGATACTAGATCCCTTGTACAATATGAATAAGATTTATAAAAGGCCCATAATGAATGCAAAGATTGGGCAGGAAGAGAATGATGATATTAATCATTGAGGCTGACATGCAGTTGCACTAACAAGAGAATGGATCAAGAAGCCTTTCCAAATGGATCTAGTTCCTCAAGCCCTGCAACTTCAAGCCTCAACTCAACCTAAGATAGGTAAAGGAGGAAAAGTCACTATACTAACCTACCCCACTAAATCACCAATGAAGTCAAAAATGGTATACCAACATGAGTGGGAGGTTGAGTATTTTGAGATACAAAAGGATAAAGGCAAGAAGAGAAAGGGATCCTCTTAAGTTAGAGAGCAAGAGTAGAGGCTTAACCAAAACTAGTTTCTCAAGAAGAATAAGCCCAACCTAAGCCAGAAAAAGCTCAACCTATGAAAGAATAGGCTTAATAGGCATAGGAAGGAGTCATACCACCTCAAGCCCTACCAAAAGAAGCCTCCCCATTGCTACCCAAAAGAGACAAAATAGAGACAATGATGGTAGGTGTAAAGAGGAGGAGAGTAAAGAAAAAGAGTACTCCATCATGCCAAGTACCAAAAAGCATACCTAAGGTGGAAGATGAGGAGGAAGGGGAGAGAATAGAATTTTCCCCTTTGAATAAAATGACTCGATCAACTACTATGGTTGGAGAAGAGAGCAGGAGAAGTTTGACTCAAAAGTCATCTTGTACACCACAAGCTCGTATCCAAACTGAGACCTCAAAAGATGATCAACAACAGTGGGATAAAAAGATGGAAGGTAAGGAAGCAGATGTTTTTGACCTCTCAAAATTTGACTTCATGCCTATGGGTACTAAGATGGTGGGAGAAAGGATAGGAGATACTCATCAGAATGATCCATTAGGAGAAGATTGGAATCAACTATCTCCTCTAGCATAAGGAAATCTTGGCATTCCTCCTCCACTGGTATATCTATGCTAGAAGTAATGGATCAAGGATCAATGGCCCTACCTCCTTTGACGATTGAACCAAAGAATCAAACCCTAGAGGAAGGAGAGTCCAATTACATGTTGCTGAAGAATTCAAGGAAGAGAAGATTATGGAAGAAAGGAAACAACCTCCTCCTGATACATAGGCTAGCTCCTCAGTCCAACATGGCATGAAATCTCACTTTTAAGTTCTTCCTCGAAGTGAGAAGACTCTAGAGAGGAGTGATAAAGGAAAGGAACCTACCTCTTCAACATACTACATCTCACCAATGGGGACAATACCATCATGGCTTAAGAAAGAGGTCACTTTTAGAAAAAAGAGATGGATGGAATTGATTGAAGAAGAGGGAATGGTAGAATTGATAAAGGTGATTAAGAAACTTGAGCCACCTAAGGGTGATGCTAGAACACTTTCCTTCATAATGAAGACTCAAGAGTAGGGCCTTCTAGTACATATCATCAATCCAGCTTCCTGTGTAGACATGAAAGAGTTTAATCATAAAGATTATTAGATGAAGGATGTCATACTAGGAAAGCCAACAGTGGGAACTGCAATAATCTTGATTACTATGGACCTCAAATGAGTGTTTTCACACTAGGACAATGATGAGTCAAAGCTTATAGTGCTAAAAAATAGAATGAGTTATTCAGGGGTTACCTTAATGAGTAGTGGGGCCAATAGAACTTTGTAAATATTGAAATTGGTCTAGGGGCTACATTTGAAAGAAAGGAGACAAGACAACCTTTGGATTCCTTTTTTAACACTTGCCAGATGTGGCATCACATTTGGGGAAAGGGAAGTGCAAATAGTACCAGGTAATTTGAATCTTTTGTACAACATCCAAACTAATGCCAACAAATTGGTTACCATTATAAACCAATATTTTGGGCTGATGGATGAAGTGTGTACCTAGGCCAATGATTTTCAAGCACTCAAATATATAAAAGGGAAAAGGTACCAGATACTAATGGATATATACTTGTGGGAGGATTTAGGTAAGTTATATGATTGGATAGAGAAGACATCTTACAGGAATAAAATCATGGAAGGAATACATGAAGATATTCAAAATAATAATAATAAGGCTCAAGAGAAATTTTTGGAAGCGGATAAATACTATTGTTGGGAGTCAAAATCACCTTCCCGATTTGAGTACCATTCCAAGTTTTTGAGCCCTTTTAAAGCACTTTTAATGCATGTGTACTCAGCTATTTGTTTGAGGCCTAAGAGGTGTTTAATGTTTTTAGCACCTTATATTTAGCATAACCACTTATCCCATGAAGTTAAATTTTTGTTCCAAGTCATTTCATGAAGTTTTTTTTTGAGCAATGTCTAAATCTGCATTTTTGCCTAAGTGTCAAATAGCAACAGGAAGCCTAGTTTGCACTTTGAATAGCTCACACCTAGTAATGTTTCATGACTCATTACTTTAGGAATGTTTATTATTCCTATAAAATAACTTATGTTTTATATTTCAAGTTTTTTCAACATGTTTTGACTAGGTTTTGATTCCCTCAAAGTCGGTTGTTTATTATTGTTGTGCTGATGTAAATTGTTCAAAATTTTGGGAGGCCCTATTTGACCAGTTATAACTTTGACCTAGTTAAGTAAAATGATAAAATTCCTTTCTCATTATGTTTTAAAGGTCAAAAAGTACTTTCTATGTTTCTATTTTGAGCTTATGATGAATTCATTTGGTCAGTTTTCAAATGTTATTCCATATGCGATTTGTGAAGTTTTATTAGTGTCAAGAAATGCAAATTGATTAGCACCCCTATTCAAGATGTCATAACTATGAACCCATGATAGGTGAGATCAAACCTATTGTTCCATTATTTTCTACTCTAAAAAATCTTTAAGTGTGCAAGTTTGCAAGTCTTGATGAATCCGTCTACACACTTTCCTAGGTCCATTTTGTTTGTAAAAATCATTTTTTTGCTAATGTTTCCAGTTCTACAGATCCAAGTAGCCCACTTTGACCATTAGCTAAATGTGCCTAGTTATTCATCATAATCCTAAATCATATATTTATACTCTCCTCATGGAAGTGAACAATTGCCCCAGTTTTTGTGCCGTCAAGTGTCAATCTGACCTATTTTAGAAGCCAAAATTGGATGCAATTTATGGTTTTCTGACACATTTTCTTATAGGCAGTTCTTTGAAGACAACTTTGGCAATCAATATCTTTCGACCCAGGTGTTTTCATGGAAAAAATCTAACAGGGTAAGAGTATGGGGAACAAAGAATCAATATGTCTAATTTCAGGCTCAGTCAGGTGTTTTGGTCAATTTTTAAGGCAAGCTAAAGGACCTATTGACACAAAAATTTATAGGTTGTCAAAAAGGATAAAATTGAGTCTTGAGAGTTGAGTCAATGATTCAAAATGTTTTCAATCTACAAGGATTATTCAACAGGCCATTTGAAGTCTCAGTTGTTCAAGAATGAAAAAAAATAGCCAAACCTGTTTTGGGACCCAGCTAATTGTGGCAATAGATTGATAAGGCATAGATTGGAGGTAGGATGGTTAAAAGAGGTTTTTCTACTAAATTTGGTTAGAAACCATCAATACTAACCATTTTAAACCTAATGTGAAGATTACATTACACTAGGGAGGCCAACCCAAGTGGAACTTATGCTATGCCAATCAGACTGGTAGTTGGTGTTGGTGGTCGAGAATTAATGGCTTGTAAGAGGATTGTGAAGGAATTGCATGATCTCCAGAAGGATCCCTTTCCTTTGTGCACTACCACTCTAGTAGTAGATGGTGATATCTTTAATTTTCTCCTTTCTTCATGCCCAAAGTCCCAAAATGTAAAACGCCAGTCAATTTTTTGACAAAAATCAAGTGATTGAATGCCATGCCAGAGCCTTTTCCCCACTCTATTCCCCATCCATTCATACTAAATGCATACTTCAAAAAGGAGAAGGTCCAAGTGTTGTGGTGAAAGGAAAATGATTAATTATAGTCTTCAAAGCTACCCTACCGAATTACTGAAGACCTAAGGTAGTTGGGAGTTGAGTCATGTGTTTGCACATACAAGCCATTGGAGAAGATTGGAGATGGGAAAGTGTTGGAAGCCAATTGAATTGGAGCCACCCATAGTCCAAGGCTTGTCATGTCTCATGCAATCTTAGGATCACTGATGAGGAATTGAAGTTGAGTGAGGCAGGATCATGAATATTATTGCACAAACCCATGAAAGGAAGAATGAAATTGACTACCATACAAGGAACTCTAGTTTTCAAAGAGAATAAAGCTATGTGCCATCTAAGAAATGGGGATGGATTAGTTTGTGTAAGCAGTAGAGGAGGGAATTCAATTATTTCAATCTTAACCCAAATCCCATCCATTTTTGAGCAATAAGGAAACACAAGAATGGAGGATCAAGATTGTCACTAGTTGTCAAAAACTTAGTCCCTTTGTTATGGTGGATGTTGTACCTATAACAAACATGGAATGCCCTTTGAAGGCACAATTTCTCCCCTGTTGGCTTCTTAACCTCCTAAAAGTAAAGGGTGTTTTCCTCGACTCAGGAAGGGAGCTGGTAGTCAAGTATGCTTTGACAAAGAAAATATCAATATAGCCACAATCCATGGAAAATACAAAAGGCCATGGAAATCAAGAAACCTCCATTTATGAGAAGAACATGGGTCAAAGTTGTATTTGTTGGTAGATAAATGATGGAGGAGCTTAGTGTAGAATTTATCCCATTGAAGCCACTAAAGGAATAGACCAAAATGAAGAGTAGTTAGACCACAGTGTTGAAGGAGAAGCGTAAAGTTTGGTTTCCAAACCTTAAGAAACTTAGTCCCACATTGGTCCTATGGCAACCTTTTATGTTTTTAAATACTAAAGCACACACTACATAAGATGTCTTAAAGACAATTCCTTTTAAAGCCAAACCTTCTCATGTGGGGCCTAGGGCCATTAGAGAGGCATGAAAGATATTTTTGAGCTAATCTATGACTAGGAAATAATGTGGTAGTGAGAAACCAATTGGAGAGTGACAAGTGGCAACCTAACAGTGAATCTAATAGTGACATGTGGCAGACAATTCCAAGTTTGGCATGGAATTCAAGGCAATGATGTGGTGAACAGTGACACATGGTGCAAGGTTTCTATGTGGCCAATGACATTTTGGTCATTGAAAAGGATAGTGACATAATGACAAGCCACCACATGGTAGAGCCAGTGATGTAGCATTGGTGACATGGCATAGAATATGAGGTAGATGATTGGATGATGACATGGATGAAGGTGCCATGTGTTTCAACATCACTATGTCACGATGATGTAGGGACCATGTTGATGTAGATAGTGACATGGCAACACATTCATAGTGTGACACATGGCATCCAACTAGTAATGTGGCAGTGAGTAGACCAAATGCACTAGATTGCACCACATGGAAAATCGAACGACTATCACCATGTCGCTAAGGAGAGATGCAAGGAGGATAAGCATGGCAACATGGTGACCCAATCAAAGGCCACCATATGTCAGTAGGCCTAGAATGACATGGAAAAATGAGGACCAATCTAGTGGTGCCACGTGGTGCCCAGGTGGCAGAGGCACTGGCATATCAGATGACTGAGCAAGAGATGGACCAATCCAATGGTGACATATGTCTAGTTAGTCAAACCTAGTTTGACCCAGATTTAAAATGGAGGGAAATCAAAAATTTAGAAAATCATTTTTTAATTATTTTCTTCACAAAAGGCATGTACATAGGCATTTTAAATACAAGGAAAGTTATAACCTAAAGTTTTAACTTTAGAAACTGGATATTTTTTTCAAATGGTATGCAGACCTGTGAACCAGTCCAGGAGCATGATTTTCAAGTGAAGATTCTAGGCATTTGTGATACAGATATAGGACTAGTAAATATCATTGGAACTAGGAGAGAATGAACTTTCCATTTTTGGAGTTTGGTTTTGCACAAGAAACCACTAGTTCAAGTTATACAAGGTTTTGTGCTAGACTCTCAGTTTTCAACCACATTCAGGTATTGAAGTTCATATTTGATTTCTAGAAAGATGATGGATTGAATGTGTGCCAAAGGTAGTAAGAATGCAATTAGGGGTATTTTTCCTCACTTCCAAGTTAGTTTGAGGAAGGTATTATCAGCATTTCAGATATTTTGGCAAAAAATAAGGGTTTTCATCATTTAGATATATTTCCAAGTTTGGTATAGAACAATGAGGAGAATCATATCGGATTTCAATTGTAGAAAGATGAGAGACATTTTGCAATAGAAAGGAATGAATATCCAAGTGGACACATGTCACTTCCAAATTAGGTCTGGGATTACATTCCTTTCCTATATCTCTCTCTTTCTCATTCATTGTAATGGTTGGCAGTTTTCATTGTAAGACCAATAGATTCCAATCTTGAGATTTTTCTCACTATTGTGAGACCAGGGTTCCAGTTTTGATATTTTTCACTACTATAAAACTATTCTCTTCATCATATTTCTCTTCTATGAATAGTAGTAGTTAAGCTAATATAGATAGTTCGTATCTATTTAGTGGTTTTATGAATTCTTTACATGCATCTTGAATGTATAGTTCAAAGAAATGAATACAAATGAGCAAGAATATTCTTAGTTTCATTTTGATTCTTGTCTCCTCTCTCTATAATCTATAATGTTATGTGGTTTGGGGACAAAGAACTTAGACCCATTTGCATCCCCTTAAGGTTGTATGTCTAGTATATTTTGTTGTTGGAACAAAGAGCCAAGTAAATGCTTAATGTATTTGATAGGGTTGTTGGTTATGTGAGAAGGATATTTCATGAGAATGAAGGCTTTATGAATACCAATGTCTGATTCACAAAGTGATAAGATAGATCTAATATCTTGACGTATAGAATATGTCAATGGCATCATAGATGTATGTGTGTGATTCATGGAATTTCCCAATAGATAAGGCATTAATGAGCTATAGGATCAACTTGTTCTTACTATTGCATATTTTGGGATTTTCTAAAAATCAACATCATTAATCAAATATATTTTTCCTTTCATGTTGAAGGAACTGAATAGGATGCTCTCACTTAGCTTATCAATTTTTTAATTCATGTTATTATCTATCTCATGTCTATGATCATTGCATAAGTATAGAAGATATAAGGGTTCTAATATACTTTGTTTTAGATTCAATTGTATGCTTTTTTTGGAACACTAGTACCATATGAAGAATCTAATACGTCCACCCACCTAGGTTTTGCAGAGCCTAAAGTAGAAGAAGGGTCTAGCCTTATAGTTGGCCCGGTGTCTAAAAAGATATGTTCTAGATGGGAAGTAGTTGCCCATAGATGTATTATGTTCTCATCGGGGTAATTTGAAATTGTAACATTTCAAAACACCAACAACTACAACACTACTAGCCTTGAGGTTTTTGAAGATAATTCAAGAACCAAACTCTCCTTAGTATAAAAAATAGTTCAAAAATTTAGGGCTTCATTTGAAATGGCTTCATCAGATGATGATGTTAGATAAGTGTTCAAAATAATATAAGCATTGTTGGAACAAGATTCTATGTTGGAGGATTTTGTTGATACAAGGATAGAAGTGAGTAACTATGGGCAAGTAGTTCAGAATAAATGTGATTCATTATATTTATTGAGGGCTAAGGAAGTGGTGGAGTTAATAGAGAAATTCAAAAGAAAGCATCCAAACATCATTTTGGTATAAAGGGGAAGAAAACATAGATGTTGGAAATCAAGTTTTGACACTTAGAAGAATTTTTGGATTTTTGGGTCCTGTCACCAAGGTGCACTTCTTGAAGGTTCTTTTTTCCAAGGTATGTTTTTTAGAGGTGTGCCAACAATTTTGAAGAAGAATTAATGCACCAACAGTTAATTTTTAGTTGCTATATTAGACCATTTCATGCATTAGAAACATATTTTGATGGCAGTTCAACTCACAAAGACACCTAGAGACGGTTGAACTTCCATTTTTAGATCTCTCAGTGACTCCTAGATCATCTCATGGCTTCTATCTTCTTATATTATTCTTATTATTGTTTTCATTCATGTAAAGGCTCATGCACACTTAATTGATATAAATAAGGGTGGAGACCTACTTAGCACCATTTAGAGAGTCATTTTGTATGTAAATAACTTTAATTTATTAGTTTTTTTAATCATTTTTTTGTATTAGAAGAGCTCTCACTCATAGCACAAAAGGAGGAGGGGATTTCTTTTAAATACATGGATGTAATATGTACTCTAAGTTGTTATTTTGATGCAATAATAAATGATATTGGTGCTCTCATTTTGAGTGTAGTAAATCTTGTTGGAGTGTGTTATGTTTGTGAATGCATGTTCATGAATAATAATAGAGTGAATGGTTTTATTGCATTGTTATAATTGTGAAATCTTTGAAGTTTTTTGTTTTCCTTATGTTAAGGAATTTTGTTTTTGTGATGAATTGGAGAAAGGATCACTATTTTTCTTAAATAGTATTTTGTCTCATGTGAGCAAACTTTTTGTGTCCTTGCAATTTGATAAAATCTAAAACATCTTTCTATTTTTATTGAAGTTCCCATCAATGATTCTATTGAAATTCTTTAGAATAACTAAGAGGGGGGTGAATCAATTATCCAAGGTCCAAATATACAAATAAAATTCTTTAGTGCTTAATACATTCATATCCATAAAACCATAACGTGCATGCATCCACTAGATCATACGGTTCCTTAACTTAATAGGTCATTGTCCTAGGTCAAAATAACTTTGTAGAATGTAAACATAAAATGCATCCATTAGATCATATAGTTCCTTAACTTAAATGGCCAACCCTGCTAAAGGTTACAATACATACTATTAAATGTGACCTAGCTAAAGGATTTCAATCACCCTATTAGGAGTGAGTCTTTTTAGAGGACTTTAGAACATTCCATTGGAATGTCACCCACTTAAAGGATTTACAAATGACTGTCAGGTCAACCTTAATCCAAAGGATTTATCCATACTGGTATAGTTGTTATTAAGTAACAGCATGACTTGATCTGATAAAAATTTACAACTCACTTGAAAATTACAAATCTCTAGTTTAGTCCTCCATTCTTCTTGGCATTCATACTCTTTAGTTCTAACATCTTGTTCACCCTTCAAGCATTCATCCTTTTAATCCTTCTTGCTTTGCATACCAACTACAATCTCTTATGTTTGACCACTAAATGAAGCAACACCCTAGACTTCTTGTCTTCCTTATGTTCTCACACATGAAAACCTTTGCTTCTATCCTTCTATCTCTATAAATAGAGAATTTAAGTCTTTTTTTGCTTCACCAAAATCATCCATTTTAGGGTTAGGTAAGATTCATTGAATCTACTAACTTTTCCATTTTATTCCCTTCTAGAAAATTCCACTCCAATCTTCTTTCAATTCACCTCAAAATAGTTTACCTTGAATTTTGTGCCTCCATATCATAAATCTTATCTTCCACATTCTTCACATAATTCAACATATCAAATTAGTCAGCTCAGATTCATCAAATCTTTGATTTAACAATTTTTTCTCTCGCTCGGCATCTACCGTACTCTATCACTCAGCCAATACTAGTTCACTCAGTACACACTAAAGTTTACTAATTTTCAACATCAACTAAACTTTACTCATATTCCACTATTTTTCTTCTTTGCTCGAAACCTATTTATTTTCACTTGGCTTCAACTATTTGCTTGGTCAAGCTTAGCAGACACATTTCTTTACTTGATCTTCTTCCAGTCTTTGCTTGAGTAATCTTTCATTATAAACTTGAAGTAGATAAATAATACACTATAGTATTAATGTCTTACTTGGTCTTAGTGCTCCTTTTATACACTAAATAACTCAACCTTTCTCTAGGTGCTCTTGTTATCTTCACTTTTCAAATCCTCTTCATCAATCAAACAAATGATAGCATTCAGGCCAAAAAGAATTTTTCTCACCAACAAGTAGTAGGTTTGACATAATTGACAAAATAATTATTGTTCCATGATAGGTTCTATGCTTCAAACAATCTCTTTTTAACAAATTGCATCAATGGAGTTGAGGAATTGTTGCTTCTGATTTCGTCATTTTCTACTAGATCCTTTTGATAATTTAATTCGCAAATGTGTTATTACTTTGGCTTATGTTTGTTAGGAATTTCTCTTTTAGTAATTTTCTTTAATATTTTTATATTCTATCTTTGTTATTTTCTTTTCCAACACTTGGTTAAAATTGGACTCATTAGTCACATCAATTAG